>OZ012739.1:8122848-8302457 GCA_963859935.3 Lathyrus sativus | reverse complement strand
TGGTACTTTTTGTTAAAACAACCTCCAATAAATGTCTATTTTTTCTTTCGACCACTCCATTTTGTTGAGGAGTATTAGGACATGAAATTTAACGTACAATTTCATTTTTAGAAGAACCAATAACTACTAATGAGCAACCAACCATAAACAAAGAAATTGCCGTGAAAGAAAAGTCATATGTACCCCCACCACCTTATAAGACACATGTAGCGTACTCTCAAAGACTTGTTAAATCTAAAAACAAGGGTTAGTTTAAGAAGTTCGTTGAGCTTCTAAAACAACTCGGCATTACAATCCCTTTCACGGATGCCATTACAAAAATTCCCTCTTATACTAAGTTCCTCAAAGGGATCTTATCAAACAAGAGAAAACTTGAAGACGACGAGACAGTGACACTCATTGCAATGTATAGTGTTATTATTCAAAATAATATGCCACCAAAGTTGAAAGACCCATGTGCTTTTTCCATTCCTTGTGTAATTGGAAAATTTGTCATCGACAAGACACTTTGTGATGTGGGAGCTTGTATTAGTTTAATATCCATTTTAATCCGTGAAAGACTGAAATTAGGAGATCTAAAACCTTCAAGGATGTCCCTCTAGCTAGCTGATCATTCCGTTAAGTACTCTGTAGGTATGCTGGAAATCATTTCAGTGCAGATTTGCCAATTTTACATCCTACCGATTTCATAGTGATGGACATAAAGGAAGACTCCAACATCCCCATCATATTAGGAAGACCCTTTTTAACTACTGCCGGTGCGATCATAGATGTCAAGCGAAGGAAATTAACTTTTGAATTTGGTATGGAGAAAATAGAGTTTAGTCTTTCCAATTTATGAAAACTCCAGCTATGAATGATACATGTTGCTTTATAGACATTATTGATGAATGTTTGAAAGAGTTGTCAGTTGAAGCGCCACCCGCTCAAGAGCCAGTTTCACCTTCGACATCAGACTTAGGAAAGACAGAGGCTGAATTATTAACAAATGAAGATGAAATTCTGACACATAGTGGACAGATGTCGGATATGATGTCAGGATGTCGTAATAGCAGAATTAACACAAGAACAATTTAATCCATGAATTTTTTATCCATAATACTTCACAAAACCCATGGGCCACTGAGCGGAATTCTGCCTCTGCACTGCTCCTAGCTACAACATTTTGCTTTTTCCTTCTCCATGTAACTAAACTTCCACCTACAAAAGTACAATAGCCAGAAGTAGACCTCCTGTCATTTATATTACCTGCCTAATCAGCATCTGTGTAAGCTTCCACTTGTATATGCCCTCTGCTTTTGAACGTCAACCCCTTCCCTGGAGTTCCTTTTAAACATCTCAATATTCGGAAAATAGCTTCAAAATGAGTAGGTCCTGGTGCATGCATAAACTGACTTATCACACTTACTGCAAAGGCTATATCAGGCCTTGTATGAGATAAATAAATTAGTCTACCGGCCAGTCATTGGTAGCGTTCCTTATTTACTACATCATCTTTAGATGCTACCTTCAGTTTTACATTGGGATCCATTGGTGTTTCTGCTACTTTACACCCTGTCATCCCTGTTTCTGTGAGTAAATCAAGTATATATTTACGTTGATTGAGAAAGATTCCCTCCTTAGACTCTGCGAACTCCATCCCGAGAAAATACTTTAATTTTCCAAGGTCCTTGATATCAAATTCAGCTTCAAGTCTTCACTTTAGATCACCTATCTCATTAACATCATCTCCTGTCATGATAATGTCATCGACATACACAATTAAAATAGCAATCTTACCTTCATCTGAATGTTTAAAGAATAATGTGTGACCTGCTTGACTTTGGGTGAAACCATGTTTCTTAACAACACTTCCAAATCTTTCAAACCAGGCCCTTGGTTATTGTTTTAATCCATATAAGGACTTGTGAGTGTGTGATAACTTGTCATATGACTAGTAATTAGACATGGGGTGTTTAGTGCATGTTCGAGTACGTTTCCTATCAGCAATTGGGATATTAAGGTCAGAAATTTTTTTTCTCAAAGCAATAGGAAGATTAATATCAGAAAAAGACAAATCCAGTAAATCATTGGAAGAGTAAGATTGATTACCAGATGAAGAACTGGAAGGTGAAATTTCAATAGGACCTTCACTTGGTAAATCAGATTGGATTTTTTTCGGAGAGACAATTGGATTTGTAATACCTTTGTGAAACCTTTTTCGGACATACACTTGAAGTTGAGGATTATGATCCTCAATCAGTTTTTCTCCCCCTGTTTCAGACATTATATTATTCGACATTTCAAGATTAAGCATTCTGGGTTCTATTATCTTTGTATCTGGATGATTTGTAGTCACAATATCATGCAATGCAGGTAAAGTTTCCCAAAAATTATCTTCTTTATCAACACAATGATTCTCCCCCTGAAGAGAATTTTTATTAAAAAAAGGTTGATTTTCAACAAAATTGACATCCATACTTTCAAAAAATTTCTTTGTTATTGGGTTAAAGCATTTGTAACCCTTTTTGTTTGAAGCATAGCCAAGAAAAACACATTTTTCAGCTTTAGGATCCAATTTGGAACGGAAAATATTTGGGATGTAGACATAACAAAGACAATAAAAAATTTTAAGGGGAAGATCCGCAATGATGCGAGATGTGGGAACATAATTTTGTAAAACTTGCACATGAGTCTCATATTTTAAAACACGAGATGACATTCTATTGATGAGGTAACAAGCAGTTAATAAGGCATTTCCCCAAAGATATTTAGATACATTCATAGAAAACATAATAGCTCTAGTAACTTCGAAGAGATGTCTATTTTTTCTTTCAGCAATACCATTTTGTTGTGGAGTATCACGACAAGTGGATTGATGAATTATCCCCTTAGCTACTAGGAATGTACTTAGATATTTGTTGAAGTATTTAGTGCCATTGTCAGACCTTAGAATGCCAATCTTAGTTTGAAATTGGTTTTCAATCATTTGAAAAAAATCTTTAAACCATTGTACCATTTCAGATTTTTTTTCTAAGAGATAAATCCAACACACACGTGTATGGTCATCAATAAATGTCACGAACCATTTTTTTTCAGACATAGTTTTAATTTTTGACGGAACAAGGGAAATAGGATTTGAATAAATGAGAGCAATTGTTCATATGTTCAGATGCCCTTGAATCTATTATCCAAGGGTTGGAGTGGTTTTGGACAGATAATGCTCAAGAATTCTTACCTGTTTGTGCCACAGTTCCAACAGGAACATTAGGTGATGAGTTGAACTTTAGAAGTTTAAAAAGGTGATCCATTTGCTCCTTAGTAAATGGAGACTTGTTAGCCTCGTTGGTTGTAGACGTAGGGCGGTCACCAAACCTTCCAACCTTTCTATTATTTGGCCTACCATGTAGTTTGAAACAGTTTTGTCGAGTGTGACGACTTTGACCATAGTAGTCGCAAACTAAATGGTTCATGTCACCACCTCGTGGATTGGGGAAAGGTTTGCGATTGACTTGAGGAACAGCCAATGCAGATCCTTCGACTGGTGGAGGGACAACGACAGCCTCTTTTCCAAGCATCACCTGCCTGCGACTCTCTTCGCGACGCACTTCAGCAAATACTTCACCAATTAGAGGTATAGGATTCCTGCCAAGAATTTGGCCACGAACCTCATCAAACTCAATATTTAGACCTGTAAGAAACTTGAAGACTCGACGAACATCCACCATCTTCTTGTAGTGCTTGCAGTCCTCGGGTGACTTCCACTCATATACATTGAACAAATCCAGATCTTGCCAAATCGCTTGAGACAATTGAAGTATTTGGTAACGGAATCTTCTGCTTGACAAATTTCTCCAACCTGGAGAGTTAATTCATAAATTTGGGATTAGTTGTCCAAATCAGAATACATCTGAGTGACACTTTCCCAAAAATCTTTTGCAGTAGCATAACAAAGATAGTTTGCACCTATCTCTTCAGCATCCCAACTATCATAGTCTACACCTTCCTTGTCTGGTTGTTTCTTGTCTCCAGTGATGTAGCCAATTTTTCCTCTTCCCCTGAGATACAAACAGACAGACTCAGACCACCGAAAATAATTAGGACCGTTCAATTGAATTGTTGTGATCTGAACAGGGTGGTTTTCATGGTATGTCCTGACAGATTGAGGTATTTCAGGTTTAAGTGAAGAATGTTTAGGCGAATGTTGAGACTTGGTATCAGACAGGTGATCAGACATTATGTGGGATGAGAAAAAACGGAAGCAAAAGAAAAAACCGAAGGAATTCTTCCAGCAACTGATACCATAAAGAAATAAATACTCTGTATTTCTTTGATATATCATTAAGTAATACATGAAAGGTATTTATAGAATACAATGGACAGATCAATAATCCTAAATCTGGCCTGAGAATCAAAGCAATTATCCTCCCTTTAAATGCTAATTCTAAAAATGGTAGAAGACAACTAATTACTAATTATTAATAGTTAATTACTAATTATTTACAATGAATATTATGCTGAACTATATAATACAGAATCTGTTGATTATGTACTTATCTCTAATAACTTCCAACAGTAACCTATGTGACTTGCCAAGGTAGCAAGCATGACACAGTTCTGTAGATGGTTTGGGAAGGATAGGGAGATTGCTTTGTTTGAAAATCTCAACAAGAGCATGATGATTAGGGTGCCCCAATCGAGTATGCCACAAAACATATTTATTAGTTGCTATAGATGATGAACTATTTGAATGTGATGAAGATAACTCAGTGTTGTAAGTAGTAGAATTAAGAGAAGGAGAATGGAAAAGACTGCTCACAGTGGTATTATTATATGTATTAGGATTACAAAGAGTAATACAGTGGGAGATACAATTTGGCAAACAATTGGAAAAATTACTATTGTGTGTTACAGAAGAACAAGGGAAACTACAACTACAATTATTCTTGGAGACAGATTGAGCAAAATAGTAATTAAGGCTTGTAGAGGACTTGGACAGTTGAGTGGCAGGATTTGTAAATTTGTAGAGGCCATCACTTCCAATAGACCCACGAAGTAACACTTCAGAAGAAGCCTGAGATTTGACAACACAAAATTTAGGATGAAATTCAAAGAAAACATTGTTGTCTTGAGCAAATTTGCTCACACTCATCAAGTTTTTGGTGATGTGAGGAACAAGTAAGAGATTTCAGAGAGTAAGGGATAGGTTAGGATTGTTTGGTAAGGAAAAGGACATAAAACCAATAGAATTTATAGACAAACCTTGGCCATTTCCCATGCTTGAGCAAATGTTTGTGGCGGTGGGATCAGTGGGAATTGGCGTAGACTGTGGCACTGCCTGAGTAAGATTCACCGTCGCAGGCTTCGCAGTTACGGCTTTGCGATGCTTCTCCAGACGCGACTCATGAGCCAGCAGCGACGACTCCAACTCCTCTAACGAGCTTAATTCTTCTTTACTGTTAACAGCGGCAACGATGGAGTCGTACTCCTCAGGGAGAGAATCAAGAACAATCTCAATTAGGTTACGAAGAGGAACTGGATCCCCAATCGAAGTTAGTGATTCACTGATTTCACGCGCACGAGCCATAAGTTCCTCAATCGTGAGTGTTCCTTTCGTGAGACGACGTAAATCCGATTGCAGCTGTCGCGCTTTGGTAGAGAGAAGCGTGTTGAAGTACCGATGAATCTCCGTCCAAACTTGCCAAGAATGCTTGCAATCCACAAGCTTCGGTAGAAGTGAATCGGAGATGGTGGATAGCAGCTAGGTACAAATGAGTGCGTCCTGTTGTTCCCATTCCAAGTACGCTGAATTCGCACCGTGAAGTGTTGAATCGGAATCGGACGGTGACCGCTGTGGAATAACCGGAACTGTAACAAACCGTTGCAGGCGATGACCGCGAACAACGGCATCGATCTGTTGCTTCCACTGCTTGAAGTTCTTGTCATCAAGCTTCATAGAAATTAAGTGAGATAGCTTCACTTGCAAAGACGGAAACAAAGACTCCATGGATCGAAAAAAAATTAAGCTCTGGATACCATAATAGAGTTTGATAAAGCAGAAAAAATTAGAATAGGTTGAGAATTTCTCATTATGTTCAATGTATATGTATGTTGATACAAGGGGCTCTCTATATATAGAGAGATCACCTAGATCTAACTAACTAACTAACTGAAGCAACTAACTAACTAACTAACTGAAGCTGCTATAACAAACTGGACAACTCAGCAAGAGGAAAACAGAGTTCTAGAAATGACTAACTAACTCTATCTTTAACTATTCTATTAACACTCCATGTTTTGTTCTTTTCAAAAACTTTCATCTCCTTAAGTACAACTTCCGTCTACTTTGAAATTTCTAGAGCAACCAATACACTTTTTGGAATTTCTACACTAGACAATTTTGAGGTGGAGACAGACATAGATGAAGACAAATTTGAATATGAAATAAAATTGGACATGGAGTTTTTAGTGCAAGATCTGACAGGTTTTGTAATGGCAACTAGATCATCTATATCAGGATACAAAATACGACTCTCAGAAACAGAGATAGATTTATCTTTTCTTTTGTTAGGAGGTTGATCATTCTCCAGTTCATATTCCTGGCAGTGTTAAATGTGGACTCGTTCCTTCTTTTATGGTGCTTTTTCGTAAAAACCTTCCCTTTCCAAGTCCTGTTTACGAATTCAAATATGGTTTTTTGAAGTGACTCATTATTTTGTGGCAGTTCTAATAGATCATTATTATCATCGTTTTCAAGACCTTTTTATCCGCAGCCTTTCAGCTTTAGGTAATAACTAGCTTTAATATTCTCTGAAACACCCGAAATAGATAGACTATATCGTTCTGTTATATTATTGCTGTTTTAAGTTTGATTTATGGTTATTTCAATGCATAACACTTTTAGACACCATATTCCTTTATCCTAAGCTGTCCCTTCTTCATCGGCTTAAAACACTCCTCTGCACTAACAAGATGAGATTCCTCCTCCTAGAACCTCCTACTATTGACAACAGATAATCCTCACAGGCTCGTCAATGTTTTGAGCCACTAACTATCATGTTAAAAGAGAAATATGATAGGTAGGGATATAAAGCAAACAAATATATTTTATTCTTTGACATGCTCGGTCATGTATTCACCAATTGTATAATGTATACACCACAAAGCAATTTAGTCTTGTTTACATTCAAAAGTTAGAAGCCTCTCCTATTACTTGATTTATGGACCGGTTTTGTATTCAAATGATTGCTTGAGCTCTAAGAGCAGAGGCCCAAACCCTGCTGAATTTCTAAAAAGACAAGAAACAACTGCAATAACATTTTAAAAAAGGACCATCCGTGTAACATTTTCCATGTCTTATAGAAGAAAAAGAGAATTATAATCTGTAAATTGCAAATACCACACTTCCCCTCTCTGATCCCACATAACGACTTGCATCTAATCGAAACTTGCTTGGAACCTTTTGTTGGCTAGTGACTTAAAACATCAGCCACCAATGTTATCAGGAAAGGTGATAAAGGGCCTCCATTCCTCACACATTACTCCCATTGAAACCAAATTACTTGTATATCATGATTATTGCAAAATGGATAAAGCAAATTTAGTTTAATTATTTACTCAAAATGGAAATGAAAATTACAAGAATATTTTGCAGTTCTTTTCTATACATAATTATTTACGCGATTTTAGAACTATTAGTCTGAGCTCGTGGAATTTCTCTTTGATAGGTATTGATGTTACTGCTCTTGATATACGATTTGTAGACGACAATTGGGAGAGCCCGGTAATATTCTGTTTTAATTTATAACTGTGCTTACTGAAATGCAATTTAAAGTTTTTAAATTTTGTGCTGGTAACGTTGTCATCTACATATCGATATGTTAATTAAAAGTGTATATAGGTTCTTGGTGCCTGGGGTTTAGGATGGGAAATCTGGATGGATGGAATGGAGATTACTCAGTTTACCTACTTTCAGCAGGTATGCTTTGTTGCTCAGAGTAAATATCAGTACTTACACACAAGGACTAAATTTTACCAGAGAGAAGAAACAATTAAAAGTGGTGGAGTTCAATACTCCCTGCTTAACAATGCCGGAGATTTTTTTGTAAGAGAGAGAAGAGAACACAATCTTTTGGTTATCATGTTTTCGTTACAATGTTACTTTTTTGGGCAGTTCAATTCCATTTTCAATTATTGAAAATAGAAAAGAAACCTTTTGAGTGGTTCTCTGCTATACCATTTTGTATATTTTAATTGTGCTTTCCTTCCAGGCTGGAAGTCTCCAGTTATCATTAGTATCGGTAGAAATAACTTATGGCCTGGAGCGTATATTTAAAAATGTTACTGCAGGTCAGTTGACTGATTTTCTTTTAGAGTAAACATCAAGTTGGTCGTTCAAAGTTTTACATGCCACTGCATTAGTCATCTAAAAACTTTGGTAACCAATTTAGTTCCTAAAGGTCTACATATTCATCCTTATGAAGGACTTATGCGATGATATATAAAATTAACAGATTGGGTGACCAGTGAAATTTTTGAGGGGGACTACTTTGATGACAATTTGGAGGACCAACTTGGCGGTTTACTATTTTTCTTCATGCACTCTATCTATATCATCCATTTAATAACTTTCTAAAGTTTTATGTTTTGTAATAGGGAGTTGATCACTTCAAAAAGATCAAATATTCTGATGGAATTACTTATGGAGAGCTATTCTTGGAGAATGAGTATTTTTTCATTCTGTCTACTGGTATTTGGATTGCATTTGATTTTATTTGCTTTATGGTGAAATATTGTTTGGAGTTGCCATCAATGTTACATTTTCCTTTTCAATTGTTTTCTTCAATTTGGCATTTTCTTTTATAACACAAAATTAAACGAGAGGAATATATTTCTAGTCTAAATGTCTAATGACCGTTCTTTTGGCATAAAACGAAAAAGTACATGGAAGGATACACCAACAACAACCGAGCCGTATTCCATTAAATGGAGTCCACTACATGAGTGACCTTCTGCCATAATGTTTTTGTTGAAGATTAGCACATATCAAATCATAATCATTTGGTTCTGATTTGTCAAGTTGTTACAAAACAGTGTGTAAATAGATTTATTATCTATTATTGTTATTTTCTTATTTAGGTAGTTGTTATTTCCTTATTTAGGTAGCAGCAATTATAGGAAATTATTTCTCTGTTTATTAACAAATTAGTGTACAGCTTATGTATTCTATTTATACCTCACAATGTAAGAGTTCCAATCACGATGAAATATACAACATATTTCTTCTATATGGTATCAGAGCACAAGATCTGAACCATCCCTAAACCTTGAGCACCACCCATGGACCCATGGCAGATACTAAAGCAGAAAATTCAGCCAACAGTTTGGCTGAAGGACATGCTCTTCCTATCACTGGTCACAAATTGAATGGCCAGAATTACAATCAATGGGTGCGCTCGGTCAAAATCTACCTTCAAGGAAAAGGGAAGGAAGGTTATATCACAGGAGACTCCAAGTGTTCAAAAAAGGGGAATTCCAACATCAAAAAATGGCAATTAGAAAACAGGAAGGTTATACCTCACAATGTAAGAGTTCCAATCACGATGAAATATGCAACATATTTCTTCTATATGGTATCAGAGCACAAGATCTGAACCATCCCTAAACCTTGAGCACCACCCATGGCGGATACTAAAGCAGAAAATTCAGCCAACAGTTTGGCTAAAGGACATGCTCTTCCTATCACTGGTCACAAATTGAATGGCCAGAATTACAATCAATGGGTGCGCTCGGTCAAAATCTACCTTCAAGGAAAAGGGAAGGAAGGTTATATCACAGGAGACTCCAAGTGTTCAAAAAAGGGGGATTCCAACATCAAAAAATGACAATTAGAAAACAGGAAGGTTATACCTCTCAATGTAAGTGTTCCAATCACGATGAAATATGCAACATATTTCTTCTATATGGTATCAGAGCACAAGATCTGAACCATCCCTAAACCTTGAGCACCACCCATGGCAGATACTAAAGCAGAAAATTCAGCCAACAGTTTGGCTAAAGGACATGCTCTTCCTATCACTGGTCACAAATTGAATGGCCAGAATTACAATCAATGGGTGCGCTCGGTCAAAATCTACCTTCAAGGAAAAGGGAAGGAAGGTTATATCACTGGAGACTCCAAGTGTCCAAAAAAGGGGGATTCCAACATCGAAAAATGGCAATTAGAAAACAGTCTAGTAATGGCATGGCTACTAAACACCATGACAAATGAAATTGGAGAAAATTTCATGTACTATGACACTGCTAAAGAGATGTGGGATGCCGTAAATGAAACTTACTCTAATGTCGACAATACATCTGCAATCTTTGAAATAAAGAGCATATTCCATGATTTGCGTCAAGATGACCGCTCAGTCACAGAGTATTTTAATACTCTCAATTGTCACTGGCAACAATTGGATGTATTTGATGAAGTTGAATGGAGCTGCACAGATGATAAAAAGAAGTACAAAGAATTGGTGGAGAAAGATAGAGTCTACAAATTTCTATTAGGTTTGAACACAGAACTTGATGAAGTTCGTGGGAGAATCCTTGGAACCAAACCTCTTCCAAAAATTCGAGAAGCATTTTCGAAAATAAGAAGAGAGGAGAGCAGGAGAAAAGTGATTCTTGGAAAATCTATAGAAGGATCTGCAATGGCAGCAAGGGGAGATAAACGTTCTTTTCAAAAGAAAACTCGGCCTTGGTGTGACCACTGCTAGAAACCGGGTCATACCAAGGACACATGCTGGATCATTCATAGAAAGCCATCATGGACCAAAAACCGGGACAACAGAGGGAACACAGTTGAGGTAAATTCTCACTCATCACCATTCAACAAGGAGCAAATGGAAGCCTTACAAAAAATGCTTCAACAAACAATTGGTACAACTACTGTGGCACAAAAAGGTAATTTTTTGCATGCTCTAAACACTAGCAGGGGAAAACAAAATTCATGGATTATTGACTCAGGAGCATCTGATCACATGACTGGAGATTTGAATGTCTTTGATAGCTTTTCTCCATGTCAAAATGATTCGACTGTTCGAATTGCTGATGGTACCCTTTCTAAGGTCATGGGTAAAGGTTCAGTCATTATTTCACAAAATATTACTCTTAGTTCAGTACTTTATGTGCCTAAACTTGACTGTAACTTGCTGTCCATCAGTAAACTTACAAAGGATTATAAGTGCATCACTAAATTCTTTCTTAACCTGTGTAAATTTCAGATTTTGGAGTCGGGGAGGACGATTGACAATGCTAAAGAATGTGTTGGACTCTATATCCTTCAGGCTGAAGCATCTAAACCAGAATCCGAGGCAACCTCTTGCGCTGTAGTTTCTGCATGTAGTGAAAATTCTGCCATGCTGTGGCACTATAGACTAGGCCACCCAAATTTTATGTACATGAAAGAAATGCTTCCTAAATTATTCAATAAAAATCAGAAGTTGTTTCAATGTGAAATTTGTCAATTGTCCAAACATACACGCAGCCCCCACCCACCTAAACCCTATAAACCTTCCCAACCTTTTTATCTTATTCATAGTGATGTATGGGGACCATCACGGGTCAGAAATGTAACTGGATAAAGATGGTTTGTCACCTTTATTGATGACCACACACGGATCACTTGGCTCTACCTTATGAAAGACAAATCGGAAGTTGGTAGGATATTTGAATGTTTCCATACCATGGTGCGAACACAATTTCAAAGCAAAATTAGAGTGCTTAAGAGTGATAATGGTCGTGAGTACTATAAAAACTTTGGTAACCAATTTAGTTCCTAAAGGTCTACATATTCATCCTTATGAAGGACTTATGCGATGATATATAAAATTAACAGATTGGGTGACCAGTGAAATTTTTGAGGGGGACTACTTTGATGACAATTTGGAGGACCAACTTGGCGGTTTACTATTTTTCTTCATGCACTCTATCTATATCATCCATTTAATAACTTTCTAAAGTTTTATGTTTTGTAATAGGGAGTTGATCACTTCAAAAAGATCAAATATTCTGATGGAATTACTTATGGAGAGCTATTCTTGGAGAATGAGTATTTTTTCATTCTGTCTACTGGTATTTGGATTGCATTTGATTTTATTTGCTTTATGGTGAAATATTGTTTGGAGTTGCCATCAATGTTACATTTTCCTTTTCAATTGTTTTCTTCAATTTGGCATTTTCTTTTATAACACAAAATTAAACGAGAGGAATATATTTCTAGTCTAAATGTCTAATGACCGTTCTTTTGGCATAAAACGAAAAAGTACATGGAAGGATACACCAACAACAACCGAGCCGTATTCCATTAAATGGAGTCCACTACATGAGTGACCTTCTGCCATAATGTTTTTGTTGAAGATTAGCACATATCAAATCATAATCATTTGGTTCTGATTTGTCAAGTTGTTACAAAACAGTGTGTAAATGGATTTATTATCTATTATTGTTATTTTCTTATTTAGGTAGTTGTTATTTCCTTATTTAGGTAGCAACAATTATAGGAAATTATTTCTCTGTTTATTAACAAATTAGTGTACAGCTTATGTATTCTATTTATACCTCACAATGTAAGAGTTCCAATCACGATGAAATATACAACATATTTCTTCTATATGGTATCAGAGCACAAGATCTGAACCATCCCTAAACCTTGAGCACCACCCATGGACCCATGGCAGATACTAAAGCAGAAAATTCAGCCAACAGTTTGGCTGAAGGACATGCTCTTCCTATCACTGGTCACAAATTGAATGGCCAAAATTACAATCAATGGGTGCGCTCGGTCAAAATCTACCTTCAAGGAAAAGGGAAGGAAGGTTATATCACAGGAGACTCCAAGTGTTCAAAAAAGGGGAATTCCAACATCAAAAAATGGCAATTAGAAAACAGGAAGGTTATACCTCACAATGTAAGAGTTCCAATCACGATGAAATATGCAACATATTTCTTCTATATGGTATCAGAGCACAAGATCTGAACCATCCCTAAACCTTGAGCACCACACATGGAGGATACTAAAGCAGAAAATTCAGCCAACAGTTTGGCTAAAGGACATGCTCTTCCTATCACTGGTCACAAATTGAATGGCCAGAATTACAATCAATGGGTGCGCTCGGTCAAAATCTACCTTCAAGGAAAAGGGAAGGAAGGTTATATCACAGGAGACTCCAAGTGTTCAAAAAAGGGGGATTCTAACATCAAAAAATGACAATTAGAAAACAGGAAGGTTATACCTCTCAATGTAAGTGTTCCAATCACGATGAAATATGCAACATATTTCTTCTATATGGTATCAAAGCACAAGATCTGAACCATCCCTAAACCTTGAGCACCACCCATGGCAGATACTAAAGCAGAAAATTCAGCCAACAGTTTGGCTAAAGGACATGCTCTTCCTATCACTGGTCACAAATTGAATGGCCAGAATTACAATCAATGGGTGCGCTCGGTCAAAATCTACCTTCAAGGAAAAGGGAAGGAAGGTTATATCACTGGAGACTCCAAGTGTCCAAAAAAGGGGGATTCCAACATCGAAAAATGGCAATTAGAAAACAGTCTAGTAATGGCATGGCTACTAAACACCATGACAAATGAAATTGGAGAAAATTTCATGTACTATGACACTGCTAAAGAGATGTGGGATGCCGTAAATGAAACTTACTCTAATGTCGACAATACATCTGCAATCTTTGAAATAAAGAGCATATTCCATGATTTGCGTCAAGATGACCGCTCAGTCACAGAGTATTTTAATACTCTCAATTGTCACTGGCAACAATTGGATGTATTTGATGAAGTTGAATGGAGCTGCACAGATGATAAAAAGAAGTACAAAGAATTGGTGGAGAAAGATAGAGTCTACAAATTTCTATTAGGTTTGAACACAGAACTTGATGAAGTTCGTGGGAGAATCCTTGGAACCAAACCTCTTCCAAAAATTCGAGAAGCATTTTCGAAAATAAGAAGAGAGGAGAGCAGGAGAAAAGTGATTCTTGGAAAATCTATAGAAGGATCTGCAATGGCAGCAAGGGGAGATAAACGTTCTTTTCAAAAGAAAACTCGGCCTTGGTGTGACCACTGCTAGAAACCGGGTCATACCAAGGACACATGCTGGATCATTCATAGAAAGCCATCATGGACCAAAAACCGGGACAGCAGAGGGAACACAGTTGAGGTAAATTCTCACTCATCACCATTCAACAAGGAGCAAATGGAAGCCTTACAAAAAATGCTTCAACAAACAATTGGTACAACTACTGTGGCACAAAAAGGTAATTTTTTGCATGCTCTAAACACTAGCAGGGGAAAACAAAATTCATGGATTATTGACTCAGGAGCATCTGATCACATGACTGGAGATTTGAATGTCTTTGATAGCTTTTCTCCATGTCAAAATGATTCGACTGTTCGAATTGCTGATGGTACCCTTTCTAAGGTCATGGGTAAAGGTTCAGTCATTATTTCACAAAATATTACTCTTAGTTCAGTACTTTATGTGCCTAAACTTGACTGTAACTTGCTGTCCATCAGTAAACTTACAAAGGATTATAAGTGCATCACTAAATTCTTTCCTAACCTGTGTAAATTTCAGATTTTGGAGTCGGGGAGGACGATTGACAATGCTAAAGAATGTGTTGGACTCTATATCCTTCAGGCTGAAGCATCTAAACCAGAATCCGAGGCAACCTCTTGCACTGTAGTTTCTGCATGTAGTGAAAATTCTGCCATGCTGTGGCACTATAGACTAGGCCACCCAAATTTTATGTACATGAAAGAAATGCTTCCTAAATTATTCAATAAAAATCAGAAGTTGTTTCAATGTGAAATTTGTCAATTGTCCAAACATACACGCAGCCCCCACCCACCTAAACCCTATAAACCTTCCCAACCTTTTTATCTTATTCATAGTGATGTATGGGGACCATCACGGGTCAGAAATGTAACTGGATAAAGATGGTTTGTCACCTTTATTGATGACCACACACGGATCACTTGGCTCTACCTTATGAAAGACAAATCGGAAGTTGGTAGGATATTTGAATGTTTCCATACCATGGTGCGAACACAATTTCAAAGCAAAATTAGAGTGCTTAAGAGTGATAATGGTCGTGAGTACTATAATTCTGCACTAAGCTCATACTTTATGCAACATGGAATAATACGCCAAACCTCATGTGTGGATACACCTCAGCAGAACGGGGTTGCCGAGAGAAAGAATAGACACCTCCTAGAAGTAACCCGATCTCTCATGCTAGCTACAAATGTACCTAACCAGTTTTGGGGAGAAGCTGTCCTCTATGCAACCTATCTAATAAACAGATTGTCTTCCCGGATCCTTAACTTTCATACGCCTTACCCCACTCGCCAAACCTTATACCCAACCAATCGTATCCTTACATCTATTCCTTTGAAAATATTTGGATGCACAACCTTTGTCCATAATCTTGATCCCCAACGCAGTAAACTTGACCCAAAATCCATTAAATGTATATTCCTCGGCTACTCTCCTCACCAAAAGGGATACAAATGTTATTCACCCCAAAACAAAAAATTTCTACCACACCATGGATGTAACCTTTTTTGAGAATCAACCATATTACCCCAAAGTTGGCATTAAGGGGGAGAACACCTATCCAATTAAAGTGGTAGAATCCCAACTTTTGGAACTTGAGCTAACTGAACCCAAACTCACTGCTGAGGCATCAAAACCTACACCTGAACCAAATAAAAATGCAACAGAAACTGCAGAGCCTACCCGTGGACTAGAAGAAACTACGTCAAAAAATGCAGAGGAAATTGCAGTAGAAACAACAGCCCCTACAACAGAAACTGCACCAGGAAACAACATGAAAGTGTACTCCAGAAAGAGCAAGAAGGTAATAGAGTCCTGCACAACTCTAAGGCAGAACCAAGAAACCTCAAAGACTCTAGAAAATGGCGTTCCCTCAGGTAATACTGCTCCTAATTCTGTGAATGTTGATGATATTGATATTCCTATTGCTTTGAGAAAAAATGCAAGATCGTGTACTAACATCCCATTGAAAGATTTGTATCTTATGGAAAACTGTCCCAGAGTTACAAGACTTTTGTAACAGCTCTTGACAATACACATATTCCAAGCAACATCCATGAGGCACTCCAAAATTCTGAATGGGCAGCAGCCGTAACTAAAGAGGTTCAGGCCTTAATTAAGAATGACACTTGGGAGATCACAAGCCTACCTGCAGGGAAGAAGCCGGTAGGATGCAAATGGATATTCTCCATGAAGTATAATGCAGATGGGAGTGTAAATCGGTACAAAGCTCGACTTGTAGCAAAGGGATTTACTCAATCATATGTAGTAGACTATGAAGAGACTTTTACACCGGTGGCCAAACTAAACTCGGTTAGAGTTATTCTCTCTTTGGTTGCGAATTTAGATTGGCCTCTCCATCAACTAGACATCAAGAATGCCTTCTTAAATGGTGACCTAGAAGAGGAAGTTTATATGCAAATTCCTCCTGGACTTGAATCATCTAGCACCGCAAATATGGTGTGCAGGCTCCGAAAATCCCTTTATGGCCTCAAGCAGTCTCCAAGGGCATGGTTTGATAGATTGACTCGAGTTGTCAAGAAAAACGGGTTCAACCAATGTTAATCAGATCACACTATGTTTATTAAACACTCCATGGAAGGAAAGGTAGCTTTGTTTATTGTTTATGTTGATGATATCGTTATTACAGAAAATTATTATGATCAAATTGATCATTTAAAGGGACTCTTGGCAAAGGAATTTGAAGTTAAGGACTTGGGACAACTTAAGTATTTTTTAGGGATGGAAGTTGCTCGAACAAAGGATGGTATCTATGTATCACAAAGGAAATACACCCTTGACTTACTTCAAAAAACTGGAATGCTCGGGTGCAAGACAGCTAATACACCAATAGAACAAATTAAAGAAAGAGAAGATGAAAGTCCACCAGCCGACAAAGATAGATATCAAAGTCTAGTTGGGAAACTAATCTACCTATCTCACACTAGGCCCGACATTAGGTTCGCTGTAAGCTTGGCTAGTCGCTACATGTCAAATCCAACTGAGTCTAACATGAAAACAGCGAATAGAATTCTCCAATACCTCAAAGGCACACCAGGCCGAGGCCTCCACTTCAAGAGGAATTCAAACAGGGACATTGAAGTTTATACAGATTCAGACTGGGCAGGATGCTCCACAGACAGAAAATCGACTACAGGCTATTGTTCATTTGTGTGGGGGAACCTAGTAACTTGGAGAAGTAAGAAACAACCTGTAGTGGCGAGTAGTAGTGCAGAAGTAGAATTTAGAGTTATGTCCCTAGGTATTTGTGAAGGAATGTGGCTTAAGAGCATGCTAGATGAAATCAAAATTCATGTCAACCATTCTGTAAGGTTACTATGTGATAACAAAGCTGCTATAAGCATTGCAAAAAATCCAGTCCAACATGATAGAACAAAACATGTGGAAATTGACCGACACTTCATTAAAGTCAAAATTGTTCATAAGATTATAAGTATTTATCATGTCCCATCATGCAAGCAAACTGCAGATATCTTAACCAAAGCTCTTCCAAGGAATACTTATGAAAATATCAAATCCAATCTGAATATGATAGACATCTACCACCCAGATTGAGGAGGAGTGTTGAAGATTAGCACATATCTGTCACGAAATTTGGCTTGATGCCTTTCTCATTGCCTTTCATACTATATATAATAGTGTCGGTAATTACAACTCATAATAACTAATTATAGCTGATAATAACTAATTACAATTCATAATGACTAATTTCCTATTCTATGAATGTAAATTATTCACAATAACTGCAAAGATTATTTCCTAATTAACATCACCCCTCAAATTGATGCGGCTGGTCAAGGAGCATCAATTTGCTAACAAGAAACTGATGTCTTGGGCGTGGAACAGCCTTGGTAAGAATATCTGCAACCTGCAACTGCGTATTGACGTGAGGAAGTGATATTATTCGATCATCGTAGGCGTCACGTATTGAATGACAATCAACTTCGATATGTTTGGTGCGTTCATGAAAAACAGGATTTGCAACAATTTGGATGGCACTTGTATTGTCAGCATAAAGTGAAGTTGACTCTGTTTGGGGAAATCCAAGTTCATCCAAAAGACCACGAAGCCAAAGTATTTTTGAACACGCAGCAGACATGGCACGATACTCTGATTCAGTAGAAGATTTAGAAACTCTTGCTTGCTTCTTACTTTTCCAAGAGATCAATGAAGAACCAAGAAACATACACCAACCAGTAACAGATCGACGAGTATCAGGACACCCTGCCCAATCAGCATCACTATAAGCGCTCAACTGAAGAGAAGTTCCAACGGAAAAGAATAATCCGCGGTGGGAGGTTCCTTTTAAGTAGCGAATTATACGACGAACTGCAGCCAAGTGAAGATGGCGAGGAGAATGCATGAATTGACTTACTTGTTGAACAGCAAAAGATATGTCAGGGCGAGTAATAGTCAAGTAGTTGAGGCTACCCACAAGTTGTCGATACAATAAGGGATCAGGCAACAGATCCCCATCATCACGATGATATTTAACATTAACCTCAAGAGGAGTATCTACTGGATTAGCCGATTCAAGACCGGCCATAGAAATCAAATCTGTAGCATACTTGTGTTGATGGAGAAAGATGCCCTTGGATGTAGAATGAACCTCAAGACCAAGAAAATAATGTAGATTACCCAGATCTTTCATATGAAATGAGGCCTGTAGCTGTTGCTTAAGTCGCTGAATGAAAGCATGATCCGAACCAGTAATAACCATATCATCAACATACAAAAGAAGCAGAACAATACCCGCATATGTGCTATGAATAAATAAAGATGAATCATACTGACTCTGAGTAAAGGAGAATCCAAGTATAGTGGCGCGGAATTTCTCGTACCATGCTCGAGGTGCCTGTTTCAAACCATATAAGGAGCGTTTGAGCTTACACACGCCTTTAGATGAAGAGAATAAGCCTTGAGGTGGAGTCATATAAATATCTTCTGTCAGGTCACCATGAAGAAAAGCATTCTTCACATCCATTTGATGAAGAGTCCACCCATTAGAAGCAGCTATAGACATGATTGTGCGGACAGTTGTCATTTTGGCAACCGGTGCAAATGTCTCATCATAATCAATTCCATATTCCTGCTTGTTTCCTAACGCAACCAAACGAGCCTTGTAACGGTTGAGGGACCCATCAGAATTCAGTTTCACAGAATACACCCATTTGCAACCTATAGGTTTTACATTTGGAGGACAAGTGACGATATCCCATGTGAAATTCTCTTGAAGAGCTTGGAGCTCTTCAGTCATTGCTTTTATCCATCGCACATCTTTAACAGCCTGTGAGTAACAAGTAGGAATAGATATGCTAGAGAGTGTGGCAGTCAGAGAAGTATGTGAGGAATCATACCTGTCTGGTGAATATCTATCTGGTGCGCGGGATATTCGACCAGAACGTCGTGGTTCAACCGGTACAGGATCAGGTGGCAGTTTAGCATCGGGAAGGGGTGTGGGAACCTGTTGTCTGTGTTTTCTGACATATACATGACCTGGTTTATAACGTTCTATAGCTTGAGGCATAATAGAAAACTTAGGAAGAGTAACAATATCATTAATGGCAGGAAAACCACAGGGAAACAAAAACTGATTATCAAAAAATGTCACATTTCTAGAAATGCGAAAACGATGGTTAGAGACATCATAACACACAAATCCCTTATGAGAGTTACTATATCCCATAAATGCACATTGAACGGATTGTGCTCCAAGCTTATGCCTTTCAAAAGGAGGTAAGTGAACAAAACACACACACCCAAAAGTATGTAAAGCACTATAATCAGGATGAATTTTAAATAGACGGAAGAAAGGAGAATCAAGATCAATAACTGTAGAAGGAATACGATTGATCAAGAAGACAGCCGTGGAAAGAGCCTCCACCCAAAATCGGGATGGTACAGAAGCTTGGAGAAGTAAGGTGCGTGTTACATCAAGCAAATGACGATTCTTACGTTCTGCCGTGCCATTTTGTTGAGGGGTATTGGGACAAGACCGTTGAGACAAGATGCCTTTTTGTTGAAGGTATTCCTGAAACTCATGAGACATGTACTCACCACCAGAGTCAGATCGAAAAATTTTAACACTTGCTTGAAATTGAGTTTCAACATATGTCAAATATTTCTTAAACATAGAAAACACTTCGGATTTAGAACGGAGAAAATATATCCAAGTAAAACGACTATAATCATCAATAAATGTGACAAAATATTTATAGTGAGCATGAGAAACCACAGGAGACATTCCCCATACATCACTATGAATCATCTCAAAACAAGTGGAAGCACGATTAGCACCAGACGGAAAAGGAAGTGTCTTACTTTTAGCCAATTTGCAAACAGAACATGAAACAGAGGCATCAGGAATAACATTTTTATTTCCCAACAAGCCACTTTTACATAAATGAGACAAAACAGAAGAGTTTGGATGACCTAGTTTTCTATGCCAATCCTCATAGGAATTCAAAACATTATGACAAGCAAGAGACAAATGATTAGAAATAAACTGTATTGGAAACAATCTTCCCACTTTAGGCCCCTTCGCGATCACTTTCCCCGACACCTGCTCCTGCACAAGACAACCAGATCGAGAAAAATTAACATTACAATTATTGTCCACCAATTGACCAACAGACAATAAATTAGAAGCAAGTCCAGGTGAGACAAGCACATTTTGAAAATCCGAGTTTATGTCCCCAACGTTAGTGATAGACAAGGTATTACCATTAGCAATCTGAATTTTCTGATTACCATGATAAGAATGTAAATTGTGCAAGTTTTCAGATGAAATTGTCATGTGATTGGATGCACCAGAATCAATAAACCATGGACGAGAAACATGAGAAGACTTACCCTTAATACCCAAGGCTGAAAGGGCAGAAAGTACCATGTGTTGAATCATTTCAGGTTGTAGAGCATTGCCATCTGATGCACCAGTGGTGGAAGAGCCAATTGTATGGCCTGTAGTGGCATGAAATGCCTTCACCGAATGATGTGCTGGTCGTGGAGGACGCGTGGGACAGTCAGAAATGATATGACCTTGTTGTTTGCAATAATTACAAAACTTCTTACTGCAGCTACGAGCAATATGTCCAAACTGTTTGCAAGAAAAACATTGGACATGTTGCATATCACGACCTTTATTTCTACTTTGAGCAGCATATGCAATTGCCACAGGCTCAGAACTGACAGTATCATGAGACATGGTTCCTTGAGTAAGGAGACGTCGTTCCTCTCTGAGAAGTTCACCAACACATGTATCCAAAGAAGGAACAGGATTCCTATTTAGCAAAGCACCTCTGACAACCTCAAATTCTAGACGAAGCTTCATGAGGAATTGATCTCACCTACTTGTGTTGTAGACCTCTTGAACAGCCGCAAGAGAGGTCTTGGGAACATTAGCATGTATATTAGCAGAGTGTTCTGCCCAAAGATTTAAAAAACCAGAATAGTATTCTTGAATAGACAAATCACCTTGTTTGTAGTTGGCGATGTCTAACTCCAACTGAAAACGTTTTGCCGAATTGTCCTGGTTGTAAATGATCTTCAGATAATTCAACATTTCTTGAGCAGTTGAAAAAAAACGCAAATTATTTATCATCTGAGGATCAATACTGTTTAGAATCCAAGTGATAATTTGAGCATCTTTAGTTTCCCACGCATCTAAAGCAGTTTTCTCCGTTGGTGCCTTAGAAACATCATCTAAGTGACTCCATAATCCCTTTCCTTTAACATACATCTTGAACTGAAATTCCCATGCCGAATAATTCTTGCCGGTAAAACGAACACAAAAATTATCTTTCTTTTTCGGAAGCCATCTAAATTATTTAAACCACCAGATACAATCTCACTAATATTATTTTATTATTATTATAATAATAATTATAATAATACTAATAATAACTATAATATAATAACAGTAACTGTAATCACAGTTACTAGAACAGCAACAAGAAACAATACCCACGAACCAACGAACAACAGCACGATCAAATCCACGATTTGGAAGGAGCGGCAAAACAGAAGATTATGACGATCCAGAATCACAAAGCAAAAATAGCCAAGAACCAAAAAAAATTGATTGCAATATCAGCGCAACAACGAGAATCTCCAAGACGAAATCACGAACCGGCAACCAAAGATTTAGAATCTCAGACAGCTGCAAGGTTTCGATTTCAAACGAAAGAATTTCGAAACGAACACGATTACGAGAGCGAACCAGTGGGGTATCGCTGATCAGCCAATATAATAATATTTTCCAGGTTTGATCGAACCTACTGATACCATGTCACGAAATTTGGCTTGATGCCTTTCTCATTGCCTTTCATACTATATATAATAGTGTCGGTAATTACAACTCATAATAATTAATTATAGCTGATAATAACTAATTACAATTCATAATGACTAATTTCATATTCTATGAATGTAAATTATTCACAATAACTGCAAAGATTATTTCCTAATTAACAATATCAAATCATAATCATTTGATTCTGATTTGTCAAGCTGTTACAAGACAGTGGTGTAACTAGATTTATTATCTATTATTGTTATTTTCTTATTTAGGTAGTTGTTATTTCCTTATTTAGGTAGCAGCAATTATAGGAAATTATTTCTCTGTTTACTAACAAATTAGTGTACACAGCTTATGTATTTTATTTATACCTCACAATGTAAGAGTTCCAGTCACGATGAAATATACAACATATTTCTTCTATAGTTCTATTCAGAACCATACTTCTATCCAAATTGTTAATGTTGAGAACTGTCTTAATAAGTTCTCTTATAATTTTTCTAGGTCTTCCTGCCTTTAGCTATTTAACTCCTCTCGATCTGATTTACTCTCATTACCACAAAATTTATAGGTCTTATCTCTACATGTCCAAACCACTTAAGTCTATTTTCCACCATCTTTTTTACAAGAATGCATTGTCCTTCACTAAACTTTGCTTCAGGGCAAGAGACCCATAGTTTATGGAAAGGGCAGAAGAGAGGAAGAAATTGACAAATCTGATCTCTTTAGGGCAGTGCTTTTTTTAGATTCTTAAAAGTTATTAATCTATTATGTGTTTTGTTAAAATTGACTGCATTGTCTAATGATGCTGACAGTGTTTTGTTTTCTATTCTAGAAAGGAAATGAGTGCATATTATTTGGAGCATGCTAGTGCTGATCATCTACAAAAACATTTTGATTTCTTTGAGGAGGAATCTAGTCGTTTACTTTCTTCAGGCCTTGCAACCGCTGCGAATGTTTATGCCATTTTAGATATTATCATCATATTTCTTAGCATCAGTCTTTTTAATGTACTTTTTCTTGGTCCACTGTCTTTATTTCTGACATATGTTTTGTGACTACATGCTAGGTATGACCAGCTTCAGAAAACGTCACATACTTTTAATATTTTAAACTCCAGGGGCTTAATTGGAGTGACAGAGTGTGCTCGTGCTCGTTATTTTGGTCGCAGGTGTAGGTATTGATTGAATATTACTGTAATCCCTTGCAATAATCATTTGCAAGTCTTATTATATCTTACAATTGAGTAAGACATGGACTAATACAAAGTAGTTTGCAATGAAGGCAGTTGCCCACCCCAAAATTGCAATTACAATCCCTTAATCATTGCATTCGTTGCGACGTGTCTTGATTTTTCAGCATTTCATGATGTTTTTCATTCATCTTCGTTTTCCTCAGTTTAGCTCGCTAGTGTGCCCAACTTTGGTTGAAGACCAGGGAGATGCATGACTACCCCCTTGATTTCATCTCCGAACCTGATCAGTCTGTAATGCCAAAGGATGTTTTGGAGGCCGCATGTGAAAAGGTTAGTTTGCATATATGGGTCACTTAGTCACCTTATCTTGCATTAAACTTTGATGTTGCTAATGTTTTGGAAATGATATTGATGCTTTTCTTAAACAATTTTATCTCAATTTTATCTTTATTCATTCAATAATCTTCCATATTTTTGGTTAAGTGTCAGCAAAAAATATAAAGATGCTCGGCCCTTCACCTTACAGTTTAAGTTTATACGGAAGTTGGTACTAATCGTTGGAATTTTATTCGGGTCTTTATGACAATTTGGTTTGAAGTTCACTCCTTGCATGCACTCTTAATCAAATTTTTGCACACCCCATTCAAGTTGGTGCATAGATATTTATCATGCCCATTGTCTATCAACTGCTCAAAGGTAGGTCTTGCCAAATTTTTGGTTAGGATATCTGCCGTTTACTGACTAGAAGTCATGAAAGGTAGACATAATATGTTTTCAGCATCTAACTTCTCCTTAATGAAGTGTCGATTAATCTCAATATGCTTGGTTCTGTCATGTTGAATTGGATTATGAGCTATGCTAATAGCAGCTTTACTGTCCAAGTACAATTTCAATGGAAGTTCAATTTTCATCTTAAGTCCCTCTAGGACTTTGAGCGTCCATAATCTTTTACAAATACCTTGAGACCTAGATATAAACTTGGATTCTACACTACTCCTTGCTACAACGCCTTGCTTCTTTCTCCTCTATGTCACAAGATTACCTCAAACATAGGTTACAATATCCAAAGGTTGATCTTCTATCTGTGGCTGAACCTGCCCAATCAGCATCGGTGAAGATAATTACATTCCTTTCACTAGTCTTAAAAAATAATTCGTTTACAGGATTTCCTTTCAGATATCTCAGTATCCTATAGACTGCCTCAAGGTATTCCTCGAAAGGAGAATGCATAAACTGACTCACTACACTGACTGAGAAAGCAATATAGGGTCGGGTGTGTGACAAATAAATTAGTTTTCCAGCCAATCTCTGATATCTTTCCGTACCAACAATAATATTACCTTCTTCCAAAAGTTTAGCATTAGGATCCATAGGGGTATCTCAGGACGACATCCACTAATGCCCGTTTCTTTTAAGTCAAAAATGTATTTCTACCGTGAAACCACAATACCATTCTTTGGCCAATCAACCTCCGTGCATAGAAAATATCTCATGAATCCCAAGTCCTTGATTTCAAAGTCTACTAATAATTTCTTTTTCACCCTTGAAATTTCTATTGTATCGTCTCTAATAAGGACAATATCATCAACATAAACAATCTAGACAATAACTTTTTTATCGTTAGATAATTTTGTGAACAAGGTGTGTTCAGTCTTGATATTGAAAGCAATATTTCCAATTTGAACAAGCTACAATTAAGATCAAGAAGTGTATTGTTTAGAAAACATAATTTTCTTTTAATTAAAAAATCTGTTGGCAATTGTGTATGTTGTGATTCTGGGTCTTAATTTCCCAGATCCTGTTAGCCATAGATCCTGTCCTTGGATATACCCTTGATTCTTCATGGATTAAGTGAATTTTTTAGACCAAGCTCTGGGAGACTTTTTTAATCCATACAAAGACTTATTTATTTTGCATACGTTTGATCTAAATTTGTTTTCAAAATCAGAAGGAATGTCCATATATACGTCTTCTTCTAGATTGCCATTAAGAAAGACATTTTTAACATCTAACTGATGTAGGGGCCAATTTAGGTCAGCAGCAAGAGATAAAAGAATTCTTATAGTGTTTAATTTTGCAAGTCGACCAAATGTCTCTGAGTAGTCTATACCATATGTTTGTGTGAAGCCTTTACTCACCAAGCGAGCCTTGTACCTTTCAATTGACCCATCTGAATTATACTTCACAGTAAACACCCATTTGCATCCAATTGCCTTTTTGCCATCTGGTAGCGACGTTTCACTCCAAGTTTTGTTCTTTTGAAGAGCTTTCATCTCCTCGAGTACAACTTCCCTCCACTTTGGAATTTTTATAGTAGTTTGTACACTTTTTGGAATTTCTACACTAGACAATTTTGAGGTGACAACAAACATAGACGAAGAAAACTTGAACATGAAATAAAATTGGACATGAGGTGTTTAATGCAAGATTTAAACGGTTTTCTAATGGCATCATGATTATCTATATCAGGATACAAAATACGACTCTCAGAAACAGAGATAGACTTACCTTTCCTTTTGTTATGAGGTTGATTATCCTCCAGTTCAGATTCCTGACAGTGTTGAGATGTGGACTCGTTCCTTCCTTTATAGTGGTTTTTCGTAAAAACCTTCCCTTTCCAAGTCCTGTTTCCTAATTCAAATATGTTTTCTTGAAGCGACTCGTTATTTCGTAGCATTTTAATTAGATCATCATTATCATGGTTTTCAGGATTCTCATTGTTTTCTACAAGAGAAAATGTAGGCTCGGATTCACAAGACCCCTTACATAATCATGACCATTTTCTATTGGTGCAGAGGTAGAAGTCTTAGAATTTTGTAGTACAGGCAAGAATAAAATTTTCAAAAAACACATGTCCTCAATTTGAAATGAATCTACCTTTATCTCTCCCCTTGAAGATGGGTGTCATCAAAGAAAGGTTTATTTTCAAAGAATGTAACATCCATAGTGACAAGCATTTTCTTGTTTTTTGGATAAAAACATTTATATTCTTTTTGGGTTAGGGAGTATCCAATAAAGACACATTTTATAACCCGTGACTCATGTTTTCCAACATTTTTATGTTCATGAACAAAGGCTGTGCAACCAAAGATTTTTAAATTCGAATCAGTTAAAACACGAGTACTAGGAAAACATTTTTTGAAGACATTAATTGGAGTTTTAAAATTGAGATTTTTAGGGCATTTTGTTAATTAAATATGCAGCTATTAAAACAACTTCGCCCCATAAATAAGTTGGTACTTTTTGTTAAAACAACCTCCAATAAATGTCTATTTTTTCTTTCGACCACTCCATTTTGTTGAGGAGTATTAGGACATGAAATTTAACGTACAATTTCATTTTTAGAAGAACCAATAACTACTAATGAGCAACCAACCATAAACAAAGAAATTGCCGTGAAAGAAAAGTCATATGTACCCCCACCACCTTATAAGACACATGTAGCGTACTCTCAAAGACTTGTTAAATCTAAAAACAAGGGTTAGTTTAAGAAGTTCGTTGAGCTTCTAAAACAACTCGGCATTACAATCCCTTTCACGGATGCCATTACAAAAATTCCCTCTTATACTAAGTTCCTCAAAGGGATCTTATCAAACAAGAGAAAACTTGAAGACGACGAGACAGTGACACTCATTGCAATGTATAGTGTTATTATTCAAAATAATATGCCACCAAAGTTGAAAGACCCATGTGCTTTTTCCATTCCTTGTGTAATTGGAAAATTTGTCATCGACAAGACACTTTGTGATGTGGGAGCTTGTATTAGTTTAATATCCATTTTAATCCGTGAAAGACTGAAATTAGGAGATCTAAAACCTTCAAGGATGTCCCTCTAGCTAGCTGATCATTCCGTTAAGTACTCTGTAGGTATGCTGGAAATCATTTCAGTGCAGATTTGCCAATTTTACATCCTACCGATTTCATAGTGATGGACATAAAGGAAGACTCCAACATCCCCATCATATTAGGAAGACCCTTTTTAACTACTGCCGGTGCGATCATAGATGTCAAGCGAAGGAAATTAACTTTTGAATTTGGTATGGAGAAAATAGAGTTTAGTCTTTCCAATTTATGAAAACTCCAGCTATGAATGATACATGTTGCTTTATAGACATTATTGATGAATGTTTGAAAGAGTTGTCAGTTGAAGCGCCACCCGCTCAAGAGCCAGTTTCACCTTCGACATCAGACTTAGGAAAGACAGAGGCTGAATTATTAACAAATGAAGATGAAATTCTGACACATAGTGGACAGATGTCGGATATGATGTCAGGATGTCGTAATAGCAGAATTAACACAAGAACAATTTAATCCATGAATTTTTTATCCATAATACTTCACAAAACCCATGGGCCACTGAGCGGAATTCTGCCTCTGCACTGCTCCTAGCTACAACATTTTGCTTTTTCCTTCTCCATGTAACTAAACTTCCACCTACAAAAGTACAATAGCCAGAAGTAGACCTCCTGTCATTTATATTACCTGCCTAATCAGCATCTGTGTAAGCTTCCACTTGTATATGCCCTCTGCTTTTGAACGTCAACCCCTTCCCTGGAGTTCCTTTTAAACATCTCAATATTCGGAAAATAGCTTCAAAATGAGTAGGTCCTGGTGCATGCATAAACTGACTTATCACACTTACTGCAAAGGCTATATCAGGCCTTGTATGAGATAAATAAATTAGTCTACCGGCCAGTCATTGGTAGCGTTCCTTATTTACTACATCATCTTTAGATGCTGCCTTCAGTTTTACATTGGGATCTATTGGTGTTTCTGCTGCTTTACACCCTGTCATCCCTGTTTCTGTGAGTAAATCAAGTATATATTTACGTTGATTGAGAAAGATTCCCTCCTTAGACTCTGCGAACTCCATCCCGAGAAAATACTTTAATTTTCCAAGGTCCTTGATATCAAATTCAGCTTCAAGTCTTCACTTTAGATCACCTATCTCATTAACATCATCTCCTGTCATGATAATGTCATCGACATACACAATTAAAATAGCAATCTTACCTTCATCTGAATGTTTAAAGAATAATGTGTGACCTGCTTGACTTTGGGTGAAACCATGTTTCTTAACAACACTTCCAAATCTTTCAAACCAGGCCCTTGGTTATTGTTTTAATCCATATAAGGACTTGTGAGTGTGTGATAACTTGTCATATGACTAGTAATTAGACATGGGGTGTTTAGTGCATGTTCGAGTACGTTTCCTATCAGCAATTGGGATATTAAGGTCAGGAATTTTTTTTCTCAAAGCAATAGGAAGATTAATATCAGAAAAAGACAAATCCAGTAAATCATTGGAAGAGTAAGATTGATTACCAGATGAAGAACTGGAAGGTGAAATTTCAATAGGACCTTCACTTGGTAAATCAGATTGGATTTTTTTCGGAGAGACAATTGGATTTGTAATACCTTTGTGAAACCTTTTTCGGACATACACTTGAAGTTGAGGATTATGATCCTCAATCAGTTTTTCTCCCCCTGTTTCAGACATTATATTATTCGACATTTCAAGATTAAGCATTCTGGGTTCTATTATCTTTGTATCTGGATGATTTGTAGTCACAATATCATGCAATGCAGGTAAAGTTTCCCAAAAATTATCTTCTTTATCAACACAATGATTCTCCCCCTGAAGAGAATTTTTATTAAAAAAAGGTTGATTTTCAACAAAATTGACATCCATACTTTCAAAAAATTTCTTTGTTATTGGGTTAAAGCATTTGTAACCCTTTTTGTTTGAAGCATAGCCAAGAAAAACACATTTTTCAGCTTTAGGATCCAATTTGGAACGGAAAATATTTGGGATGTAGACATAACAAAGACAATAAAAAATTTTAAGGGGAAGATCCGCAATGATGCGAGATGTAGGAACATAATTTTGTAAAACTTGCACATGAGTCTCATATTTTAAAACACGAGATGACATTCTATTGATGAGGTAACAAGCCGTTAATAAGGCATTTCCCCAAAGATATTTAGATACATTCATAGAAAACATAATAGCTCTAGTAACTTCGAGGAGATGTCTATTTTTTCTTTCAGCAATACCATTTTGTTGTGGAGTATCACGACAAGTGGATTGATGAATTATCCCCTTAGCTACTAGGAATGTACTTAGATATTTGTTGAAGTATTTAGTGCCATTGTCAGACCTTAGAATGCCAATCTTAGTTTGAAATTGGTTTTCAATCATTTGAAAAAAATCTTTAAACCATTGTACCATTTCAGATTTTTTTTCTAAGAGATAAATCCAACACACACGTGTATGGTCATCAATAAATGTCACGAACCATTTTTTTTCAGACATAGTTTTAATTTTTGACGGAACAAGGGAAATAGGAACTGAATAAATGAGAGCAATTGTTCATATGTTCAGATGCCCTTGAATCTATTATCCAAGGGTTGGAGTGGTTTTGGACAGATAATGCTCAAGAATTCTTACCTGTTTGTGCCACAGTTCCAACAGGAACATTAGGTGATGAGTTGAACTTTAGAAGTTTAAAAAGGTGATCCATTTGCTCCTTAGTAAATGGAGACTTGTTAGCCTCGTTGGTTGTAGACGTAGGGCGGTCACCAAACCTTCCAACCTTTCTATTATTTGGCCTACCATGTAGTTTGAAACAGTTTTGTCGAGTGTGACGACTTTGACCATAGTAGTCGCAAACTAAATGGTTCATGTCACCACCTCGTGGATTGGGGAAAGGTTTGCGATTGACTTGAGGAACAGCCAATGCAGATCCTTCGACTGGTGGAGGGACAACGACAGCCTCTTTTCCAAGCATCACCTGCCTGCGACTCTCTTCGCGACGCACTTCAGCAAATACTTCACCAATTAGAGGTATAGGATTCCTGCCAAGAATTTGGCCACGAACCTCATCAAACTCAATATTTAGACCTGTAAGAAACTTGAAGACTCGACGAACATCCACCATCTTCTTGTAGTGCTTGCAGTCCTCGGGTGACTTCCACTCATATACATTGAACAGATCCAGATCTTGCCAAATCGCTTGAGACAATTGAAGTATTTGGTAACGGAATCTTCTGCTTGACAAATTTCTCCAACCTGGAGAGTTATTTCATAAATTTGGGATTAGTTGTCCAAATCAGAATACATCTGAGTGACACTTTCCCAAAAATCTTTTGCAGTAGCATAACAAAGATAGTTTGCACCTATCTCTTCAGCATCCCAACTATCATAGTCTACACCTTCCTTGTCTGGTTGTTTCTTGTCTCCAGTGATGTAGCCAATTTTTCCTCTTCCCCTGAGATACAAACAGACAGACTCAGACCACCGAAAATAATTAGGACCGTTCAATTGAATTGTTGTGATCTGAGCAGGGTGGTTTTCATGGTATGTCCTGACAGATTGAGGTATTTCAGGTTTAAGTGAAGAATGTTTAGGCGAATGCTGAGACTTGGTATCAGACAGGTGATCAGACATTATGTGGGATGAGAAAAAACGGAAGCAAAAGAAAAAACCGAAGGAATTCTTCCAGCAACTGATACCATAAAGAAATAAATACTCTGTATTTCTTTGATATATCATTAAGTAATACATGAAAGGTATTTATAGAATACAATGGACAGATCAATAATCCTAAATCTGGCCTGAGAATCAAAGCAATTATCCTCCCTTTAAATGCTAATTCTAAAAATGGTAGAAGACAACTAATTACTAATTATTAATAGTTAATTACTAATTATTTACAATGAATATTATGCTGAACTATATAATACAGAATCTGTTGATTATGTACTTATCTCTAATAACTTCCAACAGTAACCTATGTGACTTGCCAAGGTAGCAAGCATGACACAGTTCTGTAGATGGTTTGGGAAGGATAGGGAGATTGCTTTGTTTGGAAATCTCAACAAGAGCATGATGATTAGGGTGCCCCAATCGAGTATGCCACAAAACATATTTATTAGTTGCTATAGATGATGAACTATTTGAATGTGATGAAGATAACTCAGTGTTGTAAGTAGTAGAATTAAGAGAAGGAGAATGGAAAAGACTGCTCACAGTGGTATTATTATATGTATTAGGATTACAAAGAGTAATACAGTGGGAGATACAATTTGGCAAACAATTGGAAAAATTACTATTGTGTGTTACAGAAGAACAAGGGAAACTACAACTACAATTATTCTTGGAGACAGATTGAGCAAAATAGTAATTAAGGCTTGTAGAGGACTTGGACAGTTGAGTGGCAGGATTTGTAAATTTGTAGAGGCCATCACTTCCAATAGACCCACGAAGTAACACTTCAGAAGAAGCCTGAGATTTGACAACACAAAATTTAGGATGAAATTCAAAGAAAACATTGTTGTCTTGAGCAAATTTGCTCACACTCATCAAATTTTTGGTGATGTGAGGAACAAGTAAGAGATTTCAGAGAGTAAGGGATAGGTTAGGATTGTTTGGTAAGGAAAAGGACATAAAACCAATAGAATTTATAGACAAACCTTGGCCATTTCCCATGCTTGAGCAAATGTTTGTGGCGGTGGGATCAGTGGGAATTGGCGTAGACTGTGGCACTGCCTGAGTAAGATTCACCGTCGCAGGCTTCGCAGTTACGGCTTTGCGATGCTTCTCCAGACGCGACTCATGAGCCAGCAGCGACGACTCCAACTCCTCTAACGAGCTTAATTCTTCTTTACTGTTAACAGCGGCAACGATGGAGTCGTACTCCTCAGGGAGAGAATCAAGAACAATCTCAATTAGGTTACGAAGAGGAACTGGATCCCTAATCGAAGTTAGTGATTCACTGATTTCACGCGCACGAGCCATAAGTTCCTCAATCGTGAGTGTTCCTTTCGTGAGACGACGTAAATCCGATCGCAGCTGTCGCGCTTTGGTAGAGAGAAGCGTGTTGAAGTACCGATGAATCTCCGTCCAAACTTGCCAAGAATGCTTGCAATCCACAAGCTTCGGTAGAAGTGAATCGGAGATGGTGGATAGCAGCTAGGTACAAATGAGTGCGTCCTGTTGTTCCCATTCCAAGTACGCTGAATTCGCACCGTGAAGTGTTGAATCGGAATCGGACGGTGACCGCTGTGGAATAACCGGAACTGTAACAAACCGTTGCAGGCGATGACCGCGAACAACGGCATCGATCTGTTGCTTCCACTGCTTGAAGTTCTTGTCATCAAGCTTCATAGAAATTAAGTGAGATAGCTTCACTTGCAAAGACGGAAACAAAGACTCCATGGATCGAAAAAAAATTAAGCTCTGGATACCATAATAGAGTTTGATAAAGCAGAAAAAATTAGAATAGGTTGAGAATTTCTCATTATGTTCAATGTATATGTATGTTGATACAAGGGGCTCTCTATATATAGAGAGATCACCTAGATCTAACTAACTAACTAACTGAAGCAACTAACTAACTAACTAACTGAAGCTGCTATAACAAACTGGACAACTCAGCAAGAGGAAAACAGAGTTCTAGAAATGACTAACTAACTCTATCTTTAACTATTCTATTAACACTCCATGTTTTGTTCTTTTCAAAAACTTTCATCTCCTTAAGTACAACTTCCGTCTACTTTGAAATTTCTAGAGCAACCAATACACTTTTTGGAATTTCTACACTAGACAATTTTGAGGTGGAGACAGACATAGATGAAGACAAATTTGAATATGAAATAAAATTGGACATGGAGTTTTTAGTGCAAGATCTGACAGGTTTTGTAATGGCAACTAGATCATCTATATCAGGATACAAAATACGACTCTCAGAAACAGAGATAGATTTATCTTTTCTTTTGTTAGGAGGTTGATCATTCTCCAGTTCATATTCCTGGCAGTGTTAAATGTGGACTCGTTCCTTCTTTTATGGTGCTTTTTCGTAAAAACCTTCCCTTTCCAAGTCCTGTTTACGAATTCAAATATGGTTTTTTGAAGTGACTCATTATTTTGTGGCAGTTCTAATAGATCATTATTATCATCGTTTTCAAGACCTTTTTATCCGCAGCCTTTCAGCTTTAGGTAATAACTAGCTTTAATATTCTCTGAAACACCCGAAATAGATAGACTATATCGTTCTGTTATATTATTGCTGTTTTAAGTTTGATTTATGGTTATTTCAATGCATAACACTTTTAGACACCATATTCCTTTATCCTAAGCTGTCCCTTCTTCATCGGCTTAAAACACTCCTCTGCACTAACAAGATGAGATTCCTCCTCCTAGAACCTCCTACTATTGACAACAGATAATCCTCACAGGCTCGTCAATGTTTTGAGCCACTAACTATCATGTTAAAAGAGAAATATGATAGGTAGGGATATAAAGCAAACAAATATATTTTATTCTTTGACATGCTCGGTCATGTATTCACCAATTGTATAATGTATACACCACAAAGCAATTTAGTCTTGTTTACATTCAAAAGTTAGAAGCCTCTCCTATTACTTGATTTATGGACCGGTTTTGTATTCAAATGATTGCTTGAGCTCTAAGAGCAGAGGCCCAAACCCTGCTGAATTTCTAAAAAGACAAGAAACAACTGCAATAACATTTTAAAAAAGGACCATCCGTGTAACATTTTCCATGTCTTATAGAAGAAAAAGAGAATTATAATCTGTAAATTGCAAATACCACACTTCCCCTCTCTGATCCCACATAACGACTTGCATCTAATCGAAACTTGCTTGGAACCTTTTGTTGGCTAGTGACTTAAAACATCAGCCACCAATGTTATCAGGAAAGGTGATAAAGGGCCTCCATTCCTCACACATTACTCCCATTGAAACCAAATTACTTGTATATCATGATTATTGCAAAATGGATAAAGCAAATTTAGTTTAATTATTTACTCAAAATGGAAATGAAAATTACAAGAATATTTTGCAGTTCTTTTCTATACATAATTATTTACGCGATTTTAGAACTATTAGTCTGAGCTCGTGGAATTTCTCTTTGATAGGTATTGATGTTACTGCTCTTGATATACGATTTGTAGACGACAATTGGGAGAGCCCGGTAATATTCTGTTTTAATTTATAACTGTGCTTACTGAAATGCAATTTAAAGTTTTTAAATTTTGTGCTGGTAACGTTGTCATCTACATATCGATATGTTAATTAAAAGTGTATATAGGTTCTTGGTGCCTGGGGTTTAGGATGGGAAATCTGGATGGATGGAATGGAGATTACTCAGTTTACCTACTTTCAGCAGGTATGCTTTGTTGCTCAGAGTAAATATCAGTACTTACACACAAGGACTAAATTTTACCAGAGAGAAGAAACAATTAAAAGTGGTGGAGTTCAATACTCCCTGCTTAACAATGCCGGAGATTTTTTTGTAAGAGAGAGAAGAGAACACAATCTTTTGGTTATCATGTTTTCGTTACAATGTTACTTTTTTGGGCAGTTCAATTCCATTTTCAATTATTGAAAATAGAAAAGAAACCTTTTGAGTGGTTCTCTGCTATACCATTTTGTATATTTTAATTGTGCTTTCCTTCCAGGCTGGAAGTCTCCAGTTATCATTAGTATCGGTAGAAATAACTTATGGCCTGGAGCGTATATTTAAAAATGTTACTGCAGGTCAGTTGACTGATTTTCTTTTAGAGTAAACATCAAGTTGGTCGTTCAAAGTTTTACATGCCACTGCATTAGTCATCTAAAAACTTTGGTAACCAATTTAGTTCCTAAAGGTCTACATATTCATCCTTATGAAGGACTTATGCGATGATATATAAAATTAACAGATTGGGTGACCAGTGAAATTTTTGAGGGGGACTACTTTGATGACAATTTGGAGGACCAACTTGGCGGTTTACTATTTTTCTTCATGCACTCTATCTATATCATCCATTTAATAACTTTCTAAAGTTTTATGTTTTGTAATAGGGAGTTGATCACTTCAAAAAGATCAAATATTCTGATGGAATTACTTATGGAGAGCTATTCTTGGAGAATGAGTATTTTTTCATTCTGTCTACTGGTATTTGGATTGCATTTGATTTTATTTGCTTTATGGTGAAATATTGTTTGGAGTTGCCATCAATGTTACATTTTCCTTTTCAATTGTTTTCTTCAATTTGGCATTTTCTTTTATAACACAAAATTAAACGAGAGGAATATATTTCTAGTCTAAATGTCTAATGACCGTTCTTTTGGCATAAAACGAAAAAGTACATGGAAGGATACACCAACAACAACCGAGCCGTATTCCATTAAATGGAGTCCACTACATGAGTGACCTTCTGCCATAATGTTTTTGTTGAAGATTAGCACATATCAAATCATAATCATTTGGTTCTGATTTGTCAAGTTGTTACAAAACAGTGTGTAAATAGATTTATTATCTATTATTGTTATTTTCTTATTTAGGTAGTTGTTATTTCCTTATTTAGGTAGCAGCAATTATAGGAAATTATTTCTCTGTTTATTAACAAATTAGTGTACAGCTTATGTATTCTATTTATACCTCACAATGTAAGAGTTCCAATCACGATGAAATATACAACATATTTCTTCTATATGGTATCAGAGCACAAGATCTGAACCATCCCTAAACCTTGAGCACCACCCATGGACCCATGGCAGATACTAAAGCAGAAAATTCAGCCAACAGTTTGGCTGAAGGACATGCTCTTCCTATCACTGGTCACAAATTGAATGGCCAGAATTACAATCAATGGGTGCGCTCGGTCAAAATCTACCTTCAAGGAAAAGGGAAGGAAGGTTATATCACAGGAGACTCCAAGTGTTCAAAAAAGGGGAATTCCAACATCAAAAAATGGCAATTAGAAAACAGGAAGGTTATACCTCACAATGTAAGAGTTCCAATCACGATGAAATATGCAACATATTTCTTCTATATGGTATCAGAGCACAAGATCTGAACCATCCCTAAACCTTGAGCACCACCCATGGCGGATACTAAAGCAGAAAATTCAGCCAACAGTTTGGCTAAAGGACATGCTCTTCCTATCACTGGTCACAAATTGAATGGCCAGAATTACAATCAATGGGTGCGCTCGGTCAAAATCTACCTTCAAGGAAAAGGGAAGGAAGGTTATATCACAGGAGACTCCAAGTGTTCAAAAAAAGGGGATTCCAACATCAAAAAATGACAATTAGAAAACAGGAAGGTTATACCTCTCAATGTAAGTGTTCCAATCACGATGAAATATGCAACATATTTCTTCTATATGGTATCAGAGCACAAGATCTGAACCATCCCTAAACCTTGAGCACCACCCATGGCAGATACTAAAGCAGAAAATTCAGCCAACAGTTTGGCTAAAGGACATGCTCTTCCTATCACTGGTCACAAATTGAATGGCCAGAATTACAATCAATGGGTGCGCTCGGTCAAAATCTACCTTCAAGGAAAAGGGAAGGAAGGTTATATCACTGGAGACTCCAAGTGTCCAAAAAAGGGGGATTCCAACATCGAAAAATGGCAATTAGAAAACAGTCTAGTAATGGCATGGCTACTAAACACCATGACAAATGAAATTGGAGAAAATTTCATGTACTATGACACTGCTAAAGAGATGTGGGATGCCGTAAATGAAACTTACTCTAATGTCGACAATACATCTGCAATCTTTGAAATAAAGAGCATATTCCATGATTTGCGTCAAGATGACCGCTCAGTCACAGAGTATTTTAATACTCTCAATTGTCACTGGCAACAATTGGATGTATTTGATGAAGTTGAATGGAGCTGCACAGATGATAAAAAGAAGTACAAAGAATTGGTGGAGAAAGATAGAGTCTACAAATTTCTATTAGGTTTGAACACAGAACTTGATGAAGTTCGTGGGAGAATCCTTGGAACCAAACCTCTTCCAAAAATTCGAGAAGCATTTTCGAAAATAAGAAGAGAGGAGAGCAGGAGAAAAGTGATTCTTGGAAAATCTATAGAAGGATCTGCAATGGCAGCAAGGGGAGATAAACGTTCTTTTCAAAAGAAAACTCGGCCTTGGTGTGACCACTGCTAGAAACCGGGTCATACCAAGGACACATGCTGGATCATTCATAGAAAGCCATCATGGACCAAAAACCGGGACAGCAGAGGGAACACAGTTGAGGTAAATTCTCACTCATCACCATTCAACAAGGAGCAAATGGAAGCCTTACAAAAAATGCTTCAACAAACAATTGGTACAACTACTGTGGCACAAAAAGGTAATTTTTTGCATGCTCTAAACACTAGCAGGGGAAAACAAAATTCATGGATTATTGACTCAGGAGCATCTGATCACATGACTGGAGATTTGAATGTCTTTGATAGCTTTTCTCCATGTCAAAATGATTCGACTGTTCGAATTGCTGATGGTACCCTTTCTAAGGTCATGGGTAAAGGTTCAGTCATTATTTCACAAAATATTACTCTTAGTTCAGTACTTTATGTGCCTAAACTTGACTGTAACTTGCTGTCCATCAGTAAACTTACAAAGGATTATAAGTGCATCACTAAATTCTTTCTTAACCTGTGTAAATTTCAGATTTTGGAGTCGGGGAGGACGATTGACAATGCTAAAGAATGTGTTGGACTCTATATCCTTCAGGCTGAAGCATCTAAACCAGAATCCGAGGCAACCTCTTGCGCTGTAGTTTCTGCATGTAGTGAAAATTCTGCCATGCTGTGGCACTATAGACTAGGCCACCCAAATTTTATGTACATGAAAGAAATGCTTCCTAAATTATTCAATAAAAATCAGAAGTTGTTTCAATGTGAAATTTGTCAATTGTCCAAACATACACGCAGCCCCCACCCACCTAAACCCTATAAACCTTCCCAACCTTTTTATCTTATTCATAGTGATGTATGGGGACCATCACGGGTCAGAAATGTAACTGGATAAAGATGGTTTGTCACCTTTATTGATGACCAATCGTATCCTTACATCTATTCCTTTGAAAATATTTGGATGCACAACCTTTGTCCATAATCTTGATCCCCAACGCAGTAAACTTGACCCAAAATCCATTAAATGTATATTCCTCGGCTACTCTCCTCACCAAAAGGGATACAAATGTTATTCACCCCAAAACAAAAAATTCTACCACACCATGGATGTAACCTTTTTTGAGAATCAACCATATTACCCCAAAGTTGGCATTAAGGGGGAGAACACCTATCCAATTAAAGTGGAAGAATCCAAACTTTTGGAACTTGAGCTAACTGAACCCAAACTCACTGCTGAGGCATCAAAACCTACACCTGAACCAAATAAAAATGCAACAGAAACTGCAGAGCCTACCCGTGGACTAGAAGAAACTACGTCAAAAAATGCAGAGGAAATTGCAGTAGAAACAACAGCCCCTACAACAGAAACTGCACCAGGAAACAACATGAAAGTGTACTCCAGAAAGAGCAAGAAGGTAATAGAGTCCTGCACAGCTCTAAGGCAGAACCAAGAAACCTCAAAGACTCTAGAAAATGGCGTTCCCTCAGGTAATACTGCTCCTAATTCTGTGAATGTTGATGATATTGATATTCCTATTGCTTTGAGAAAAAATGCAAGATCGTGTACTAACATCCCATTGAAAGATTTGTATCTTATGGAAAACTGTCCCAGAGTTACAAGACTTTTGTAACAGCTCTTGACAATACACATATTCCAAGCAACATCCATGAGGCACTCCAAAATTCTGAATGGGCAGCAGCCGTAACTAAAGAGGTTCAGGCCTTAATTAAGAATGACACTTGGGAGATCACAAGCCTACCTGCAGGGAAGAAGCCGGTAGGATGCAAATGGATATTCTCCATGAAGTATAATGCAGATGGGAGTGTAAATCGGTACAAAGCTCGACTTGTAGCAAAGGGATTTACTCAATCATATGTAGTAGACTATGAAGAGACTTTTACACCGGTGGCCAAACTAAACTCGGTTAGAGTTATTCTCTCTTTGGTTGCGAATTTAGATTGGCCTCTCCATCAACTAGACATCAAGAATGCCTTCTTAAATGGTGACCTAGAAGAGGAAGTTTATATGCAAATTCCTCCTGGACTTGAATCATCTAGCACCGCAAATATGGTGTGCAGGCTCCGAAAATCCCTTTATGGCCTCAAGCAGTCTCCAAGGGCATGGTTTGATAGATTGACTCGAGCTGTCAAGAAAAACGGGTTCAACCAATGTCAATCAGATCACACTATGTTTATTAAACACTCCATGGAAGGAAAGGTAGCTTTGTTTATTGTTTATGTTGATGATATCGTTATTACAGAAAATTATTATGATCAAATTGGTCATTTAAAGGGACTCTTGGCAAAGGAATTTGAAGTTAAGGACTTGGGACAACTTAAGTATTTTTTAGGGATGGAAGTTACTCGAACAAAGGATGGTATCTATGTATCACAAAGGAAATACACCCTTGACTTACTTCAAAAAACTGGAATGCTCGGGTGCAAGGCAGCTAATACACCAATAGAACAAATTAAAGAAAGAGAAGATGAAAGTCCACCAGCCGACAAAGATAGATATCAAAGTCTAGTTGGGAAACTAATCTACCTATCTCACACTAGGCCCGACATTAGGTTCGCTGTAAGCTTGGCTAGTCGCTACATGTCAAATCCAACTGAGTCTAACATGAAAACAGCGAATAGAATTCTCCAATACCTCAAAGGCACACCAGGCCGAGGCCTCCACTTCAAGAGGAATTCAAACAGGGACATTGAAGTTTATACAGATTCAGACTGGGCAGGATGCTCCACAGACAGAAAATCGACTACAGGCTATTGTTCATTTGTGTGGGGGAACCTAGTAACTTGGAGAAGTAAGAAACAACCTGTAGTGGCGAGTAGTAGTGCAGAAGCAGAATTTAGAGTTATGTCCCTAGGTATTTGTGAAGGAATGTGGCTTAAGAGCATGCTAGATGAAATCAAAATTCATGTCAACCATTCTGTAAGGTTACTATGTGATAACAAAGCTGCTATAAGCATTGCAAAAAATCCAGTCCAACATGATAGAACAAAACATGTGGAAATTGACCGACACTTCATTAAAGTCAAAATTGTTCATAAGATTATAAGTATTTATCATGTCCCATCATGCAAGCAAACTGCAGATATCTTAACCAAAGCTCTTCCAAGGAATACTTATGAAAATATCAAATCCAATCTGAATATGATAGACATCTACCACCCAGATTGAGGAGGAGTGTTGAAGATTAACACATATCTGTCACGAAATTTGGCTTGATGCCTTTCTCATTGCCTTTCATACTATATATAATAGTGTCGGTAATTACAACTCATAATAACTAATTATAGCTGATAATAACTAATTACAATTCATAATGACTAATTTCCTATTCTATGAATGTAAATTATTCACAATAACTGCAAAGATTATTTCCTAATTAACATCCCCCCTCAAATTGATGCGGCTGGTCAAGGAGCATCAATTTGCTAACAAGAAACTGATGTCTTGGGCGTGGAACAGCCTTGGTAAGAATATCTGCAACCTGCAACTGCGTATTGACGTGAGGAAGTGATATTATTCGATCATCGTAGGCGTCACGTATTGAATGACAATCAACTTCGATATGTTTGGTGCGTTCATGAAAAACAGGATTTGCAACAATTTGGATGACACTTGTATTGTCAGCATAAAGTGAAGTTGACTCTGTTTGGGGAAATCCAAGTTCAGCCAAAAGACCACGAAGCCAAAGTATTTTTGAACACGCAGCAGACATGGCACGATACTCTGATTCAGTAGAAGATTTAGAAACTCTTGCTTGCTTCTTACTTTTCCAAGAGATCAATGAAGAATCAAGAAACATACACCAACCAGTAACAGATCGACGAGTATCAGGACACCCTGCCCAATCAGCATCACTATAAGCGCTCAACTGAAGAGAAGTTCCAACGGAAAAGAATAATCCGCGGTGAGAGGTTCCTTTTAAGTAGCGAATTATACGACGAACTGCAGCCAAGTGAAGATGGCGAGGAGAATGCATGAATTGACTTACTTGTTGAACAACAAAAGATATGTCAGGGCGAGTAATAGTCAAGTAGTTGAGGCTACCCACAAGTTGTCGATACAATAAGGGATCAGGCAACAGATCCCCATCATCACGATGATATTTAACATTAACCTCAAGAGGAGTATCTACTGGATTAGCCGATTCAAGACCGGCCATAGAAATCAAATCTGTAGCATACTTGTGTTGATGGAGAAAGATGCCCTTGGATGTAGAATGAACCTCAAGACCAAGAAAATAATGTAGATTACCCAGATCTTTCATATGAAATGAGGCCTGTAGCTGTTGCTTAAGTCGCTGAATGGAAGCATGATCCGAACCAGTAATAACCATATCATCAACATACAAAAGAAGCAGAACAATACCCGCATATGTGCTATGAATAAATAAAGATGAATCATACTGACTCTGAGTAAAGGAGAATCCAAGTATAGTGGCGCGGAATTTCTCGTACCATGCTCGAGGTGCCTGTTTCAAACCATATAAGGAGCGTTTGAGCTTACACACGCCTTTAGATGAAGAGAATAAGCCTTGAGGTGGAGTCATATAAATATCTTCTGTCAGGTCACCATGAAGAAAAGCATTCTTCACATCCATTTGATGAAGAGTCCACCCATTAGAAGCAGCTATAGACATGATTGTGCGGACAGTTGTCATTTTGGCAACCGGTGCAAATGTCTCATCATAATCAATTCCATATTCCTGCTTGTTTCCTAACGCAACCAAACGAGCCTTGTAACGGTTGAGGGACCCATCAGAATTCAGTTTCACAGAATACACCCATTTGCAACCTATAGGTTTTACATTTGGAGGACAAGTGACGATATCCCATGTGAAATTCTCTTGAAGAGCTTGGAGCTCTTCAGTCATTGCTTTTATCCATCGCACATCTTTAACAGCCTGTGAGTAACAAGTAGGAATAGATATGCTAGAGAGTGTGGCAGTCAGAGAAGTATGTGAGGAATCATACCTGTCTGGTGAATATCTATCTGGTGCGCGGGATATTCGACCAGAACGTCGTGGTTCAACCGGTACAGGATCAGGTGGCAGTTCAGCATCGGGAAGGGGTGTGGGAGCCTGTTGTCTGTGTTTTCTGACATATACATGACCTGGTTTATAACGTTCTATAGCTTGAGGCATAATAGAAAACTTAGGAAGAGTAACAATATCATTAATGGCAGGAAAACCACAGGGAAACATAAACTGATTATCAAAAAATGTCACATTTCTAGAAATGCGAAAACGATGGTTAGAGACATCATAACACACAAATCCCTTATGAGAGTTACTATATCCCATAAATGCACATTGAACGGATTGTGCTCCAAGCTTATGCCTTTCAAAAGGAGGTAAGTGAACAAAACACACACACCCAAAAGTATGTAAAGCACTATAATCAGGATGAATTTTAAATAGACGGAAGAAAGGAGAATCAAGATCAATAACTGTAGAAGGAATACGATTGATCAAGAAGACAGTCGTGGAAAGAGCCTCCACCCAAAATCGGGATGGTACAGAAGCTTGGAGAAGTAAGGTGCGTGTTACATCAAGCAAATGACGATTCTTACGTTCTGCCGTGCCATTTTGTTGAGGGGTATTGGGACAAGACCGTTGAGACAAGATGCCTTTTTGTTGAAGGTATTCCTGAAACTCATGAGACATGTACTCACCACCAGAGTCAGATCGAAAAATTTCAACACTTGCTTGAAATTGAGTTTCAACATATGTCAAATATTTCTTAAACATAGAAAACACTTCGGATTTAGAACGGAGAAAATATATCCAAGTAAAACGACTATAATCATCAATAAATGTGACAAAATATTTATAGTGAGCATGAGAAACCACAGGAGACATTCCCCATACATCACTATGAATCATCTCAAAACAAGTGGAAGCACGATTAGCACCAGACGGAAAAGGAAGTGTCTTACTTTTAGCCAATTTGCAAACAGAACATGAAACAGAGGCATCAGGAATAACATTTTTATTTCCCAACAAGCCACTTTTACATAAATGAGACAAAACAGAAGAGTTTGGATGACCTAGTTTTCTATGCCAATCCTCATAGGAATTCAAAACATTATGACAAGCAAGAGACAAATGATTAGAAATAAACTGTATTGGAAACAATCTTCCCACTTTAGGCCCCTTCGCGATCACTTTCCCCGACACCTGCTCCTGCACAAGACAACCAGATCGAGAAAAATTAACATTACAATTATTGTCCACCAATTGACCAACAGACAATAAATTAGAAGCAAGTCCAGGTGAGACAAGCACATTTTGAAAATCCGAGTTTATGTCCCCAACGTTAGTGATAGACAAGGTATTACCATTAGCAATCTGAATTTTCTGATTACCATGATAAGAATGTAAATTGTGCAAGTTTTCAGATGAAATTGTCATGTGATTGGATGCACCAGAATCAATAAACCATGGACGAGAAACATGAGAAGACTTACCCTTAATACCCAAGGCTGAAAGGGCAGAAAGTACCATGTGTTGAATCATTTCAGGTTGTAGAGCATTGCCATCTGATGCACCAGTGGTGGAAGAGCCAATTGTATGGCCTGTAGTGGCATGAAATGCCTTCACCGAATGATGTGCTGGTCGTGGAGGACGCGTGGGACAGTCAGAAATGATATGACCTTGTTGTTTGCAATAATTACAAAACTTCTTACTGCAGCTACGAGCAATATGTCCAAACTGTTTGCAAGAAAAACATTGGACATGTTGCATATCACGACCTTTATTTCTACTTTGAGCAGCATATGCAATTGCCACAGGCTCAGAACTGACAGTATCATGAGACATGGTTCCTTGAGTAAGGAGACGTCGTTCCTCTCTGAGAAGTTCACCAACACATGTATCCAAAGAAGGAACAGGATTCCTATTTAGCAAAGCACCTCTGACAACCTCAAATTCTAGACGAAGCTTCATGAGGAATTGATCTCACCTACTTGTGTTGTAGACCTCTTGAACAGCCGCAAGAGAGGTCTTGGGAACATTAGCATGTATATTAGCAGAGTGTTCTGCCCAAAGATTTAAAAAACCAGAATAGTATTCTTGAATAGACAAATCACCTTGTTTGTAGTTGGCGATGTCTAACTCCAACTGAAAACGTTTTGCCGAATTGTCCTGGTTGTAAATGATCTTCAGATAATTCAACATTTCTTGAGCAGTTGAAAAAAAACGCAAATTATTTATCATCTGAGGATCAATACTGTTTAGAATCCAAGTGATAATTTGAGCATCTTTAGTTTCCCACGCATCTAAAGCAGTTTTCTCCGTTGGTGCCTTAGAAACATCATCTAAGTGACTCCATAATCCCTTTCCTTTAACATACATCTTGAACTGAAATTCCCATGCCGAATAATTCTTGCCGGTAAAACGAACACAAAAATTATCTTTCTTTTTCGGAAGCCATCTAAATTATTTAAACCACCAGATACAATCTCACTAATATTATTTTATTATTATTATAATAATAATTATAATAATACTAATAATAACTATAATATAATAACAGTAACTGTAATCACAGTTACTAGAACAGCAACAAGAAACAATACCCACGAACCAACGAACAACAGCACGATCAAATCCACGATTTGGAAGGAGCGGCAAAACAGAAGATTATGACGATCCAGAATCACAAAGCAAAAATAGCCAAGAACCAAAAAAAATTGATTGCAATATCAGCGCAACAACGAGAATCTCCAAGACGAAATCACGAACCGGCAACCAAAGATTTAGAATCTCAGACAGCTGCAAGGTTTCGATTTCAAACGAAAGAATTTCGAAACGAACACGATTACGAGAGCGAACCAGTGGGGTATCGCTGATCAGCCAATATAATAATATTTTCCAGGTTTGATCGAACCTACTGATACCATGTCACGAAATTTGGCTTGATGCCTTTCTCATTGCCTTTCATACTATATATAATAGTGTCGGTAATTACAACTCATAATAACTAATTATAGCTGATAATAACTAATTACAATTCATAATGACTAATTTCCTATTCTATGAATGTAAATTATTCACAATAACTGCAAAGATTATTTCCTAATTAACAATATCAAATCATAATCATTTGATTCTGATTTGTCAAGCTGTTACAAGACAGTGGTGTAACTAGATTTATTATCTATTATTGTTATTTTCTTATTTAGGTAGTTGTTATTTCCTTATTTAGGTAGCAGCAATTATAAGAAATTATTTCTCTGTTTACTAACAAATTAGTGTACACAGCTTATGTATTTTATTTATACCTCACAATGTAAGAGTTCCAGTCACGATGAAATATACAACATATTTCTTCTATAGTTCTATTCAGAACCATACTTCTATCCAAATTGTTAATGTTGAGAACTGTCTTAATAAGTTCTCTTATAATTTTTCTAGGTCTTCCTGCCTTTAGCTATTTAACTCCTCTCGATCTGATTTACTCTCATTACCACAAAATTTATAGGTCTTATCTCTACATGTCCAAACCACTTAAGTCTATTTTCCACCATCTTTTTTACAAGAATGCATTGTCCTTCACTAAACTTTGCTTCAGGGCAAGAGACCCATAGTTTATGGAAAGGGCAGAAGAGAGGAAGAAATTGACAAATCTGATCTCTTTAGGGCAGTGCTTTTTTTAGATTCTTAAAAGTTATTAATCTATTATGTGTTTTGTTAAAATTGACTGCATTGTCTAATGATGCTGACAGTGTTTTGTTTTCTATTCTAGAAAGGAAATGAGTGCATATTATTTGGAGCATGCTAGTGCTGATCATCTACAAAAACATTTTGATTTCTTTGAGGAGGAATCTAGTCGTTTACTTTCTTCAGGCCTTGCAACCGCTGCGAATGTTTATGCCATTTTAGATATTATCATCATATTTCTTAGCATCAGTCTTTTTAATGTACTTTTTCTTGGTCCACTGTCTTTATTTCTGACATATGTTTTGTGACTACATGCTAGGTATGACCAGCTTCAGAAAACGTCACATACTTTTAATATTTTAAACTCCAGAGGCTTAATTGGAGTGACAGAGTGTGCTCGTGCTCGTTATTTTGGTCGCAGGTGTAGGTATTGATTGAATATTACTGTAATCCCTTGCAATAATCATTTGCAAGTCTTATTATATCTTACAATTGAGTAAGACATGGACTAATACAAAGTAGTTTGCAATGAAGGCAGTTGCCCACCCCAAAATTGCAATTACAATCCCTTAATCACTGCATTCGTTGCGACGTGTCTTGATTTTTCAGCATTTCATGATGTTTTTCATTCATCTTTTTTTTCCTCAGTTTAGCTCGCTAGTGTGCCCAACTTTGGTTGAAGACCAGGGAGATGCATGACTACCCCCTTGATTTCATCTCCGAACCTGATCAGTCTGTAATGCCAAAGGATGTTTTGGAGGCCGCATGTGAAAAGGTTAGTTTGCATATATGGGTCACTTAGTCACCTTATCTTGCATTAAACTTTGATGTTGCTAATGTTTTGGAAATGATATTGATGCTTTTCTTAAACAATTTTATCTTTATTCATTCAATAATCTTCCATATTTTTGGTTAAGTGTCAGCAAAAAATATAAAGATGCTCGGCCTTTCACCTTACAGTTTAAGTTTATACGGAAGTTGGTACTAATCGTTGGAATTTTATTCGGGTCTTTATGACAATTTGGTTTGAAGTTCACTCCTTGCATGCACTCTTAATCAAATTTTTGCACACCCCCTTCAAGTTAGTGCATAGATATTTATCATGCCCATTGTCTATCAACAGCTCAAAGGTAGGTCTTGCCAAACTTTTGGTTAGGATATCTGCCGTTTACTGACTAGAAGTCATGAAAGGTAGACATAATATGTTTTCAGCATCTAACTTCTCCTTAATGAAGTGTCGATTAATCTCAATATGCTTGGTTATGTCATGTTGAATTGGATTATGAGCTATGCTAATAGCAGCTTTACTGTCAGAGTACAATTTCAATGGAAGTTCAATTTTCATCTTAAGTCCCTCTAGGACTTTGAGCGTCCATAATCTTTTACAAATACCTTGAGACCTAGATATAAACTTGGATTCTACACTACTCCTTGCTACAACGCCTTGCTTCTTTCTCCTCTATGTCACAAGATTACCTCAAACATAGGTTACAATATCCAAAGGTTGATCTTCTATCTGTGGCTGAACCTGCCCAATCAGCATCGGTGAAGATAATTACATTCCTTTCACTAGTCTTAAAAAATAATTCGTTTACAGGATTTCCTTTCAGATATCTCAGTATCCTATAGACTGCCTCAAGGTATTCCTCGAAAGGAGAATGCATAAACTGACTCACTACACTGACTGAGAAAGCAATATCGGGTCGGGTGTGTGACAAATAAATTAGTTTTCCAGCCAATCTCTGATATCTTCTAGTACCAACAATAACATTACCTTCTTCCAAAAATTTAGCATTAGGATCCATAGGGGTATCTCAGGACGACATCCACTCATGCCTGTTTCTTTCAAGTCAAAAATGTATTTCTACCGTGAAACCACAATAACATTTTTTGGCCAATCAACCTCCGTGCCTAGAAAATATCTCATGAATCCCAAGTTCTTGATTTCAAAGTCTACTACCAATTTCTCTTTCACCCTTGAAATTTTCATTGTATCGTCTCCAATAAGGACAATGTCATCAACATAAACAATCTAGACAACAACTTTTTTATTGTTGGATAATTTTGTGAACAAGGTGTGTTCAGTTTTGATATTGAAAGCAATATTTCCAAATTTGAACAAGCTACAATTAAGATCAAGAAGTGTATTGTTTAGAAAACATAATTTTCTTTTAATTAAAAAATCTGTTGGCAATTGAGTATGTTGTGTTCAGTCTTGATATTGAGAGCAATATTTCCAAATTTGAACAAGCTACAATTAAGATCAAGAAGTGTATTGTTTAGAAAACATAATTTTGTTTTAATTAAAAAATCTGTTGGCAATTGTGTATGTTGTGATTCTGGGTCTTAATTTCCCAGATCCTGTTAGCCATAGATCGAGTATGCCCCAATCGAGTATGCCACAAAACATATTTATTACTTGCTATAGATGATGAGCTATTTGAATGTGATGAAGATAACTCAATGCTGTAAGTAGTAGAATTAAGAGAAGGAGAACGGGAAAGACTGCTCACAGTGTTATTATTATATGTATTAGGATTACAAAGAGTAATACAGTGGGAGATACAATTTGGCAAACTATTGGAAAAATTACTATTGTGTGTTACAGAAGAACTAGGGAAACTACAACTACAATTATTGTTGGAGACAGATTGAGCAGAATAGTAATTAAGGCTTGTAGAGGACTTGGCCAGTTGAGTGGCAGGATTTGTAAACTTGTAGAGGCCATCACTTCCAACAAACCCACGAAGTAACACTTCAGAAGAACCTTGAGATTTGACAACACAAAATTTAGGATGAAATTCAAAGAAAACATTGTTGTCTTGAGCAAATTTGCTCACACTCATCAAGTTTTTGGTGATGTGTGGAACAAGTAAGAGATTTCTAAGAGTAAGGGATAGGTTAGGATTGTTTGGTAAGGAAAAGGACATAGAACCAATAGAATTGATAGACAAACCTTGGCCATTTCCCATGATGAGACGCACCTGAGTCAGGATACCACCATTGATTGTTGAAATTAGCTTCAGAACCTGCATAGAAGGCTTGTGGTGCTGAAGATCTAGGAGGTGCAGCTCTTGGAGCAGGATAATCAAAAGGAGAGGGATACACAGGATGTGGTGGCATGAGGAAAGGATTGTACTGAGCCCTCTGACGTGTGTACGCAACACCACTGGAGTTGGAGTAACAGTAGTAACAGATAGAAGCATCATGTCCAGATTTGTGACAAATCTGAAATTGCATTTTGCCAGAGTGTCCTCCTCCACGGCCATAACGGCCACCTCCACGACCAGAACGAACTCCTCGTGAGCCATAACCCTCAGCATTAGCAGTAACGTGACTCGTACCAGGAGGAAAAACGTCCGTGGCGGTGGGATCAGTGGGAATTGGCGTAGACGGTGGCGCTGCCTGAGTAAGATTCACCGTCGCAGGCTTCGTAGTAACGGCTTTGCGATGCTTCTCCAGACGCGACTCATGAGCCAGCAGCGACGACTCCAACTCCTCTAACGAGCTTAATTCTTCTTTACTGTTAACAGCGGCAACGATGGAGTTGTACTCCTCCGGGAGAGAATCAAGAACAATCTCAATTAGGTTGCGAAGAGGAACTGGATCCCCAATCGAAGTTAGTGATTCACTGATTTCACGCGCACGAGCCATAAGTTCCTCAATCGTGAGTGTTCCTTTCATGAGACGACATAAATCCGATCGCAGCTGTCGCACTTTGGTAGAGTGAAGCGTGTTGAAGTACCGATGAATCTCCGTCCAAACTTGCCAAGAATGCTTGCAATCCACAAGCTTCGGTGGAAGTGAATCGGAGATGGTGGATAGCAGCTAGGTACAGATGAGTGCGTCCTGTTGTTCCCATTCCAAGTACGCTGAATTCGCACCGTGAAGTGCTGAATCGGAATTGGACGGTGACCGCTGTGGAATAACCAGAACTGTAACAAACCGTTGCAGGCGATGACTGCGAACAACGCTATCGATCTGTTGCTTCCACTGCTTGAAGTTCTTGTCATCAAGCTTCATAGAAATTAAATGAGATAGCTTCACTTGCGAAGACGGAAACAAAGACTCCATGGATCGAAAAAAAATCAACTCTGGATACCATAATAGATGGCTAAAATTTTGAGTAAGTCCTTAAAATCTACTTTTGGTGTTAATTTATGTAATCGAGTTGCCTTGTGAACTTAACGAGTCGAACTATATATAATTCAAGTTCAGTTCATTTAGTTAACGAATTTGGTTTTTTTCCCCTCATATTTAACTCATTTGGTTCATAAACCAAGTTCAACGATCTAATTGTTGAATCGAATTTCAAATTATATTCTAATTGTTCGATTACTGAAATGCAATTTATAACTGTTTTTGTAACTGTGCTTACTGAAATACAATTTAAAGTTTTTAAATTTTGTGCTGGTAACGTTGTCATCTACATATCGACATGTTAATTAAAAATGTATATAGGTTCTTGGTGCCTGGGGTTTAGGATGGGAAATCTGGATGGATGGAATGGAGATTACTCTGTTCACCTACTTTCAGCAGGTATGTTTTGTTGCTCAGAATAAATATCAGTACTTACACACAAGGACTTAAATTTACCAGAGAGAAGAAACAATTAAAAGTGGCGGAGTTCAATGCTCCCTGCTTAACAATGGCGGAGATTTTTTCTGAGAGAAGAGAACACAATCTTTTGGTCATCATGTTTTCGTTACATGTTACCTTTTTTGGGCAGTTCAATTCCATTTTCACTTATTGAAAATAGAAAAGAAACCATTTTGTATATTTTAAATGTGCTTTCCTTACAGGCTGGAAGTCTCCAGTTATCATTAGTATTGGTAGAAATAACTTATGGCCTGGAGCGTATCCTCATGTTACTGCAGGTCAGTTGACTGATTTTCTTTTTGAGTATACATCAAGTTGGTCGTTCAAAGTTCCTAAAGGTCTACCTATTCATCCTTATGAAGGACTAATGCATTGATATATAAAATTAACAGATTGGGTGACCAGTGAAATTTTTGAGGGAGACTACTTCGATGACAATTTGGAGGTTTGATATAATCTGAATATTTTTTTCATCTAGAGAAAAGATATATTCTTAAACTTGATTGAATATTACTGTTATCCCTTGCAATAGTCATTTGCAAGTCTTATTATGTGTTACTATTGAGTAAGACATGGACTAATACGAAGTAGTTTTCAACGAAGGCAGCTGCCCACCCCAAAATTGCAATTACAATCCCTTAATACTGCATTCGTTGCGATGTGTCATGATTTTTCAGCATTTCATGATATTTTTCCTTCATCTTCGTTTTCCCAGTTTAGCTCGCTAGTGTGCCCAACTTTGGTTGAAGACTAGGGAGATGCATGACTGCCTCCATGGTTTCATCTCCGAACCTGATCAGTCTGTAATGCCAAAGGATGTTTTGGAGGCCACATGTGAAAAGGTTAGTTTGCATATATGGGTCACTTAGTCACCTTATCTTGCATTAAACTTTGACGCTGCTAATGTTTTGGAAATGATATTGAAGCTTTTCTTAAACAATTTTATCTCAATTTTATCTTGATTCATTCAATAATCTTGAATATTTTTGGTTAAGTGTCAGCAAAAAATATAAAGATGTTCGACCCTTCACCTTACCGTTTAAGTTTATACGGAAGTTGGTAGTGTTCGGTGGAATTTTATTCGGGTCTTTATGACAATTTGGTTTGAAGTTCACTACTTGCATGCACTCTTAATCAAATTTTTGCACACCCCCTTCAAGTTGGTGCATAGATATTTATCATGCCCATTGTCTATCAACTGCTCAAAGGTAGGTCTTGCCAAACTTTTGGTTAGGATATCTGCAGTTTACTGACTAGAAGTCATGAAAGCTAGACATAATATGTTTTCAGCATCTAACTTCTTAATGAAGTGTCGATTAATCTCAATATGCTTGGTTCTGTCATGTTGAATTGGAACAATCTATGCGATTTTACATAAAAACTTTGGGATTTTAATCCTCGTCATGAATCAATACTATATACATATTATTGGAAGAAATAGGTAAAAACTGTCGTAATTTTATTCATCAGGCAAAGACTAATTTATATAATGAAAATCCAACAAATACAATTGATTCTCTCCTTAATGGAAAATAAAATAAAATAAATGACAATAAACGGAAACAATTAAATAGGGAAATAAAATATTTTCCCACACCCCTTTCAAGTTGGTGCATAGATATTTATCATGCGCCATTGTCTATCAACTGCTCAAAGGTAGGTCTTGCTAAACTTGTTGTTTGGATATCAGCAGTTTACTGACTAGAAGTCATGAAAGGTAGACATATGTTTTCAACATCTAACTTCTGCTTAATGAATTGGATTATTAGCTATGTTAATAGCAACTTTACTGTCAGAGTACAATTTCAACGGAAGTTCAATTTTCATCTTAAGTTCCTCTATGACTATGAGGATCTAGAATCCTTCACAAATACTTTAAGACATAACTATAAACTCGGCTTCTGCACTACTCCTTGCTACAACGCCTTGCTTCTTTCTCCTCTATGGCACAAGATTACCCCAAACATAGGTACAATATCCAAAAGTTGATCTTCTATCTGTGGCTGAACTTGCCCAATCAGCATCGGTGAAGATAAATACATTCCTTTCACTAGTCTTAAAAAATAATTCTTTTACAGGATTTCCTTTCAGATATCTCAATATCCTATAGACTGCCTCAAGATGTTCCTCGAAAGGAAAATGCATAAACTGACTCACTACACTGACTGAGAAAGCAATATCGGGTCAGGTGTGTGACAAATAAATAAGTTTTCCAACCAATCTCTGATATCTTCCAGTACCAACAATAACATTACCTTCTTCCAAAGGTTTAGCATTAGGATCCATATTGGTATCTTAGGATGACAACCACTCATGCTTGTTTCTTTCAAGTCAAAAATGTATTTCTACCATAAAACCATTCTTTGGCCAAGCAACCTCCGTGCCTAGAAAATATCTCATGAATCCCAAGTCCTTGATTTCAAAGTCTACTACCAATTTCTCTTTCACCCTTGAAATTTCCATTGTATCATCTCCAATAAGGACAATATCATCAACATAAACAATCTAGACAATAACTTTTCTATCGTTAGATAATTTTGTGAACAGGGTGTGATCAGCCTTGATATTGAAAGCAATATTTCCAAATTTGAACAAGCTACAATTAAGATTAAGAAGTGTATTGTTTAGAAAACATAATTTTGTTTTAATTAAAAAAATCTGTTGGCAATTGTGTATGTTGTGATTCTGGGTCTTAATTTCCCAGATCCTGTTAGCCATAGATCCTGTCCTTGGAAATACCCTTGATTCTTCTTGGACTGAGTGATTTTTTCAAACCAATCTCTGGGAGACTTCTTTAATCCATACAAAGACTTATTTATTTTGTATACATTTGATCTAAATTTGTTTTCCAAACCAGGAAGAATGTCCATATATACTTCTTCATTTAGATCATCATTAAGAAAGATATTCTTAACATGTAACTGATGTAGGGGGCCAACTCAGGTCAGCAGCAAGAGATAAAAGAATTCTTATAGTGTTTATTTTTGCAACCCGACCAAATGTCTCTGAGTAGTCTATACCATATGTTTGTGTGAAGCTTTTAGCCACCAAGCGAGCCTTGTACCTTTCAATTGACCCATCTGAATTATACTTCACAGTAAACACCCATTTGCATCCAACTGTCTTCTTGCCATCTCGTAGCAACGTAACACTCCAAGTTTTGTTCTTTTTAAGAGCTTTCATCTCCTCAAGTTCAACTTCCCTTCACTTTGGAATTTTTACAGTAGTTTATACACTTTTTGGAATTTCTACACTAGACAATTTTATGGTGAAGTCAAACATAGATGAAGACAAATTTGAATATGAAATAAAATTGGACATGGGGTGTTTAATGCAAGATCTACCATGTTGTCTAATGGCAACATGATCATCTATATCAGGATACAAAATATGAGTCTCAAAAACAGAGATAGACTTACCTTTCCTTTTACTATAAGGTTGATCATCCTCCAGTTCAGATTTTTGACAGTGTTGAGATGTGGACTCGTTCCTTCCTTTATGGTGCTTTTTTGTAAAAACATTTTCTTTCCAAGTCCTGTTTCCTAATTCAAATATGTTTTCTTGAAGTGACTCGTTATTTCGTAGCATTTTAATTAGATCATCATTATCATGGTTTTCAGGATTCTCATTGTTTTCTATAAGAGAAAATATAGGCTCAGATTCATAAGACTCCTTACTGATAACAGGAGCATGATGAGATACATAATCATGGCCATTTTCTGTTGGTGCAGAGGTAAAAGTCTTAGAATTTTGTAGTACAGGCAAAGATAAAATTTTCAAAAACTCATGCCCTCAATTTGAAACGAGTCTTCCTTTATCTCCCCCCTTGAAGATGAGTGTCATCAAAGAAAGGTTTATTTTTAAAGAATGTAACATCCATGGTGACAAACATTTTATTGTTTTTTGGATAAAAACATTTATATCCTTTTTAGGTTGGGGAGTATCCAACAAAAACACATTTTATAACATGTAACTCATGTTTTCTAACATTTTTATGTTCATGAACAAAGGTTGTGCAACCAAAGATTTTTAAAGTCAAATCAGTTAAAACACGAGTATTAGGAAAACATTTTTTGTAGACATTAATTAGAATTTTAAAATAGAGAATATTTTAGGGCATTTTGTTAATTAAATATGCAGCTGTTAAAACAACTTCGTCCCACAAATAATTTGGTACTTTACTCGAAAAAAATAAACTGTAGCAACCTCCAATAAATTTCTATTTTTTCTTTCGGCCACTCCATTTTATTGAGGAGTATTAGGACAAGAACTTTGATGTATAATCCCATTTTTTTAGAAGAACCAATAACTAATAATGAGCAACCAACCATACCCAAAGAAATTGTCGTGATAGAAAAGTTATATGTACCCCCACCACCTTATAAGACACATGTACCGTACTCTCAAAGACTTGTTAAATCTAAAAATAAGGGTTAGTTTAAGAAGTTCGTTTAGCTTCTAAAAGAACTCGACATTACCATCCCTTTCACGGATGCGATTACACAAATTCCCTCACACACTAAGTTCCTCAAAGAGATCTTATCAAACAAGAGAAAACTTGAAGATGACGAGACAGTGACACTCACTGCAAATTTGTCATTGAAAGACCCGTGTGGTTTTTCCATTCCTTGTGTAATTGGAAAATTTGTCATCGACAAGACACTTTGTGATCTGGGAGCTTTCATTAGTTTAATGTCCATTCCAATTCGTGAAAGATTGAAATTAGGAGATCTAAATCCTTTAATGATGTCCCTCCAGCTAGCTAATCATTCCGTTAAGTACTCTGTAGGTATGTTGGAAAACATTTCTGTGTGGATTGGCCAATTTTATATTCCTACGGATTTCATAGTGACCAACATAAAGGAAGACTCCAACATCCCCATCATATTAGGAAGACCCTTTTTAACTGTTATCGGTGCGATCACTGATGTGAAACGAAGGAAATTAACTTTTGAATTTGGTAAGGGGAAATAGAGTTTTTTCTTTCCAATTTATGAAAACTCCAACTATAAATGATACATGTTGCTTTATAGACATTATTGATGAATGTTTGAAAGAGTTGTCAGTTGAAGTGCTCCCCGTTCAAGAGCCAGTTTCACCTTCGACATCGGACTTAGGAAAGACAGAGGTTGAACTATTAACAAATGAAGATGAAATTCTGGCACATAGTGGACAGATGTCACTCCTCCATTGACCAGGATCTTGTTGACCCTAACATTCTCTATCTTGCCTCTGATAAACAGAGGTTTGAGATGATTTATCATATTTACGTCGGGCCTTTTGAAAAAGGAATTTTGCTCTTCGACGCATTAATTATTTAATATGTAATAACACACTGGTCTATGGGAGTCCACCATTTCGACTTCGTTTTATGGTCTTCCAACTCTGTAATCCTGTCATACTCTATAGGTAAGACATAAAGTACACTGCAGACAATGTCAAACGACGACTCTAACCCATAGTTGAAGTTATCTGTGAGCATATCATCATCCACAACAACTTGGTATGATCTCTCTGCGCATCCTTCTCTTTATCAGGGAATAACCTCATTCCAACGGGATTTTTATCATCGTTCATGTCTTTCCCGATATGCATATTTCTGCTAGATTCTGCTTTCGATCTTTTTGTTGCCTCCCTTTCAGATTTGCACCTTATCTGTTGTCGTCTCCACTGGGATATTGACATAGGATTTTTACCTTTGCAATTCTCTAAGCACCATGCTAATTGTTTAAAGGCTTGAAACTCTCTTCGGTAGGCTATTGACAAACCTCGTTCGACTTCGAAGTTCCACAAATTTTTCTGACATTGTTTCTTCTCTTCAACTGGTTCTACCCACTTGTCCCTATGGGCATTTGTAGTGAGTTTGAATGTGGAAGGCTTGTTTCATGAAGCCTTTGTTCATTTAAAGCATGTCTCCCAGATGTTTCTCTCCTGTCGAAGGCACCATGGTTCCTAGAATCTCTCCAGTTATTCTTAGCCTTTACTCGTCGAACTCCCTGAATATTCTCCACAACCTTTCTGTCGAAGACTGCGCTGCACCTAGGGCACAATATTACTTCAAAATTCTTTTTCTGGCACCTCTGGAGGAATTAATCCAACTTCTCATCTTGTTTAGGATAAGCCACCTTAACGTAACCTTCTTGCTTGAGGTTGGATTCTTATTCCTCAATCGCAGATCCTTTGGTCATTTCGACCATGTTTACCCAGAGATTAGCACCTTCAGTAATGTCAAACTCTTGAAACTTAATCCTAAGGCCTTTAGTAGCCTTAATTTCGTTGTTAACTTGCATGAAACCCTTAGCAGTCTCATGAATTGTAGTTGTTTGGTTAGAACCTTCAATAGTCCCTTTTGTATAAGCTTTTAGTAGCTCCCTTGTCGAGGCCGCCAGTAACCTCTTGGTTGAAGTTCTCAGCAACTTCTTGGGAAAAACCCTCAGCGGTTTCTTTGCTGGAAGCCTCTATGACCCCAATGGTGAAGCCATCAGCGACTTCGACCATCACAACATCATCGATGAAGTATTTAGCAACTTCTACCATGTTAACCATTGAAGGTTCAGTATAATACATGTATGCTACAGGGAGAGGGTCAGCGTTGATCTTCATATGATTTTTTGACTTATCAGCAAACATGAGTCTCCCTTCCTTGATGACATTTTGAACAAGATCCCTGAAAAGGAAACATTGAGAAGTTTCATGACCAAAAAAATTATGGTATTTACAAAATCCTCTTTTCTTTCTTTGTTCTAAAAGTGGAATTTTAGCACCAGAAGGTACTATCATTTGGCCATCCTTAACTAATAAATCCAAGATTTTGTCGAACTTGTGACGTCGAAGGTGTAGGTTCTTTTAGGGAACCTGTCACTCTTCTTTGATTCGACTGGATTTTCCCTAAGGACGTCAATTAAGACACCATTATTAGACTTAAGTTTCACTTTAAGGAGAACATAAACTCCATTAGAGAAAGTGGATTTATTCCATCATGTTTCGACCATATCACCGAGATTATTATGCATAAGACCGAATAATTGATTCGAATAACAAAAAATGATAAGGAAATAATTAGAGACATCTCTTGGCAAATATCACTAATATCTTCACTCCATCATGTTTCGACCATTAATCTCAACCTTCCGAAATCATTAATCTATCAATTTATTTTTCACCACTTAATGTAAAAAATCCTTAAAGCTTTTCTATGTTCAAGGCCATCGGAAATCCCAAAAGTTAAATTAACAAAGAAATTGCTCCTAGAGTGTCCTGTGGTTTATCTTTATGATTATTATTTTAGTAAATAAGTTCCTCACAATAAGCATTATTGCACATATCCTTAATATGGTTTATATTTCATGTATTAAAAGCAATTTAGTGCATAAAACACGCCTTTGACTAAAATTCAACACAATTTGCTTTATAAACAAGTTTGTGTTTCGAATCAAGAATCTCTGGGAGACATGATTCTAATCATAAATAAGTTTGATTTAAATTATGAAGTTTTTGATTTTCAAAAAGTTGTTTCAAGAAATATGATTCAGATCACGAGAATGCTTGATTCGAATCCTTAGAAAGATTGTTATTTGTAATTTTGTTTCTAGAAACGTGATTTGAATCATGGTTTGGCATGATTTGAATAATGAGCCTTCTTGATTGTCCAAAGTTTAATTCGCAAAACACAATTTGAGTCATGGTTCCATATGATTTGAATCATGAACAATTATTTTTAAAAATAAATTCAATGTTGTAAACATGATTTGAATCAAGGATTAGTGTGATTCGAATTTCATGACTCATATCACTACTATAAATAATATATTTTATGATAAAAATTTCATCACAACCAACCAATAACCGATGTATATGTCGTGGGGATGTTGTGATTAATTTTTATTTTAAAAATATATACAACTTAATCCCTTAGTTTTCTAAAACTGATGGAATATATCTATCATGGATCTCGCTTTGAATCTAATATATTGCATTTTCTATTTTTTCTTTTAATTGGCTTAGGGACCAAAAATTACTATTTCTCGGTTGACGTCTTTTCTTTTTTTCTATTCTTTTTTTAACTATGAAATTAATATTACTTTTCTATTAATTTTTTTTTTTTTTACTTTTTAAATGTGTATTATCCATCGGTTACTTTGTCCAATTGAGAGGCAATATCATTTGCATATAATTTTTAGAATATGAAGTTTTTCTATTTTTTTATTTTAAATTAATTTATTCCCTTGGTTTTTTTTTCCAAAACCCGACGTGTAAGTTCTTTTGCGTGAATTTGTCAAAATATAGCGCTTTTCTTTTTTTAAAAAATATTTTAAGAATCTATTCTCTCAGTTTTTTCTAAAACTTGACGTATATGTTCTTTTGATGAATACTTCATACAATTGACTCTAATTTTTTATTTACCTATCAACACTCACTACGCTAAAACTAGAAAAGACAGCACACCATAGACAGCGCTTTTTGGCCAAAGCGCTGCTATAAGTACAAAAAAAATTAAAATAATGAATTAAAGTGAAAAAAAAACGCTACTAAAGACCCATTTTAAAAAGTGTTGCCAAAAGTCCACTTTAAAAAACGCTGCTAAAAGTCAGAGATATGAGAGCAGTTTTAGAAAGCGCTGCTATAGACAATAGAATAAAAATCCCTTTTTTTGGAAAGCTTTGCCTTGTGTCTTTAATTTCTAAGACATGTAGAACTTTTCAAAGAATACGGACCCTAAGCTACTCTCTTTGTTGTTGTTCGCAAAACTGAAACGATACTCACTCCGCCGTCGTTTATCGTTCGCAACTCCCTTCGACCGGCCTTTCCTCTCTTCATTTCGCAAGCTACTTTTTTCGACTGACGCCCTTTGTTTCTGTTTTGCTCGCTTCACCACCACCACCATCAGCGTTCATATACTTGTAAGGTATTTTCGGCCTTTATTAATCATCTTTATTTTATTTTTTTGGTATTAGGGTTTGTTACCCTTAGTTCTTTTAAGGAATTTGATGTTGAAATTGTTGTTGTAGTAAGGTTGAAGATGATGAATAGTGATATTTGTGGTGAATTTATTTTGAGAATTGATGTTGATTTTGTAAGTTGATGTAGAATGTTAGTGATGAATTGTTGAAATTAATTGATGATAATGACATTGTTGATGGATAATTGTTGGTCGTTACTTTGTTTTGATCTAATTGTTGATTGAAAATGATAATGAAATTAATTTTTAATTGTTGAGGTTGAAGATGATTAATAATGATAACATTATGAATTTCTTTTTGATAGTCATTGGAGATGTTGTTGATTGATACTTGAATGACATTCATGAAATAATTGTTAAAGATTGTGATGTTGTTGATTGTTTGAACTCTTATTAGTGATGAAATTGCTATTGAGTTTAAATGTGGAATTGATAATTTTGGTGATTGATTGATGCTCGAATTGATGATTCTTTGTTGATTGAACTTAAGTGATGAAGTTGTTTTTGGTGACTTACTTGAGTTGAAGCATTAAGTGTTGATGTGTCATTTGTGATTAATCAAAGTATACCATGCTACTTGTATTAATGTGATTGAATTTGCGTGTCGATGTCATGCTATTTGTTTCATTCATGTTAACTTCTCATTCCTTTTTTTAGCGTGATAAACGTTGGTCAAGAATATTCAGAAGAATATTATTCTATGGGTTACTTGTGAAGAGTAAAATTCTGATCGTTTTCAAGAATATTATACTATGTGGTTCCAGAAGTTATTGACTTCTCTACAGGTAATTAGTTGTTCTTTTGCTATAGTTGCATGAATAATTAGTGCTTTTGTTTAGCTTAATTAGTAAAACCATAGATAAAAAATGGATGTCTTCAAATCGACCGTTTATTTTAAATTATTTTTCATAATTTAATTTTGTGCAGTTGTGTGTATAAATGTGATTATGTATACTTTGTTGTGTTTGGGGTACCCTGCGGTAAGGGGTAGTGACCTTAATTCTAATGACCTCGAGGGTGAGGGGGGTGTGATTAATTTTGTAGAAATGAGTGGTGTGGTGAGAATGATGAATAAAGTAATATTATTATGAGATACTGTTGTTATTATTTTAGTTATAAAATAACTGATAATAATAATATTGGTATAATAATTATTATTATAATAAAATAAGATTTGGAAGAGTTAGAGAAATAAGTAAGGGGGCAAATCATAGTTAAATGAGTTATAAGATAATTGGAAGAGAGATTGAAATCAATTTTTTGATCGTACGTGTTTTGCAATTGAAAGTGAGAAAGGTTAGGGCTAGAGGAGAAGAAGAGGAACCACCATATGTGAAAGTTTGGAAAGCTTGATTTCAAGGTAAGGGTGGGGTTCTTATCCTATAAGGGTTAACATGTTGAACGGTGGGTAGAAGTTAGGTTTTGTCTAATGGGTGGAATGTTGTTCTATGTGGTGATTACTATGAATACTTGATCAATTATGAAATTGTTATCTTATTGTATGATAAATGATGTTTTCAAACTTATATGTGATGTGTTTTGTTCATGTATGTGTGTAGAAATTTTACTTTGGAAATTGTTAAAAATTCCTCCATTGTTGAGTTTTGGAGTTTCGAGTCAGAAGAATGAAATTATGATGAATTATTGGTAATCCATGAGTTAAACAATGCATAATCAAGGTTTATGATGTTATTTTGGTATAAAATCGGGTATATGGTGACATGGGTTAGTGGTATAGGCTTTGGTGTGAAAGTTTGAGGTGAAAGTGCTTTTAAAAAAAGTGATTTTTGGGGTTTGGAACAATATGAGTCAATTGCTAGAACCCTTGGGTCGACTCATAGCCATCCGAATGCAAATTTTTGAAATTTTAACAGTATGCGCCGACTCATAGGTTGAGTCAACCTAAGCACTTTACCTCTGAGTCGAGTCATAGGCAAAAAAATGGCAGAAACAGTTTTGATCATAACTTTTTAATCGTTAATTCAAATGACAAACAGTTCGAAGCGTTGGAAAGATAATAAGTAGAACTTTAACACGGTATAATTATTGAATCATTTTCCTAATATTTTTATGTCTAATATCTTGAAGAATTTTATTGTTACGTGTTGTGTACCTTTAGAAGTCGTGGTGTAAGTGACAAACCTTGAGTGTTGTTGCAAAGGTGTTTAATGATGTTGTGATGTTAATGATAGTAATATGTAGATGTTTTAATGATATTGTTGTGGTATTGTGATGTTTGATGTTGTTGTGATGTCACTGATGGTAATATGAAGATGCTTTAATGATGTTGTTGGTGTAATATGAGCATGTTTAATAATGTTGTTGTGTAATATAGTTTGATGCTTGTTGGCGGGTAGTGTACAATAATTATGGTGCTGGATTATTTTGCACGATGTTGTTATCGTTGTTGTACGTATAAATATATGCATTGCATACCTTTGTGAACATGAGTAGTGAAATTTTATTGTTTGACATGAATGAATATTATGTTATGAGGTGGTGTGGTATAAAGCATTATTTCAAATGTGATATTGTTGAGTTTTGGTGATTGCATAAAAAGATATGTAACATCGGGTTAATTAGAAGGTGTCTTTCTCTGATATGTAACATCGGGTTAGGAACGTCTGTTATAATATTGTGTTTTCTTGATTAACATATTTTATGATGGTATTGAAGATGTCGAACCATTGTAATTCCAATTCATATGTTATGTTGTGTTGTTAACATATTTATTTTGGTGTTATGAAGATGAGTGAAGTTGTTTTATGATTATGATTCTTTAGTGAGGTTAAATTTATGTGTTGCAGTCATAAAAGAAAATGACGTTAATTATGTTGTAATCCGTGTTAAAGAGTAATATAATTATTATGAATGCTTTTTATAAAATGTGACATTCTTGAGTGGTGAATTAAGTTAAATTATCCTTATTATTTTGCAAAATATTTTGCGGGGTTAGAAGGGTGTTACATTGAACACGTCAAAGATCCCATTTGAATCACATATCCGCTTAGATTGTTGTCATGGAATCGGTCGAAGTTATACATGTTGATAATTACATGGTGAGATAAGTAACAAGAATGTTGAATTGGGGGATAACATGACATATACTTCAAACGACAATGGGACAAATACGTACGATTGTGATCTAGTCGATGAGATTGCAGAAGCACTTGAAGAAAATCTTCAGGATTGTCTCAAAATGCTTGAGAGGTTGGGAAGCAATGCAGAGAAAATGTTGTATAAAGGTTGCACTAAATTCACAATATTGTATGCGGTATTAAAGTTGTACAACTTAAAGACGGGCAATGGATGTTTGGATAAAAATTTCATAGAGTTATTAGCTCTTATGAAAGATATGCTTTCGGAGGATAATGTTCTTCTAATCGAAACTATGAGACCAAAAAAATGTTGTGCTCTGTTGGCATGAGCTATGATAACATACATGTTTGTCCAAATGGTTGCATTTTGTTTCGAAATGAATATGCATCGTTAAATGAATGCTCTAAATGTGGTGTCTCTCGATATAAGAAAAAATTGTCTCCAGCAAAAGTCTCATGGTATTTTATTATAATTTTGAGATTTAGACAGATGTTTCGTAGTGAAAACGATGCAAAACACTTGACTTAGAATGTAGATGAAATATTTATAGATGAAAAGTTTCGATGTCCGGAAGATTCACCGCAGTCGATGAAAATTGATAAAGATTATCTTGATTTTGGAGAAGAAGCAAGAAATCTTTGTTTGGAATTATCTACTGATGGAATGAACCCGTATGGTCTTCAAAGTATCTCACGTACCATATGGCTTATGATTATTATGATTTATAACCTAACTCCATGGCTATGTATGAAGCGTAAGTACATGATGTTATCTATGTTAATTTATGAGAGCAATGTTGTTTGGCACAATTAATGATTTTCCAACATACAAAAATCTATCAGAGTATAGTGTTAAAGGTTAATGTGTGTGTCATATTTGTGAAGAAAAAAAGATTAAACGCGATTGGAATTTTGTCAGAAGAATGTATTTCTCAGTCATTTTAGATTCTTAAGTTCTAATCATCACTATCGTGATGGAGAAAAGCATTCAATGAAAATTCAGAACATGATAGAGCTCCTTTTGCATGGACAGGTGGCTGAATTTTTGATAAGGTGAAAGATGTGAGTACTCAGTTTGGAAAGCCTTTTGCACATACACTTGTCAAATGTGGGTGGAAGAAGAGGTCAATTTTTTTTCGAATTTTTATATTAGAATTTGTTGTATATAAGACATTTTCCTGATGTTATGCATATTGAAAAATTGTATTTGAAAGTGTTATTGATATGTTACTCAGTATACAAGGAAAGTATAAGGATGACCTTAAAAAAAGAGAGGACTCGATAGCGATGGGAATAAGAATGAATTATGACCATTGAAGAAATAAAAACGAACATATCTACCACCTGCTGCTTATACTTTATCTAGAAAAGAGAAGAAAAATATTGTGTAAGTTTCTTAGTGAAGTTAAAGTTTCAGAAGGATATTCTTCAGATATTAGAAGACACATGTCTATGAAAGACCTCAATTTAAAGAGTTTAAAGACACATGATTTTCATATTATAATGGAAAATTTTCTACCAATAGGTATGTGTTCTAGTTTGCCAGAAAGAGTAGCTCAACATAGACGGCGGAAGTCTCCGGAGACGGAGACTATCGAACAGGCTTTAAAAGACCTTATAGAGGCGAACTTTATCTCGGAAGTCAAGTACGCCACTTGGCAGTCTAATGTTGTACTCCTTAAAAAGAATAATGGAAAATGAAAATTATGCATTGACTATACCGACCTTAATAAAGTTTTCCCTAAAGACACGTATCCCCTCCCCAACATAGATAAACTGGTTAATAATTCTGCTGATTTTAAATCTTTATCTTTCATGGACGCATATTCTGGCTATAACTAAATACCCATGGAAAAAAGCGACAAAAGGTACAAGACCTTCATGACCGAATCGTGCAACTATTACTATAACGTAATGCTCTCCAACTTGAAGAATGCAAGCGCTACCTACTAAAGTCCCGTGATCGCAAAGTCTCGTGAGGAATTCAATACCATGGCCCACTTGAAGAAGGTCTTTGAGCAGGCCAGGAAGTAAACGGTGCACTTTAATCTGGAGAATGCACGTTCAGGGTACGAGCGGGCGAGTTCCTCGGTTTTTATCTAACCAAACGAGGAATTAAAGCTAACCTCGACAAGTGCAGAGCCTTCTCCAATTTCCCCATGCCGAACTCACAAGAGTACATCCAATCCCTCAATGAGATGCTAGCATCGCTTTCCCGCGTTCGAATGGACAGAGGAATGCGACAAAGCTCTCCTCCACTTAAAACAAGCTATATCAGAACCGCCAGTCCTCTCCCGCTAGAAAATGAGGAAACCCTTTATCTCTACCTCGGTGTCGCAACCGAGGTTGTGAGCGCCGCCATCATTCGTGAAACTCCCGACGCCCTTATTAACATTGCGAGGTGACTGAGACACTATTTTCTAGCCCACATAATCGTGGTACACACAGACCCCATAAAGCAACTATTAGGCCATCCAGATATGGCCGACAAGATTCTTAAATGGTCGCTGGAGCTATCCGAATTCGACATTCAGTACAAAAGCATAAAGGCTCTCAAGGTGCAAGCACTAGCTGATTTCGTTGTAGAAATGCCCTTACCTGACTACCCCGACGGGGATGCCCGCAAGTGAATCATATTTGTCGACGGAGCATCCAACTCAACAGGGAGCGGGGCAGGTGTCATCCTAGAAAACGAGGAGGGAATCCTCATCGAAGTTTCTCTCGCACTATCCTACCTTACATCTAACAACCAATCGAATACGAAGCCTTCCTCGTTGTTTTGCACCTCGCCGAAGACCTAGGAGTGGAAGAAGTCATCATCTGCATTGATTCTCAACTAGTAGCCCTCCAAGTCCAGGGAGAATACCAGGTCAAAAACTACAACTTTTTTGAATACCTGGCCCTAGTTAAGGAAGAGATGGAAAATTTCACCTCCGTAGAAGTAAAACATGTTCCTTCGAACACAACGTCCAAGCAGACATCCTATCAAAACTAGCAAGCACGAAGAAAAAAGGGGTGAACAAATCTGTCATCTAGGAAATACTCCCACGACCTAGCATTGAGAGAGCGCCCACGACTCTAGACATGCATGTTTTCGGCGACAACCATTGTTGGATGACCCCAGTGCACAATTACCTCACAAAGGACAAACTATTGTCCGACCCGAAGGAGGCTAGCGTAGTAAGGCATAGAGCCTGCTCATACGTTCTGGTATAAAACAAGTTATACAGGCGGGGATTCTCAATACCCTCCTCAAATGCGTCGAAGAAGAAATGGTCGCCCACGTCTTGCGCAAGATCCATGAAAGAATTAATACCAATGACCTCAATAGGAGATCTCTCGCGAGGAAATCTCTTTGGGCAGGTTACTACTGGCTAACCATGCAAAGCGACGCAAGGGAACACGTGAAGAAGTGCGAAAAATGCCAACGGCACGAGGACATGTACTTGGCATCGCCCAATGAGCTCAAGGCGATGTCCTCCCCGTGACCATTCACCTGGTGGGGCCTAGACATCCTAGAACCATTTATCGTAAGGTCAAACCAGAATAAATACTTGATAGTAGGCGTAGACTACTTTACCAAGTGGATAGAAGTTGAAGCTCTAACCAAAATAATGGACCACAACATACTTCGTTTCTACAAAAGGAACATCCTTGTCCGCTTCGGCATTCCTCAAGCAATCGTCACAGATAACGGGATAAAGTTCATAGACAAAAAGTTCCAGTAGTTTATCGTTCACCTAGGTACTAAACAACACTTTGTGTCCATCGAGCATTGTTAGACTAACAGGCAAGCCGAAGCAGCGAACAGAGTAATCTTATGGGGCCTCAAGCAAAGGCTAGACAAAACAAAGAGGCAGTGGGTCGAGGAGCTATATAGCGTGCTCTGCGCCTACCACACTGCACCTCATTTTTCAACCGAGAAAACCCCTTTTCACCTAGCATACGGGACAGAGGCGGTAATCCCCATTAAAACTCACGTGACCTCCAGGCGGACTGAAGTGCCTTTGGATGAAAAAACGAACAACGAGGCCCTGATAGAAGAACTCAATCTCGTCGAAGAGGTCCGATCAGGAGCAGCCCTTCACGAGGCCTCACTTAAATAAAAAATCACAATCAGACACAATGCCAAGGTTATATGGCGAGAGTTCCAAGTAGGCAGCCTCGACCTAAGAAGGAATCACAAAGATTCCCGTAAAGGCAAGCTCATCGTAAACTGGGAAGGACCCTCCGTGTTAGAGCAAAAACATAGAATGAGGATTACTACCTAGAATACCTTACCGGGAAATAATTAGTTCGACCATGGAACGCCAAAAAGCACCGACGAGAATGTCTCACGCAAGCGACGAGCAAAAGCAACGACCATAGGCGCGCGCCCAGGTGGAAGCGCTGCACCACCAACATGGATTTAAGCAGGGTTTAGTCAAAGAGAAACTGAAGTTGTGCACGTCAGCGGTTCCTCGATCGAGCCCGCCTTCGTCAAAGTACCATGAACGACAGAACTCTCAGCTCGCGATGGCCAGTTCACGCTGCAAAATCAGACCATAAACGCGGCCTGAGCTCCGCTCCCCTGCTCAGAAACAACCCGGGCCTTTCGACCAGCTCCCCGCACTGTCGAATATCGTTTGTCGAGCATACCAGAAACATAACAAATTACTAAGTTATCTCACACAATCAACCTTGGACTGCGTATGACGCTTAGAAAAAATTAGACAAAGTATAATTAAACATACAAGACAATATGCATTAACATAAAGCGACCACGAGGGTCGCGAGTGTGCATGGTACAATACAATGGGGCCTAGCCCCCACAAAACAAAATTACAAATAAACAAGTCGTACGCAGACCAAAAACATAAACCAGGGAAAAACTCATTGCTTCACCTGCATGACTTCTTCTTGGACCACAGTTTCTTCTTGGTTCCCTTACACTTGCCCATCACCGAACAGGAGGAACTCATGGACGATTATCTTACAATCCTTAACAGAATAGAGGAACCATGTGCCTTCGGTAGTCAACTCGACACCAGGGTTCATCAACTTCAATTGTTCCACAACATTTTGGAAGGCCTCCTCGTCTATAGCCAGAAGTTCATCATCGGCCTGAGTGATCCAGGCAACCAGCTCCGCCCGGGTCGACAACTTTTTCATCTCCTCGATCTCATCTTCAGCAGGGGCAGCAGCGACCTTTAGCTTCCCCACCAAGTCCTCAGCAGCCTTCTTCTGGGCGGTCAAGGAATCCCTCCTTCTTCCTCGCGACCCTTCCATGTAGCCTTTTTAAGCCCCCTCTCCCGTTTCTCCTAGCGTTTCTTAACCTTCTCCTCTAGGACCGCCACCGCAGATTGGGACTTCTTCAACTCAGACTCGTGCTGAGAGCTGTCCTCGGTGTACACCACCGCCATCTCCAGGATCCTCATCAAGGAGGAGGCATCTTGCACGAGCATGGTCCGCTTGTTGGGACACTCCATTTCCTCGATCTTAAGAGACTCTTCCCGAGGAATGGACAGGGAGGACCCCTCGAAGAACTTCTTATTGTGCAGACAAGGAGGCAGCTCGAACTTGTTTTTTTTCCTTTCCTGACTAAGATCCACGATGTCATTCGGGCGTGGACGCTTGAGCCTCAAACTTACGGGCAAGCGAGACGTTTGGGTGGCTGGTGGGGTATACGAGGAAGTCCCCGACCCTGTCTTGGAAGGAGTCGTTAGTTGACTGAGACGACTTTTTCCTATGGCCACGCCGCCCTTCATCTTTCCATGGGCATTCTTCATCATGCTCTCCTGCACATAAGACATATTACCTACAAAAACAACAAGCACATCAGCACATGAAAGGAGAAACATTTCAAATAAAATAAGAAGAAACAAGAAGTTACCCAAGTGCTTAAGAGCCTCCTCGCGAGTGCTACACTTGATGAGCTATTTTGTGTTGATATATCGGGCCACCACCTGTTGCCCCCATCTTCTTCATAGAGTATCTTCCATGCGCGAGTCACGCATTGGGCGGGGAGAAAACCATCCACGAAAGCCACCAGCTTAGCATAGTTGGCCCGATCACCGTCCCTTATTTGGTGAGGAGTAACTATATATTCATCAGCTGAGCGGGTAAAATGAGCCACACACCAGCAGAAGGGAAACATGAATAGTCTCCGGGAAACTATCTTGTCATCCTTGTCTATTAGATCTTCCCCGTTCTCATCCGTAGAGACCTCCCAGACGAAGGTCGAGTCGGTAGCTTTCTTCGACACAAGCTTGATCACGTAGAACCTTTCCTTAAAGGTTCGAATAAACTTAGAAAAGGGTTTGAATAGTTTTCTCCCCTGTTTCATAGAAAACCAACAAAATTTCCCCCCCCCCCCCCCCCCCGACACCTATCGCTGGAGGTGGAAAATGGTGAAGAAAAGCGGAAGAATGACCCCAATCTAAAAATACTCGCACACTAATTCATATGCCCACATGAAGGCAATAGAATTTGGATGCAGCTAGGAGGGCGCCAAGTGTAAGTGTACAAAGACTGCCCACTGGAAGTCTGTGAAGGGCAGCCTCAACCCTATTTCTTTGAAGATATACTCGTACATGGGAAACTTTTTCCCGTACGACGAGCATATATGATCATCTTCCACAGGGAAGTGGACCCTCCACACCCCCTCTGCCCCCATTGTGGTGAACACATACCTGGTATATGAGGCAAAAAGCGAGGCATGCTCCATCGATTCATCCACAATCCACTCGTCGGCAAAGGTCCTCGCAGCAGACACCCCTCCAGCCTCAAGGGGTGTGGAGTCATCATCCGTTGCAGTGTCCTCTGAGGAGCTTTCCTCATAAAGGTCTTTGAGCTGCTCTTTTTCTTCAGCCCTACGCGAAATTTATTTTACCTGAAAAGCAGAGGGTAAAAGTGAATTCGATGACAAAATCAAATCCACCCTTCCACTACTAGTCAAGTGAAAGAGCGCGCGAAGGGCCAATGACAGCGTCTTCGACCTAAGTCCTACTTAAATGACCCAGCTAACAGACGAGAGATATTCCCATGCGCACAAAATCCAGATTTCTCATGAGCTAACCACCAGAAAGCTCATAAGCACACCAGAACCCGTGGTTCCCTCCGGCAGCAAACACCATTGTGTCGCTACTACATCGGGATCAGCTATGACCTTAAGACTTCCTAAGTTCTTCTTCCCTAATGGTCACTATGGCTTCGAAAGCAGAGAAAGTGGTCAAATCATTGTCTGCCACTAACAACCACCGCTAAACACCTAAAAACTACTTCATGGAAACCCTAACCACATGCATTCTAAAGTACAAAAGTCAGAAAAGCATAAAACAAGCAAGGAATCAGCATACTTACGTGGTCGGGGATGAGCTTCTGGGGTTGAGTAACTCTGGTCGGAGCTGGTACGGTGGTAGGAACGAAGCTTGACGGGACAGACGATTGGGAACGAAGAACTGAAGGCAAAGAAGACAGAGAAGCGAAAGTTCAAATGAGCGGTCTCTCGCATTATTTATAGGCAAACTTCAGGCACGCGCGGGTAGAGCATCATCATGACCATATCCTAGCCATCATCACATGTTTAATGCAGCACACGAATCGAGGCACACGTGGCGCTCCCACTCTTCAAATCCCATTGATTGTTGGTCTCCCCGGACCTCGAGCTCCTTGGCAAGCAACTTTTCATATGCCCGGGCACAAATTCATTTGAGCACAAGGTAGCTTACGACGAATTTTCCCGGGAAGCGGACTGTCCTTAAGTCATCACTACCATGCTCGGTAGCAACGACTTGGGTGGCTACTGTTCCAGACTAGCCTAATGGCTAGGCATGGCCCAATCCACTTCTGCTCCCAGAACGAACCAATTGCCTAAGTTCAACCACTTTGGGGGAGAATTTGCCTTTTTGCCCCTCCAACATGGGAGGCTGATTAGTTTACCCCTGGCCACAACACTTCTCCTCGTCAGTCTCTTCCTGTCACGAACAGCTCCACCATCCAGAAATAGTCAAGATGCTTATGCCTGTAACTACCTCCCCGCCCGTAGCAACGACTAGTTATAGACACGTCTACCTGTTCCAACGGCTAGTTCTAGAAGTTACCTATTCTTCGGGAAACAGTTATATCGCCCTGAAAATTGGGACCAATGGTCAAGCGTTGGGGGCATTATAAAAACCCCCTCACTTGAGAGGGTCAGGTATCCAATATTCACCCTAACATACTCATATTTTGTACTTGCTCTCTCTCTCTTACCGGTTTCTTACTTTAGCATCAGAGTGCCTTGCAAGTACACCTCCTCCTCCTCTTTTACACATAGCATCACAGACAATTATTTTTGGCCCACCTCAGGTGCTGATCAACCGTAAGATCAATTATATTCAGAAAAGTCATAAAACTTCAAAGTGTGAAAGAGAGAAAGTGTCAAAGCTCGCCCAACCACGTATGAGTGATCGATGTCTTGTAAAACACAAGGGCAATTTTGTAAAGTAGTATAAATAAATCACACACACACACACACAAACACACACGCGCACACACACATACACACACACACACACACAATAAAACACACTAAAACACGTTTAAGTCTCTATTTCTCAAAGAAAACAAACTTTTTTTTGGAGTGGTGTCACTTGAATAAGAAAATGACTGAATGTTTTAGACCAATTTTTGAACTATCCGATCGATTGGAACATTACCAATTAATTGGGGCAATCTAAATGATGTCCATAAATGATTGTGGCAAGGTCTTAATGAAGGGTACAAAATTTTTATCCTTTATTTCCAAAATGAGCCATTGCAAATGATTATTCGGGGCATCCAATCAATTGGCCTAAGGTCCCAGTCGATTAAATCATTAATTTTCCCCATGGATATTTTCCTTTTTTCCCAACCTCTATCCAGAAACGTCATTCCTTTCTCATTTTCATATAAATAAAGGTCATTCCTTTCTCATTTTCATATCCAGAAATGTGAGCATACTCACTTTCCTCACTCTTTGTCTCTCTATAAAAATATTTTTATACTTTCTCTCACTATAATTTAGGCATGGCGGTCCGGGAAAGTCTTAGTGTTTAGTGAGGAATTTTTTTCATGAAAAAGGTGATATTGTAAATTCACCACGAGGTATTTTTCTAGTAGTTGAATAATTTCTCTTTAAGGGGGTGTTTGTTTGGATTCAAATATAAATCCGTTAAAATATTTGTTTGGGAATTTAGTATTAAGTCATCTTTTGGTTCAGAAGCTCAACCCCTATAAAAGCTTACTTTAGTTCAAGATCAATCTGGTGTAAAATCTCATCTCAGTCTTTGGTCAGCCCGTGAAAAACCCATATTCAGCTCGAGATCAGTCATGTGTAAAATCTCAACTTGGTTTTGGTTAGTTTATGTAAAACAGTGGTTTGGTTTGGAGGATAGACAGTTCAAAACTTCACATTAATTTGAGATAAATCTGTATAAATTCTCGGTTTATCTCGGAGACTAATCATTTCAATTTTTTGTTTGGAAGGAAGACTAACCGCTTCAGTCCGTTATTCTTTGTTTGGTTAGAAGTTAACGTGAAATTTCATTTTCCTTTTATAAGGGGGTTCACAAGCTTAACATACTAAAATCTTATAAGAATATCTGGATACTCTTAATGTCAAGTCTTGGAGAGAGGATTAGGCCACTTCATTTAGACCGAACCTTTGTAAATTATGGTTTCTTCTCTCTTCCCTTATCTTTTTATTTTTTGTATATTTTCCTTTTATTGATTTTCCCCTGCCATTTTGAAATGTTTCATTTTTTTTTGAAGTCTGAGATTGAAAATAATTTTGTTTTAAAAAAAAACAATTTTTAAATCTCCACAATTCATCTTTCCTTCTTATGTGTGGAGTCACATGTCCAAAAAGTGGCATCAGAGTCTAACTCAATGTTTGCTAAGTCGTGAGGACTTATAAGAATCTTATGACCTAAATGTTATCACTTGTAACGGAGTGATGTTGTAATAATTTAGAATAGATTTAATTAAACCTAACTTCTTATAGGTTTCCTCTAATGAAATGCCGATTATAAAAGGTCTTATCGCCAAAGGATAAAAAAATGTCATTCATTCAGACTAGCCACTAGACCATGAAGTGCTACTACTGGATTCAAAGTGTTCCATGAATGAGCTGAAAGTTTCATTCAACCCTTTCTGTCGCTGCACGAAAAATACTCGAGAGTAACGAACACTCAAAATATAACAGAGTTGCCACCAAAGATTATTTATTCCAAAAGGAAAGGGAAGACATTGATAAAACCTAAAAGAACAAAAAATTATGGGAGTCAGTTATGCGAGGGGAATGTATTACCATCTCTCACACTCGTTGTACTTAACGAGAATCATTTAGTTAGCTTTGCAAATAAGAGTGTTAGCTTTCATTATTTGATTTTTCTAGTTATTAAAATTTTAAAAGGGAAAATAAAAGGACTAAAAAATAGGTTTTTTATTAGGGTGTTTGACAAGATTGCAAGTCTTGCTCCTACGTATTCTCAGGTGCGATAAGGAATTCAAAGTTACATAGTTATGGGAAAGAAAAAGATATTTTTGAATTTTTTTTGTTATGGTGCTTGATGAGCGTTAAAACTCGCTCCTACGTATCCTCTGGTGTGATGAGGAATTCATAGCTACGTAGTTATGGGTAATAAATCTTTGTGTTATCGATTTTAGCAAAATATGCTTAAGTCACATCCGAGCAAAAAAATATTGTTTGCTTAGGTAACATTGTTTGTGTTCTTGAGTTTTCAAGAACACTCATGAACATTCATCCCTCAATTTTTTGGAATTTCAAGTTTCAAGTTTTTTTACACATTTAATTGAAGAATACAAAGCATATTAAGTGCATAAACAAGTTTATACCAAGAAATCAAACAAAACATGAAGATCAAAGTTTACCTAAGCGAAAAATCTCAAGAACGCAAAGAACACCAATGAGTTTTCCGACGAACAAACTCGGATTTTGGCAAGACTCCAACAAAGCTCCTGTGAAGCTCCAAATTTAGTTTTCTTTGCAGTTTTGGACTCCTCTTAACTTCTTCCAACGAAAATCAACACAGTTTTGACAACTTTTTCAAAATCAAGTTCAAAATGAACTTGAATTAATCTGAATTGGTAGGGGTTATGACAATAATGATGCTAAGCAATGATTCAAGGGAGATGGATGGCAATTTGATGAACTAAGAGAAATATTAGCAAACTTGCAAAGTAAATAAATTTGCTTACAAAATAGACGTTGAATTGATGAACGTCATTCAAAATATTTTATACGTTTGATAGTTTTAGGAAAAAAAAGTCAAATATGTTAGTGACTCCGCTAAATATAAATCAAACTGTTTAAGTCCTCTCAAATTGTCTTTTTAATATTTTTCATCTATATTTTTTGCATTTCGGTAAACGTTTGTTAATAGAAGCTAGCGTGATATGTTACATGAAAGTTTTAGGATGAATGGACATACATGTGACAATGCTAGAGTTACATAAATGGTGATATGGTATGACACGTGTCTAATATCAACATAATACTTGAACCCATAAATTATAGTTAATTCATAGCAAATTCAATCTCAAAATATCTCACTGATTCAAACATATGATTCTTCAATTTTTCATCCTTTCGTGATTTCTTGCATGCAAGTTTCTCACTTTACAAGCATCTCTATCACAAAATTTGGAGTTTTTTTGGTGTACGATAAATTAAATATGAATTTTTAACATCGATTTCTCATGAAACAAAAACAAAGCAAACCCTATGATTGGATTTTGAGCTAATATATTTCCGGGACTTCACTCATAACACATAGAAAGAATCTGCAAAATTGCGTGACATTTCAAACATATCTCAATTTATTTTAATTTTTTTCGATCGAAACACATATATAAATGTATTTTTTTCAAGAGGCCGAAACAATACACGTCACATTTTTATCGATTTTTTTTGCAATAATTTCTATGACAACAAGTAGAGAGGAACCGTAAAGTTTTGTAGCGTTTTGGCGATGCCTCAATCTATTATATTTTTTGAGTGTCAAGGATTCAAGATATCTAAACAACAAAAACATAGGCCTAATGATCACATTTTATCTAAGTTTTTGCAGGCATTTCTATGATAACAAATAGAGAAAAAGTACAAAGTTTCGAACCATTTCAAAAATACGTTAATCTATTTTGAATTGTTTTCTCATGAAAAAAAATGTTTATATGTGTTTCGATCAAAAAATCAAATTAAATTGAAACTTATTTGAAATGCTACGAAATTTTGTGGACCCTTTCTATGTTTTATGAGGGAAGTTCCTATACAATATCATCTCAAAATTCAATCATATGTCCAAAAAAAAAATTCCGTTTCATGAAAAATTGACATTTAAAAAATTCATATATAATTTATCCAACGTAAAAAAAAACTCAATTCTTTTGGTAGAAATACTTATAAAGTGATAAACATGAATGAAGAAAATCATGAAAGAATGAAAAGAATTGAAGAATTATGAATTCAAGTATTATGTTGATTCTAGCCACGTGTCATGTCATGTTAATATATATGTTACAGTGGCATTGTCACATGCATGTCTAATTAGCAAAGAAATTTATGTGACACACCACATTAGCTTTTGTTAATGGACATTAATAGAAAGAACACAAAATGTAGATACAATATATTAAGAGGATGATTGTTTGAAAGAAAATGGTTATGGAGAATCCTTCACGAGCCAAATGCGTTATGGAGTGGAATCGTTGAAGTGAAATATGGTAATCTTAGGCGTAGAATTCTCACGAGAAATGTCGATGTAAATGTAAGGTTGAAATCTATTTGGTGGCAAGATTTAATGGGGTTGGGCGATTCATATTTAGAAGACTCTTTCCTTAATCTGTGACTGTGAAGATTTTATAAGTTGGTTTGCGGGTGATTGCAACAATTTTTCTGTCAATACCTGTTACTCCTCTTTAGCAAGTGTTGAAAATTCTTGTCATTGAATCAAAAGGAATTATTAACATTGAATCGTTTGTAGGAAACTAAGATTCCATTAAAGACTAAGATTTTTGGATGGAAACTTATCTTAAATCAGTTATCAACGCGTTCAAACTTAGAGGATAAAGATATAATATCTAATGAGCACGATAAGGTATGTGTTCTTTGTTTTTGCGTTGTTGAAAATCTAGATCATTTATTCCTTTCATGTCCAAAAACTAAATTGGTGTGGCAAGAAGTGGAGAATTGGTTGGAATGTGAGGTATCCATGACTACGAATTGTGCCGAGCATTTGTTGGAACTATTTGAAGATTATCTATCAAAACAATCTGCACTCTTAGTATGGTTGACTACTTGTTGGAACCTATAGTGGTATATGAATCAAGTAATTTTCAATGATGGTTTCGCTGTCCCTAAAGAGAATTTGTTTAGAGTAACTCAGATGTCTTGGTAGTGGTTGGATATAATTTTGATTATAAGAAGAAACACTGTTAAATGTAACTATTATGAATGGTGCAAAAGACCTTTTAATATTTTGTAGAGGTGGATATTAGTCTTGTTGCTATTATATTTTTGTTGCTCGGCATCCTTTATGATGCTATTGTATAATTTACCTATATGATAGGTGGTGGATCTCCTTGATCCAAGTTGAATATAATTTTGATTATAAGAAGGAAAAAAAAAACTAAAATTGAATGTTAGTATATTTAAAGGAGTCACTAAACTTATTTAAATTTATGAAATTAGATGTAAAATTAAATGAAGCAGGTGGAATGAAATTGTATGAATTATGTTTTATTTCCTCACTTATTACTATATTTTTAAAAATTTATTTTATTCTAAATGATAAAATAAATTGTTTATTAAAAAAAAATCTAAAGCTTAATCGCGAACCACTAGCACACGTACCAACAATAATTACCATATATTGGATTGTGTACAATATGAATCATCGAGCCTTTAAAAATATTAAAATAAAACTAATTGCATTACATAGTTCCAAGTTCCAACAATTTATCACTTAAAATTAGTTTATTATATATACACTTAAAGATGGTATAGATATACAAACAAAAATAAGAATAATTTTTTAAGATTAAAATAAAAATTATGACTTTATATTTAATAGAGCTTATGAGGTGAATAAGAATAGAAAACAACTTTATAAAAAATTAAAATATATGTAAAAAGAGTAAGTATAATTCAAGAAGATGGATTTAATGATGATACAGTATAAAATTTTTAATACTGTTGTTTAATAAAAATATATTATTTTATTATATTAATAAATAATTTAAAATTTTCAATCTAATTTGATAAGATCGTTGTTATTAATTGACCGTGTAAATTTAATTTACACTGTAAAATCACATTTTTTTTCATAATTTTAACATTGTAAAAATAATGTAATTTTAATGTTTTAAAATAAAACTCTTCAACGAAATTAAATTACAGTAAATGTTTAAGATAAATTTAAATAAAAAATTTGACAAAAAAACTAGATGTTAATGAGAAATTAAATTAGTTAAAGATTGTTGACATGTAGGGTCATACTTCCCCTTATCCTCATTAACTTGTCTTTCAACTTTTCCTTTTTCTATAAAAACCTTAATGATTATCATAACAAATCACTATTAATTTCTTGATAATTATATATAATGATGAAAAGAATGTGATTTTATTAAAGTAATTTTGTCTGTCTATATTACGAAGGCTTAATTATAATTTTAGTTCTTTTATTTTTATTTTTTTGAATTTTAATTTTTCTATTTTAAATATTATAATTTTTGTCTTTTTATTTTTAATTCTTTTTTATAAAAAATTAAATAAATTTTATCTCATAACTCAACAATTATATCCATACCTCTACATAAAATTTTTTGAACCAAAATACCCTCGTATAAAAATTTATAATTTTTTTTATTTGTTCACCGAAAGACTTTTTGCAAGTCTTCCGATTCATATTTTTTCTTTTGTTCATCGGAAGACTTTTTGCAAGTCTTCCGGTTCATTTTTTTTTTAATTTTAAAATTTTAAAATAAATTATTGACATTATGTGTCATTTTTCTCTCTCTCATTCATCTTTTATTTTATATTAAAAATTCATTATTGAACATCAATTCATTTTTTTCTTGCTTAATAAATTCAAATTTTTGCCTTAAATATATAGTTTTCATATACTGATAATTTAAATTAGAATAAAAATATTATTAATAAAATAGTTGAGACAAGTGAGTAAAAAACAAATAGATCATAATCTTTTTCATTATTTGCTTGTTGGGACTATATTATTATTATTATCAATATTATTAAGTTTTTTATTATTGTAATTACTATTTTATATATATATATATATATATATATATAATAGTTATATTTATATAATAAAATAAGAATGAATCTGAACTATTGTTTTTTTCCTCTATTATTTATTTTATATTAAAAAATTTATTATTGGACATCAATTCATTTTTTGCTTGTTCAATGAATTCAGATTTTTTCCTTAAATATATTGTTTTCAAATACTGATAATTTAAAGAATGATTAATATATGTTTCGGTCAATGTTTGAATCCAAAAACTTAAAATAATTCTTTGATATTGAATTAAATAAAATTAAATGACTAAGAACTATAATTGTATATTATATATTCTACTTTTGATTTGAATTCATGAATAGAATTAAAAAACCAACGTTAAGATGATTAAAAATATTATAATATTTGACAATATTATATAAATGTTAATTTTAATTTTTAATAAATTATATGATAGGATAGTAAATAAAAAAAATTATAATTGATAATATTAAAAAAAAAATATGAACCGGAAGAATTTCAAAAAGTCTTTCGGTGAACAAACGAAAAAAATATGAACCGGAAGACTTACAAAAAGTCTTTCGGTGAACAAACGAACAAAAATGTGAAGCGGAAGACTTCCAAAAAGTCTTTCGGTGAACAAAAGAAAAAAATATGAACAGAAAGACTTGCAAAAAGTCTTCCGATAAACAAATGAAAAAAATTATAAATTTTTATACGAGAATATTTTGGTCCAAAAAATATTAATGCAGCGGTATGGGTCAAATTTCCGAAAATTAATCATAATGTCAAAGAAAGTTACACATTTGGTTCAAATAATTGAATAACATGCAATTCTAGCACTACTATATACACCGTTTAATTCTATTAACTATACCCCACCACCTCCTTGATGAGTGGTACGTGCACATGAAATATAACTGTTTTGTGGCTTTTTCTTGTCTTACATTCCATTCCCCACAAATCCAGCAATTGTTTGTATTCAAGACAAGTAAAACATCGTACCTGTGAACAGAACAATCACATTCTGTTGCTAAACTAGATTTTTGTTTGTACTTTCTACTACACAAAAACGGTCAATCATTCTCACTCCCTATCTAATTTTAACTTTTTTTTAAACAATTTTTTGGAGTTTAAAATAAGAATTTTGTAAAATTTTATTTTTTTTATTTTATTATTTCTATCCATTTATCTTGAAAATGAAAAATTAAAGAGTAATAATAATTATACTCAGTACACGATTAATTTTTCTTCTTATAGAAGAATGTCTTAAAATCTTGAGTGACGAGGTGAAAAAAAAATATTTTGAAATTGTCAGTGTACATGCATAATACATTAATTGAAATCTTGAGTACTTCTTTGCTTGCTAATGCTAATAAGGATTTTTTTTTTTCTTTTTGTGAGATATTAGATCGAACTCTATATTGTCGACAGAGGTTTAACAGGCCGTCGAAGTCTGCTCATATTATGTTGTCGAAGACCTACATGCTGTAGTCAAAATGTGTTCTAGTATGTAGTTGTCTTATTGGGCCTTGTGTTAAGGATCCAATTAACCAATCCTTGTTGTTCTTCTTCTTATTTTTCCATTAACCCTAACCCTTATGTGTTTCTTAATCATAAAGAAATTGTTTATACTTTATTTCAAGACATCATTTTTCCACAACAAATTGGTGTGGTGAGCATGGAGGAAGATGCCTTCAACAAAGTATGAGATTGAAAGGTTCACCGGAGTGAATGATTTTGATCTATGGCGGTTGAAGATGAAACCTCTACTGGTTCAACAAAGTTGTTGAAGGGAGAGGCAGCCATGAACGTTGCGTTAATGGAAACTGAAAAGACAATCATAATAGAGAAAGCCCACGACGCAATATTGTTGAGCCTTGGTGATAAGGTTCTCCGACAAGTATCAAAGGAGACTACGACATCGGGGTTATGGTTGAAACTTGAAAAATTATACATGACCAAATCTCTGATGAATCGACTCTAATTGAAGCAAGCTTTGTATTCATTCAAGATGAGTAAAGAAAAAGTGTTGGCTGAGCAATTTGATATGTTCAACAAGCTGATTCTCGATCTTGAAAATATTGATGTGAAGATCGATGATGAAAATCAAGTACTATTGTTGCTGTGCGCTTTGCCCAGAACACATGCTCACTTCAAAGAAACTCTCATGTATGGAAGGGAGTCTCTGAGCTTTGAAGAAGTTCAATCAGCCTTATATTCTAAGGACTTGAACAAACAAAAGAAGCATAAACCTTCGGCAGTTGGTGAAGGTTTAGCCGTTAGGGGAAAATTCTTATGAAAGGATGGTAAGTTCGATAATAAGAAAGGTAAAAGTCAGCAAAGCCTTATATTGGTGAGACATCTGGTATTCGATGATATCACTGTAAGAAAGAGGGTCACACAAGAAAGTTGTGCCCTAAACGTCTGAAAGATCATGGAGGTAATGATAATGGCAACGTAGCAATTGTTTAAAATGACTTTGACTTATCTGATGTCCTTGTGGTTTCAAGCAGTGACTCAAGAAAAGAGTGGATTCAGGTTACACTTGGCACATAACTCCAAACAGAGACGTGTTTGAGGAATTGTGTGATCAAGATGGTGGATAAGTGATGTTGGGAAACAACAAAGCTTGCAAATTGCAGGTATTGAACTTGTGAGATTCAAGCTCCATGTGAGTCAATAAGGTTATTGACTGAAGTCAGGTATGTACCTGATTTGAAGAGAATTTTGATTTCTCTTGGTGAATTCGACAAGGGATATGTTTTTCAAGCAGAGAAAAGTATCCTAAGAGTCATGAAGGGGTCGAAGGAAGTCTTGAGAGGCGTGAAGAAACAAGGTTTGTATACCCTTGAGGCTGAAGTGTTAAGTGGTTAAAAAAATGTTGCTTCCACAAAATCTTTGTCGAAGACAGAAATTTTGCACATGAGATTGGGCCATATCAGTGAAAGGGGTCTGGTCGAATTGAGGAAGCAAAATCTTCTTGGTGGAGACAAAGTCGAAAAGATGAAATTTTGTGAACCTTGTGTACTTGGAAAAACTTGCAGAGTGAAGTTCAACAAAGGCAAAAAAGAACACATAGATCCCTTGATTACATCCATGCTGATCTTTTGGGGCCTGCAAGGTGTCCATCACATTCAGGAGCAAGTTACTTTCTATCCAAAGTCGACGCTTATTCCAAAAAGTTATGGGTATTCATCCAGAAGACTAAGGATGAAACTTTTGAGAATTTCAAAGGTTGTAAGACTCTGGTCGAAAATCAGACTAACAGAAAGGTCAAAAGATTGAGAACCGACAATGGCCTTGAATTTTGCAATGAGGCATTCGACAAATTTTGTGCTGTCTCAGGTATTGCAAGGCACAAAACTACTTCAGGTACTCCACACCAAAATGATTAGGCAGAAAATGGTTTGACGATAAAAACTTGAGTGGCTCAAGAGAATGAAGTGGGCGTAAAGGGATATCGAAGTCAAAGAGGTTTGACAATTCAAGGTTAAAATTATTCACCTGTTAAAAAACCAGTTACTTCATGAGATATTGTCCTGAGAGGATGGACAATGATGAATGTGTTTAGATTGCAGTTGGCTTAGCCAAGTTTAATTATGAAAGTGTTGGTGCGAATAGTTTTGAATTTGGAAGCTGAAGAGAGTTAGGCCATGGACTCATGTTGCTTTTATCACACGTGTTAAAAAAAGAATGCTTTGAGACTTTAAAGCTGAAGGAAGGTGAAATAGTTCATATTTGTGACAATAAAGCTTTAAAGGTTCATGACATTGGTATGCTCAGATGATCGTGAGTTTATTCTTCAAAACATGAGATATGTTCTAGAGCTCAAGCACATTTTTTATCCATAAACATTTTTGATGATTTAGGCTATTGCACTATAGTTGAACATGAGGTGTTGAATATTTTACATGGTTGAATGATCATGGATAAAAGGTTTAAGATTTATGGTTTTTATGTTTTTAGAAGGTTCCAATGTTGTTGTTCATTTATATTCATCTAATGAAACCTTTCATGACAAGAACAAGTTATGTATTTAAGGTCAAGGCATGATAGGCATCTAAAGGTTGTTTCATGGCCCACTAATGAGTTTTGTTAAAGATAAGGGATACAAATACATTTGACCATTGAGTTGTTATTAAGTTTTTAGGGGGTAAGACATGTTCCAAAGCAACTTACCCGGTCCGCAGGTGTTCATATATAGGAATAAACTTTCATACACTTATGGAGGAGCACAAAAATCCTAACTTACTTTATTTTTATGGTCATCAAAAATTTTCCTATTGCGCAAATCAAGTTTATCTAGCTTGACGATAAATTTGTGGATTGTATATTCAATAGCTTTCCAAGAGCTGGGAAGAATTATGAGTTTTGGAAAGTAGATTAAGGAGAATTGAATTTCATCATTCAAAGATGTATTATTTTTAGCGAGTTATGTTAGGGGAGGAAGACTAAAGACACGGAGATGAAGGTTTTAGAAACTATGGTGGAAAAAACTCAGTTTGAGGTGGAGGTTCCCTCTATCAATACTAGTAGTAGTGAGACAATGATTACAATGGTCTTTAATTATCATTTGACTTGTGATAAAGTAAGGATGGATGTTTTATTATTTCAAAAGTACGATTATGCTAGTCTTGGATGTTATGCTTTGAATGTGGATGAAAGGTTACAAAACTAAAAAACAAGAACCTTTAGAGAGGTATTCAAAAGCAGGTGGGTTCAAATATGGTTGAAGATGCTTTTGTACTTGTTAAATTTCCTAAGTAAAAAAAAGTTAGTTGAAAGCAAGTGGGTGCAAATGGCAAGATCAAAGTTCAGGTGTGGCTTGAATTTGATCAAATTTTTTATGATGATTCAAATTAGAGAGGGCAGTAAGGTGGTTGATGGATAAATTGACATCATCACAATTTAAATTCAAGGTGAAGTTTTTTAGAAGTATGTCTTAAAACTTTGAGTGATGAAGAGAAAGAAAATATATTTCGAGATTGCGAGTAATCATAAAGCCGAAAAGTAGCAAGAATATCGATAGAAGATGCTGGAACACCACGAAAGGTTTAACATGTGGTGGTCAACGGAGGTCTCAAATCCTGGTAGAAGGCAGAAGTTTGAACGACAATGTGGATTGAGTCTGACATGTAGTTCAAGTCCATCAAGCACCGAGTCCGATTCAGTTTGCTCACATGTATTGAGCTCGGTTGTTTTGGTTCGCATGTATGTTCATTAATGGGATGTGCTTTGGACTCGTTAAGGATACCTTAGATTCCACCAGTTATAAATATGTATCTCTATCATTTTTATCTTCAAAACATTTAGAGTTTATTATGAAAGATAGAGGGAGAAAGTTGAAATCCTATGAGATACTTAGAGAGGCAAGGGTAGAATTTCCTATGATTGAGGTATCTAAAATGATTGTGAAACACTTCTAAACACCTTGATCTTGTGTGATTCATATATAGAGATTTGAAAATTGGAAAACACTTAGGGGTAAAAAATATTTCTCTCTTGTGAACCTAGATAACTATTTTTTTTTTTGTAACTCTTTTGCAATAGAAATTTAGGGAATCCGAGAGTTGATCTCTTCCCTGGAGTATATCGGTTTGACCAAACAGGTTAAACAAGTTTCTTTGTATTCTTGTCTTTTATCTTCCTCTTACTTGTTATGAATTTTCTATCACTATTTGTAGGTCAGTTTGGTTGCTTGAGGCCATTTATTTCGTGTGTTTGAACCTTGAATTATTTTATGTTTCTTGAAATTATTCTACCCGTTTTTCACAACAATTGCAACAACAACAATAAAATATTATCTCACTAAATATGGTCAACTATATGGATCAAATTTTATCATAATATTCTATCCAAAATTATATTTCTATCTAATTCGTTAACTTGAGATCTTTCATATATAGTAAAGAAATATGAAAATTATGTTTCTATTTACTTTAATATTACATAGAATATTATGCAATATTATTTTAAAATGGACAAATCATTAATTTTAAATATAAAAATATTTATAAAAAACTAAAACAATTTGATTTTAAAATAGAGAGATTGATTATGTGAATTACACAAATAAATGATCAAAGTTGTAATTAAATAAGACTTAAAATATTAAACCTAAAAAAAAAAACTATAAAAGTGTTTAAGAGGAAACCACTTAGGACTATTCAATTCACTTAAGTTATTAGGCACTATAGCCTACATAACCTTTTTGAATTTTCTTTGGTTCTTTTTTCCTTTAAATCTTGACATTGGGTTTCTCATTTGGGCATTTTTCAATACCCAAAGTTTGTTTGATAATTACATGTTTGAAAATGAAAAGTGATTAGGGACCACTTTATTTTTTTATTTTATGAAAAGGGTGGCCATTGGCCAATATTATTTTATATAATAATGTAATGATTCCTTTTCTCACGTAATTTCAGCTTCCCAAGCAAGTTCACATTTTTGTGAGAATAAAAAACAAGTCCATATTTTCTACTCCATTGTAACATCTTTATCTTTGATTAATACTATTATTTATAGATTTGAACTTAACATCTTCTATTTTATATTTAAAAATAAATATATCAATATATGCCAATAATATTTTGATAAAAATCTCATTTTTTTTTGTATCATTTAGAATTTTTTCTTAGTCTACTACATTTAACAATTTTATTTTGAGCTTAGCAAACAAGACAAAAAGAAAACCCTAAAGAAATGAAAGGTAGCAGGGTAGGGTAGGTAGCACGTACAACCATATCTGAAAATCAGGACAATAAAGGAAAGAAGGAAAGAAACAACACTTTGTCTTATTTGAGAAGTATTTGCCTATTTGGACTCATCAAATAAAAATAGAACACAAACTTAATGTTTATAAATACAACAACTTTATTCTTCAAATATTAGTATTAATCTTTAGATACAATAAATAAATTATTATAAATATGAAATATTTAGTTCCAATTAAGTTTTGTTATTTTAAAAGTGTATAGATTTATAAATATTAATCATTTTTATATTATTATAGAAATATAAATAAATATTTCCATTAAAAATTTAAAACCATTTGCATCAAGAAGTTCCTGATAGGTGGCCAACATTCTTGAAGCCGAAGGACATGAGATTGTAGTAGTCATTGTCATAGTTTGACATGAATGTCATCTTGGATACGTTTAGATATATAATCACCTCTAGCAAACTGCGGCAAATCATAAGCAAATGTGAGATTAATGATATGCAACTTTTCACATTTGGCATGATGGTTGAAATTTGGGTTCTTCTGCATCTTATATAAGGACATGTTAAGATATTCCATAATGATTACAAATAGGAAAGGGGGCAATGGATCCTCTTTTCTAATACCTCTCTTGGCTTCCATGGTATTGGTATATTCTCCATTAATTTAATCATGTATGAAACAAAAGTGACAGTTAGCATAATTCAATTAATGAACTTCCTAGGGATTCCTATTTCCTAAAGGATACAATAAAGAACTTACCATTCCACCATATCATATGCATTTTGAAGTTCTAATTGGATCATACATCTAAGAGTCCCTCCTTTCATAGTGTAACCTTTAAGTAACTCATAAGCCAATAGAACATGATTGTGAATCTTTTGGCCTGGACAAAAGTTGCATGGCTCTGACTAATAATGTTGCCAAGGACCTTACCCAATCTAGTAGTTAAAATCTTAGAGATGATATTATAGAATATGGTACGTCTTACTATAGGTCTATACTCGTTGATGCTGTCAGCATCTGCACTCTTAGGAATAAGGGTTACCACCGTGTTATTGAAAAGCCTTGTAAAATCTCTCTTTATCAAAGAACTCCTTGATTGCAACTATCATATATTCCTTGATAATATTCCAACCGACCTTGAAAATTTTAGCACCAAAACCATCTATACATGGAGTCTTTAAGTCATCAATACCTTTGAGAGATTTAAGAATTTCATGTTCGTTCACAAGAAGAATAATACTACACCTTTGCTCTATAGTCAGTTGTGCCCCATCTCTCATGACAATAATATCTATATGATACAAATTTCTATCTTTCTTATCCATTAAACCCTAATAGTACTCTAGAATTTCCTTCTCAATCATAGTATGGATAGTCACTTGAGTGTCATCTTCTTTTTACAACACCCACCTACTCTTAACATTCTATTTGGATTTGAGGGAAATATCAACAAATAATTAATAGTAGCCTTATTATTCTCTTATATGTTTAATAATTTTCTCGATTCCATCTAATTAATTTATTTTCTTAATATTATGAGTGACAGCTATCCGTTTTTAAAATATTCTATAATTTCTTTTTTCATACAACTATAACTACAATTTTTAATATCAATGAAAAATGATAAAAGCAACTTAAAATAAATATTAAGATATATATTTTAATCCATATTCATGGAATTGAAAATATTAATTTTTTAATAAATTTACCACATAAAAAAGCAAAAAACATTATGATTTCCCTATTAAAAAACATTATATTTATTTATTTTTAAAATATTTTTTTTGTATACTTTAGATAAACTCACAATAGAGAATAGTTTTTTTTCTTAATTTTTAAAAGTAATAACCAAAATCTCTATAATCTATTTTGGTTTCTTAGTTTTTAAAAATCTCAAATAAAAAATATTTTTCAAAAATAATTTTATAAAACTAAATTATCAAACTAATTTTACTATTTTAAAATAAAAAAAATTACAAAACTAAATTAAACATGCACCTAGTATTTTAGGCTATAAGAATTCATTTTGTTTTCTTTTCTAAATCTATGATGTGATGTCACACTTTTTAATGTAAATTTTTTTACCTAAAATAAATATATAATAGATTAACAAGTTTATTAATTTTTTTATGATTTAAAAAAAATTATTTTATAATATTAATCTTCTTATTATGTATTTTTTTCTATTTTATTAGTTTATTTTTCAATATTATCGGCGAGAATATATGTAAGAAACAATATAACGTTTTAAAATAAATATAAAATTATATTTTCAAATCTATATTCATGAAATTTAAAATACTAGTTTTTAAATAAATTTTCCACATAAAAAGCAAAAAACATAATATTTTCCTATTTAAAAAAAACATTCAATTTATTTATTTTTTAAAATATTTATATGTACTTCTAGATGCACTCATATACAAATATAGAGCCACCCACACGTACACATAACAACACAAAAACAAAAACAAACAAGAATGATTATTTATTCATTGTTTTGAATTTGATGACACAAAAAAGAAAAGAAAGAATCAAAACTCTAAAGTGTGAAGAAAAATGAAAAAAAGAGAAAAAAATCCAACAAAAATGTCATGTAGATTTTCACCATCAACACCAACAACAACCTCAAAAACAACATGTGTTATTGTTCTTCTTCATGTGTTTGTTTCATTCACCACACTAACCTTAACATCATCAACATCATCTACAGCAACGTTTGATTCAACAACGTTGTTAAACAATTTCAGACACTCCAACATCATTTCTGACCCTAAAAACTTCCTATCAAATTGGTCACTTTCATCTTCCCCTTGTTTCTGGCAAGGTATCATTTGTTCTAACTCCGGCGAAATAACCACCGTTAACCTTGCCGGAGCTTCACTTTCCGGCAACACTCTTGACCTTTTTACTTTCACTTCAATACCTTCTTTACAACACCTTCTCTTACATGGAAACTTTTTCAGTTCTTTTAACTTCACTGTTTCAAATTCAAAGCCTTGTTCTCTTATCACTCTTGATGTTTCTTCAACCAATTTCTCAGGAAATTTCCCTTTTGAGAATCTTGTTTCTTGTTATAGTCTTAGTTACTTGAACTTGTCGATGAATTTTATTACTTCATTGAAAAATCATAGCTTTTTAGGGTTTGGTAATGGTGGCTTTTCTTCTTTGATTCAACTTGATATGTCTAGAAACATGTTTTCTGATGTTGATTTTGTTGTGCATGTTGTTACAAAGTTTGAAAGTTTGGTTTTTGTTAATTTCTCTGATAACAGAATCTATGGTGAATTAAGTGATTCTCTTGTTCCTTCTGTGAATTTGGTAACTCTGGATTTGTCTCATAATTTGTTGTTTGGGAAATTACCTTATAAGGTTGTTGGTGATAGTGTTGAATTTTTGGATTTTTCAAGTAACAATTTTTCTTTAGGGTTTTCTGAGTTTGAATTTGGGGATTGTAAGAAGCTTGTTTGGTTGAGTTTATCTCACAATGTGATATCTGATTTTGAGTTTCCTCAAAGTTTGAGAAATTGTCAAAAGATGGAAAGTTTGGATCTTTCTCGAAATCGGTTTAAGATGAAGATTCCGGGTGTTGTTCTTGGCGAATTGAGGAATTTGAAGGAACTTTATTTAGGGAATAATCATTTTAATGGAGAAATACCTAATGAGCTTGGAAGTATTTGTGGGAGTTTGGAGATTCTTGATCTTTCTATGAATAAGCTTTCTGGTGAGTTTCCTTTGGTTTTTGAAAATTGTTCATCTTTGAAGATTCTTAACTTAACTAAGAATTATCTCTATGGTGATTTCCTCGACACCGTTATTCGCAAGCTTTCAAATCTTAGGTATCTGTCGGTATCGTTCAACAACATAACCGGGAATGTTCCTTTGTCGATTGTTGCAAACTGTACGCAACTTCGAGTTCTTGACCTAAGTGCCAACGGTTTCACGGGCAATGTTCATTCGATGTTCTGTCCTTCGAAATTGGAGAAGTTGCTTATAGCTGATAATTATCTTTCGGGGAATGTGCCTGCGAAACTCGGTGAATGCAAGAGTTTGAAGACTATTGATTTTAGCTTCAATAATTTGAGTGGTTCGATACCTTTGGAAGTTTGGTTTTTGCCGAATCTTTCCGACTTAATTATGTGGGCAAATAGTCTCACCGGCGAGATTCCGGAGGGAATTTGCGTCAATGGAGGGAACCTCGAGACATTGATTCTTAACAACAATTTCATTTCTGGTTTGATTCCGAAGTCTATTGCGAATTGTACTAACATTATTTGGGTTTCGCTAGCTAACAACCGCATTACCGGAGAAATACCTGTTGGTATCGGGAATCTGAACGAACTCGCTATTCTCCAATTAGGTAACAATTTGCTCGTTGGAAATATTCCTTCCGACATTGGAATGTGCAAGAGATTAATATGGTTGGATTTGACCAGCAATAATCTCACCGGTCCTATTCCGTCCGAGCTCACGAACCAAGCTGGATTGGTTGTTCCGGGGAGAGTTTCCGGTAAACAATTTGTATTTGTGAGAAATGAAGGCGGAACTAATTGCAGAGGCGCCGGAGGACTTGTCGAGTTTGAAGGTATAAGAGTGGAGAGGCTTCAAAACTTCCCTATGGTACATTCGTGTCCGTTAACAAGAATATATTCGGGTTATACAGTTTATACTTTTGCCAACAATGGAAGCATGATCTACCTTGATCTTTCCTACAATTTCTTGTCGGGGACTATTCCGGGAAGTTTCGGTACAATGTCCTATTTGCAGGTCTTAAATCTAGGACACAATCGGCTCGATGGAAAAATTCCAGAAACTTTCGGTCTTTTAAAAGCTATTGGAGTTCTTGATTTATCTCATAATAACCTTCAAGGACTCATACCTGGATCGTTACAATCTCTATCATTTCTCAGTGATTTCGACGTGTCGAATAATAAACTAGTGGGGTCGATACCTTCTGGAGGTCAGCTGACAACTTTCCCAGCATCTCGATACGAAAACAACTCGGACCTTTGCGGTGTTCCGTTACCGCTATGCAGTGCTTCAAATCACTCGGTAGCTTATAATTCGAGGAAGAAGAAGACGCAATCTATTGCAGTTTTGGGTGGCATTTCCGTCCTTTTCTTCCTCTTGTTTATCGTCGTGGTTTTATTGGCTTTATATAGAGTTCGAAAGGTGCGGAAGAAGGACGAGTTGAGAGAAAAATACATGGAAAGTCTTCCAACTTCTGGTACCAATAGTTGGAAGCTTTCCGGCTTTCGCGAGCCTCTGAGCATCAATGTCGCCACGTTTGAGAAGCCTTTGCGTAAGTTGACGTTCGCACATCTTCTCGAGGCTACAAACGGTTTCAGCTCCGAAAGCTTGATAGGTTCAGGAGGTTTCGGTGAAGTCTATAAAGCTAAGATGAAAGACGGCAGTGTTGTCGCAATCAAGAAACTCATCCATGTCACTGGTCAAGGAGACAGAGAGTTCATGGCCGAAATGGAAACGATCGGGAAGATTAAGCACCGGAACCTCGTTCCGCTTCTCGGTTACTGTAAAGTCGGAGACGAGAGGCTCCTTGTTTACGAGTACATGAAATATGGAAGTCTAGAAACTGTTCTACACGAGAGAACCAAAAACTCGAAGCTTGCTTGGGAAACAAGAAAGAACATCGCCCTAGGATCAGCAAGAGGTCTTGCATTTCTTCATCATAGCTGCATACCGCATATTATACATAGAGACATGAAATCGAGCAACATTCTTCTCGACGAAAATTTCGAAGCAAGAGTTTCGGATTTCGGTATGGCGAGATTGGTTAACGCTCTCGACACACACCTCACAGTTAGCACACTTGCAGGAACACCGGGTTACGTACCACCTGAATACTACCAGAGTTTCCGATGCACGGCAAAAGGCGATGTTTATAGCTACGGCGTCATATTGCTAGAACTTCTATCAGGTAAGAGACCGATCGACTCGTCCGAGTTCGGCGACGATAACAATCTTGTTGGATGGTCGAAGAAGCTTTATAGAGAGAGAAGAGTTAGTGAAATACTTGATCCAGATTTGGCTTCGCAAACATCGGGTGAAGGCGAGGTTCTTCAATATTTGAGAATTGCTTTTGAATGTTTGGAGGAAAGACCGTACCGGCGGCCGACGATGATACAAGTGATGGCAATGTTTAAAGAGCTTCAAGCTGTTGACACAGATGATGATAGTGTTGTTGATGGTTTCTCTATGAAAGACAGTGTGATTGATGAAGCTTGAGAGAAAAAAAAATGATTCTGTGTTGTTGAACTGATTTTACTACAAATTTGTTTTTATCATTTTTGTTTTGATGTACAAATGACATTTTCTTGAGGTTATAGACAGAATTCAGTCACAGTTTTGGTTACATGTGTTTTGACTCATGCTCGATTTTATTTAATTTTTCTACTATAATATGTCGCAGATTCGAATTCGCGTTCCTGCAATCAGATATCTCTGCATAACTATCCATTGTAATCTGTTGCGAATTCGAATTCGCATTCTTACCATCAGAATTTACATTCTTACGATCAGATGTTTACCGTCAGATGTTTTTCTATAACTTATCTAATCTGACTTAACAAAACATAATTATTTAATTTTTAAATAATTAAATTGAAAGTTTGATTATACTAGTATTTAAAATTTTCAATTTCTTTGTGTTAACCAATGTGTGGAAAGTAGTTGTTGTTGACTAAACCACTAAATTATGATAACACTTTATGACCTTTTAGTACAACGATGGGTTGAAAGATTTCCACAAATTTAAACCATTTTTTTCTTTTCTTAAAGGGGATAAAATATATAATTAATTTTTATTAATGAATGTTGAATTCTAATAAAAGATGCTCACTATTAATGTTTAACATATCTAAATAGAATAAGGTAAAAAGTCTAGTGTATTTCACTAGTTTGATTAGAATTGGTTAAAAATATTTTTTGTGAAAAATAAAATAACTTTTTTATTTTATTTTATATTATTCAATCTTAAATGTTATATTATATCCTCCCATATATGTATATTATGAAAGATTACTAAATACTTCATCGTGCTCTATAATAAGAATTTTTAAACCTTTGGACGAAGTTACTTATAAAAATGTAATATATAATTGTTCATGATTAAATACATGTTTTGACAAACACATATTCATAAATTTTAATGATTGATCTTGACTTGATTGTCATTGTATAACACATCTTTATTGAGAATTGCTTCCTATGCATGAGAAAATACCACTTTGAATCATTACATGTCAAAAACAATTCTTAAAATTTAGTACTATTCTAAATTACCTCCGTCCAAATTATAAGAAGTTTTGAAATTTTCACACGAATTAAGAAACGTAATTATTATTTTATGAAAAAAAAATAAATTATATATAATTTTACAATAACACCTCTCATAATTACAGATGACAAAGAAATTAAAAGAGTTGAAAGAATAAATAATAATATATACTTGAGGATATATTAGAGAAAATATCATTAATAATGCATTGAGAAAGACAAATATTTTTGGCAAAGTGACTTATAATTTGGGATAAAGAGAGTACATTTGAACGACTTTAGATACTATACTTTTTTTCCTTCTATTATATATTCTCCTAGAGGAAAAAACAAAGTGTTTGCAACAAAGTCAATGATGTAGAAGATTTAAATGCATGCATAATGGATTAAAAATTGAAAAATTTGATGTATATCTTTACAATAATTCCCCTCATAATTACACATAAGAGAGAAATCAAAAGAGTTGAAAGAATAAATACTAATAATAAATATTTGAGGATATATTAGAAAAAATGTCATTAATATTGCATTGGGAATGTAAGATGACTTATAATTTGAGATAAATATTTTTGGCAAAATGACTTATAATATGGGACAGAGAGAGTACATTTGAACGGCTTTAAATCCTATAATTTTTGGCAAAGTGACTCATAATTTGGGTCAATATTTTTGTCAATGATGTAGAAGATTTAAAAGCACGCATAATGGATTAAAAACTGAAAATTTGATGTTTTTTTTTCTTGGATGCTTGTCTCTAGTGCGTGCTAGGGTTTTTTCATGTGTGAGAGAGTTGGATAGAGTGGGAATAAATTATTAGAGTGGATGCTTTTAAGTCTCATTGCATTTCCTAAAGTCATGTAACGAGTCTCTTTCTAGGCGAGCATCTCTGCGCTAATCGAGAGCATGTGCTTTGCCTTTTGGGTTTTGCTATAGGCACTAAGCGAGAATTGGAATGACCAAAATGTATTTAGCAAACCCTATTTTGTTTACCTTGGCATTTTGCTTTCATCATTGTGATTTTTGAAAGTGATAAAAGACTACATAAGAAAACTGTAAATTGGTTGGGTTGCCTCCCCACAAGCTCTTATTTAACGTCGATAGCTTGACGATGGTTAGTGTCACGTAGTATATATTACCTTAAAATATACAACGCTATATTTGATTATGATCTTCACTTGACCTTTGTCAATTTCCAACAACATTCTTCCAGTCTTCATGAATGGTCGTCCAAGAATGAGAGGTATCTTTGGGTTTAGAGTTGAGTTTGTTGGATAATTTCACAATTTTCTTATTGCGATTCTTCTTCATCTAGTCATTTTTATGCTTCCTCTTCCATGTCTTTAATAATAATGGTTTGATTACCTTCAACCAAACTATAATGCCCTTTTAGATTTGCTTAAGTGTTAACACTGAATGTGTTGGTTAGGATATCAACTTACTGTTTAACTAATTGGACAACTTGCGTCTCAAGGGTTTTTATAGAGGATTAAATGTTTTTTTGACTGGCCATAGACACCTGCATAAACTGACTAAACAAATCTTCTATTGTTTTCTTGCCTTGTTGTGGAGGTCCATGGGTATAATGGTGAAAAGGTTGTTTATTGGATGGGTCAACTTCAAATATTCATCCTTGATTGAAGTTATATCTTTGAAATTTATTGTTCGAATATTTCCCAAGCATTTGTTGATTTCCTAAATAATTTACTTCTGCATCAGTTGGGGGGAAACTCTAGTTGGATGACCTTTGTTGCATATATCACAAAATGTCATTTGTCTTTGTTGATACGTTTCATGCATCTCCTTTAGTTGTCGTGGAAGTTTAGACAAATACCAAGAATAAGATCATTGGTATTCAACTTAATGATGCCACTCACTTTTTGAGCATTGTTTCTATTATGTTGTCCCTGATGATCTTTGAGCATCATTCGCTCAATGATTGCAATGCATCTTCTGTGCTTTTGTACATGATAGAAACCCCAACAATAACATCTAACAATTGAAATTCTGGCACGCAAATACCAGATGTCGAGACAAATATCACAACACTGGGATCAAAACAGCTTGATCACAAATAAAATGCTGAAACTTAAATGACAAAAAAGTAAAATAACACAAGTAGTTGTTAACCCAGTTCGGTGCAACTCACCTACACATGGGGGATACCAAGACAGGAAGAAGATTCACTATGCTAGTATTAGTTCAAAGCTCTTGTGGATTCTACTCTAAGAAGTGTATTTGATCTAGAAGCTATCAGCGCATCTGAGATATAGTCCTCTGAAGAACCAAGCTCTGAAGACTCTGATGACTTGAAGTTCTGAAGGCTGAAGGCTCTAAAGACCAAGTGCAGAAAGACTCTGAAGACTTAAGGGTTCTAAAGATAAAGATTTTGAAGATATAATTCTCTGAAGATCTACATGCTGAAGACTCTGATGACTTGAAACTCTGAAGGCTGAAGGCTCTGAAGACCAAGTGTAGAAAGACTCTGAAGACTAGATTCTGAAGTTGAAGATTATATAGCTTCACCCAGATGAAGACGTGTTAATCAGATAAGCTGTTGCTATCAAATCTGATAAACAAGGTTCTGAAGTTAGACTATGATGTTATTACGCTATCATTCCAAAGTAGTTTATAAACTACTCATCTGATACATCATCAGAAGAACCAAAGCCAAAAGCTGATCTGTCCAAGCTGATAAATGAAGATCACATCATTTGTGGATAAGAGCTGTCTCCCACAATGATATATTAATGTTGCAAGAAAAGGAAAAGAAAAGTGATGTCAGTACTATACAACACGTGAGTATTCTATCCGTTGGAAATGACCGTTGGAATATTTGAATGGACATCTCTACCCTCACAACGTCTCCTTTGAATGCACTATAAAAGAAGAACATTTGATTCATTCAAATGTTAGCGAATTACAAAGTAAGAAGCTCATTACAAAGCAAGCCAACTTGTTAAAAAGCAATGATGCTGACGAGTGAAGTTAGCAACATAGTTGATTAACAAGAAAAGCTTTAAGCTAAGAAGCCACAGTGCTCACATAAGAAACCTTTTAAGCAATATGGAAACTACTGTTCTAATAATCTCATAGAGATTTATCCTTAGATTAGTTTCTGTATTAGGTAGCAAGGAGCTGTTGCTCAAAACCTACCTTGTACTTAATTTGGAGTAATCTGCTTGATAAGAAGCAATCATGTAATCTCCGACAACACAAATTCATCTTAGAATTAGTGGTTTCTCAAGTGATCTTGTGAATATCAGAAAACTTGTGATGACAAGTGACAATTGTCATTTGTCGAAGTCTAATAGGAGATCCTTTGTGATCGGATTCTATTGGATGTCAATGAACGTTATATCCTAAGGGATCCCTGAACGTGTCATTGCCTATTTGTTAGTCACCTGCAGTTAGCTTGTGCAACTGTAATAAGTTTGGTTATAGTGGATTAAGTCCTTGCTTGAGTAAGGCGAAATCACCTTAGAAGGGTGGACTGAATTAGCTTGAGAGTTGCTCAAGTGAACCAGGATATATCATGTGTTCTTTACTTGTGTTATGCTTTATTATTTATGCTTCCGCAATGCATCGCATAGAACTCTATAGAAAGCAACAAGTGAAGAAACCCAGAAAAAGTTTTAATAGAGTAAATACCCAATTGAAACCCCCCATTCTTGTGTATTTCTCACACCTTCAAGGGAAACACTTGGGTAGAAAATATGTTTGTTCTTGGGCCCCTTCAGAGTTATTCTTGGGAACCTGAAGCCGAAGGCTATTTTTTTGTAACTCATATGTAATCTCTTGTAACAACTTTTTAAGTATAGTAAATTGGAGAGCTGCTCTCTCCCCCATAGTAGATCGTTTGATCGAACTGGGTAAATAAACCTTCGGTTTTTTCTTGCCTTATTCTATTATTATATCTGTGTACGGATTATTATTGCTGAAGACCATTTATTTTGGTTGTTATTGTTCTTTGCTTTACAAATTGATATTGAATTTTGTCGTAATTCATAACAAGATTCACAACAAGTGGTGCGCTGAGCATGGAGCAAAGAGATATTGTTGACAAGTGAGCACCATGGTTAGTATATAGTATATCGAAATTTTTTCCGGTAACAACAACTTCAGTTTGTGGAAAATTAAGATTCAAGCAATTTTAATTCAAGAGAAGTGTATCGATTCTTTGAAGAGTGAAACATTGATGCATGTAGAGCTTACACAGGTACAGAAGATCGAGATGGTGGATAAGGCCGGGAGTGTCATTATCTTGTGCCTAGGTGATAAAGTTCTAAGAGAAGTCGCCAGGGAGCAAACTGTGATTGCTATGTGGGCAAAACTTGAATCATTGTATATGACAAAGTCTTTGGCTCACAGGTTGTATCTGAAACAAAAAGTCTATTCATTCTGAATGGTGGAGGACAAATCCATAGTTGAGCAACTCATAGAATTCCACAAGATTATCGATGATCTTGAGAATATTGAAGTGAATATTTATGATGAGGACAAGACTTTGCTCCTGTTGAGTTTATTACTCAGATCCTTTGAGTATTTTAAGGATGCCCTTCGTTATGGTAAGGAAGGTACTATTACTTTGGATGAATTCCAGACGACGGTGAAATCTAAAGAATTTTCAAAGTCGAAAGATTTGAAGATTGAAGATAGTGCTGAAGGCTTAATTGTTTCAAGAGGAGGAGGTGAGCGTAAAGGGATGTCCAATCAAAGAGGTCTGACAAGTCAAAGATAAAATGTTTTAATTGTCAGAAAATCAGTCACTTTAAAAGGGATTGTCCTGAAATAAAGGTTAATGAAGATTTTGTTCAAACTGTAGTTGCATTGGGTGAGGAAAGTTATGAGGATGCCAAAGCACTAGTATTATCGAGTTTGAAAAATGAAGATAGTTGGGTCATTGACTCAGGTTTCTCTTATCACATGTGTCCAAGAATAGAATATCTTGAAACTTTGAAGACGGTGTAAGGTGGAGTAGTTCGCCTTGGTAATAATAAGGCATGCAAGGTTCATGGTATTGGTATGGTCAGATTTAAAATGTTTAATGATCGTGAACTTCTTATTCACAATGTGAGGTATGTTCCAGAACTGAAGCGAAGTTTGTTAGTTATAAGTATGTTTGATGATCTAGGCTATTGTACTAGAGTTGAACGTGGAGTGTTGAAGATTTCATGTGATGAATTGATTATTACTAAAGGGTCTAAAATATGTGGTCTATATATTTTATAAGATTCAAATGTCATTATTCATTCATTGTTAAATAGGGGAGGCTTTCATGACAAGGAAGAGCTATGAGATTTGAGTTTAAGGCGTTATGAATGCCTTGAGAAAGTTTCAGAGAAATACAACGAATTTTGCAGAAATCAAGGGATAAAAATGCTTGTTACCGCTGAGTTGTTATTGAATTTTCAGGGAAGAGCTGAGGTTAAAACAACTTACTTGGTTGGTAGAGAATTTATTCAGAAGACGAATAGTGAAAACTAAGGGAGAAACTATAACGAAGAAAACTCAGTTTGAGGTGGAGTTTCCTACTATGGATGCTAGCATTAGTGAGGGAACGGTTACAAAGATTTTTGATTATCATTTGACTCATGATAAGGTAAGGAGGGTTATTGTAGCATCTCAAAGGGACAGTTATGCTAGCCTTGGATATTATGTTTTTAATGATGTGCGGGAGGAATAAGCTCAACTTTAGCAAGTCGTTCCTAAATATCTATCCGTACATCAATGATGTTTTCCAAGAACACGATATTTCGAGCAATACATATTAACATAATTTAGAATCCATGAGTCAACCAAATAATTTTATCGTTTCCACACACACACAGATATATATATATATATATATATATATATATATATATATATATATATATATATATATATATATATATATATATATATATATATATATATATATATATATATATATATATATATATATATATATATATATATATATATATATATATATATATATATATATATATATATATATATATATATATATATATATATATATATATATATATATATATATATATATATATATATATATATATATATATATGTTGAGGTATAGAATCTAGTGCACTGCAATTAATCCATCTATGAATGCAAGTTTGTTTTCAGTGCCAAGAGCGCGTCGATATAGATCATGAAAGGTAGTTTGAACCATTCAGTTGAGGTGTTATTATAAATATGTATCTCTTATATGTTTGATGTGTGACAATCTTAGAGTTTTCACCAATAAAGGAGACCAAGGGTTTAAAGGTATAACATAGGGTTTCAGCTATGCACAAAGAAAACCTTGGATTATACCTTGGGTTTGAGTGATTCATATATTGAGAGTTGGAGAGGTAGGGAAACACTTGGGTAGAAAATAAGGCTATTCTTGGGCGCCTTCAGGGTTGTTCTTGGGAACCTGAAGGCGAATGCTATTTTCTTGTAACTCATCTGTAATCTCTTGTAACAACTTTCTGAGTATAGTAAATTGGAGAGCTGCTCTCTCCCCTATAGTAGATCGAACTGGGTAAACAAACCTTCGATTTTTTCTTGCCTTATTCTATTATCTTATACGTGTACGAATTATTATTGTTGAAGACCCTTTATTTTGGTTGTTATTGTTCTTTGCCTCACAAATTGATATTGAATTTTGTCGTAATTTACAACAAGATTCACAACAAGTGGTGTGGTGAGCATGGAGCAAAGAAATATTGTTGACAAGTGAGCACCATGGTTAGTAGATGGTAGATCGAAATTTTTTCCGGTAACAACGACTTCGGGTTGTGGAAAATTAAGATGCAAACAATTTTAATTCAAGAGAAGTGTATCGATGCTTTGAAGAGTGAAGCATTGGTGTCTGCAGGGCTTACATAGGTACAAAAGACCGAGATGATGGATAAGGTCAGGAGTGTCATTATCTTGTTGCTTGGGGATAAAGTTTTAAGAGAAGTCGCCAGGGAGCAAACTGTGGTTGCTACGTGGGCAAAACTTGAATCATTGCATATGACAAAGTCTTTGGCTCACAAGTCGTATCTGAAACAACAAGTCTATTCATTCTGAATGATGGAGGACAAATCTATAGTTGAGAAGCTCATAGAATTCCACAAGATTATCAATGATCTTGAGAATATTGAAGAAAATTGATGACGAGGACAAGACTTTGCTCCTGTTGAGTTCATTACCCAGATTTCTTGAGCACTTTAAGGATGCCCTTCTTTATGGTAAGGAAGGTACTATTACTTTGGATGAAGTCCAGACGGCGGTGAAATCCAAAGAATTTTCTAAGTCGAAAGATTTGAAGGTTGAAGATAGTGGTGAAGGCTTAATTATTTCAAGAGAAGGAGGTGAGCGTTAAGGGATGTCCAATCAAAGAGGTCTAACAAGTCAAAGATAAAATGTTTTAATTGTCAGAAAATCAGTCACTTTAAAAGGGATTGTCCTGAAAGAAAGGTCAATGAAGATTTTGTTCAAGTTGTAGTTGCATTGGGTGAGAAAAGTTATGAGGATGCCGAAATACGAGTAGTATCGAGTTTGAAAACTGAAGATAGTTGGGTCATTGACTCAGGTTGCTCTTATCACATGTTTCAAAGAATATAATACTTTGAAACTTTGAAGATGTTGCAAGGTGTAACACCCCAAAATTATTGGAATATTTATTTAATTTATTTAAATATGAATATTTGCATTTTTGGTGATTTTCGGTGGTTGGTATGAAATATTGAGAATTATGGATTTTGGGTTATTTATTTAAATAATAGTATATAATATGAATATATTGGTATTATTATTAATTTAAATAAATATAAGTGAATTAAGGGTAAAATGAACATTTGAGGAGGAATTAGTGAGGGTGAAGTTGGAAAGCCCAATTTTAAGGCCCAAAGTTAGGTTTAACAAAAAGGAATTTTGAGGGAATTAGGATTCATTCTTGTTAGACCGTGAAAAGGGAAGAAATAGAGGCTAGAGCTCTGAGGAAGAAGATTGAGGCAAAAGCTTCGTGAAATTTCCAAGAACCAAGGAGAAAGGCTTATAGTCGACAATTAAGGTATGAGGAGTATTGCCTTCATTGTTTTCAATATGTGATTCAATGTGTTTAAAGCTGATTTAAGGGTTTAGGGATTTTTGAGTATTGAATTGTTGTTACCTTTCTGATGTTGAGTTTAATGACTTTGAGGAATTTGAACTGATGGTCTGATATGTTTGAGGCTGATTTGAGAGTAATGGAAATTAGGCCATCGTGGCCAAAATCTGTTGTTGAGGTTTTAACCGTATAGGATAAATGATTGTGAGAACTTTAATGACTGTGAGGGTAGTTGTAAGAAATTATGGGAATTGGAGGCGTAAATATAATACGGGAGTGACCTAACAAGTCGTAGATTTTGTGCCTTTATCGCCGTAATAAATTAGGAATGATTTATGGATGTTTTTAGGGCATCGGGGAAGGAAATCGTAGAGGTTTTTGGACTGGTTTTGGTGCTGGTGCGTAACAGCGAGTTGATGTAATCGCGAGTTCGCATAGTGAAGAATGCTTCGCACGACGAACATTCGCCCCAGACTCGCACAACGAACTTGCTAGCGAACGTAGTAGAGTTTCGCGAATTTTGATCTTGTGCAGTGATGTCTTGATGTTTTGATGTTGTAATTTCTTTGATGAATTACCATGAGTATGACTATGATTCTTCTGAGATTTGGTGCTGGTGCGTAACAACGACTTGCTGTAATCGCAAGTTCGCACGACGAACATTCGCCCCAGACTCGTACGGCGAACATAGCAGAGTTTCGCAAATTATGTTCTGGTTCAGTGATGTTTTGATGTTGTGATTTTCCTAATGAATTACTATGAGTATAATTGTGATTCCTATGTGATTAAATGAATGTATGATGAATTACTATGAGTATAACTGTGATTCCTATATTGATTATTATGAATCGTTTTACTCACCCTGACTGTTTGAATGTTGCCTCCACGTAGGTAACACGCAGATGACCAGGTTTAGTCGTGGATGTCGTCGAAGACTTTTTGAAGTTTTTGGATCGTTGGCCATTGTTGTTGACTTAGAGGGTCTTTGTCTGATAGTGTAACATCGGGTTAGGGTCTTTGAGTTAAACTGTATTTTATTGATTATTGTTATTTTGATTATGTTGATGCACAAGAAAAACTTTGGATTTTGCGTTTTTGAGTTCCGCTGCCTTTTGAGTAATATTTTGAGTAATTTTGGGAAAACCCGTTGTTTACAGAGCATTGACTATATTTGAAGTATTGAGAAATGTGCACTATTTTGAGATGATTTTATTGCATTCAATATTTTACTCTGATAAATATGATTGATTTGTCATTATATTTGTGGGGTAGAAAAGAGTGTTACACAAGGTGGAGTAGTCCGCCTTGGTAATAATAAGGCATGCAAGATTCATGGTATTGGTACAGTCAGATTTAAAATGTTTAATGATTGTGAACTTTTTATTCACAATGTGAGGTATGTTCCAGAACTCAAGCGAAGTTTGTTATCTTTAAGTATGTTTGATGATCTAGGCTATTGTACTAGAGTTGAACGTGGAGTGTTAAAGATTTCGCGTGATGAATTGATTATTGCTAAATGGTCTAAAATATGTGGTCTATATATTTTATAAGGTTCAAATATTATTATTCATTCATTGTTAAATAATGGAGGCTTTCATGACAAGGAAGAGCTATGAGATTTGAGTTTAAGACGTTATGAATGCCTTGAGAAAGTTTCACAGAAATACAATAAATTTTGCAGAAATCAAGGGATAAAAATGCATGTCACTGCTGAGTTGTTATTGAGTTTTTGGGGAAAAGCTGAGGTTAAAACAACTTACTTGGTTGATAGAGAATATCTTCAGAAGAAGAATAGTGAAAATCAAGGGAGAAACTATAACGGAGAAAACTCAGTTTGAGGTGGAGTTTCCTACTATGGATGCTAGCATTAGTGATGAAACTGTTATAGAGATCTCTGATTATCATTTGACTCATGATAAGGTAAGGAGGGTTATTGTAGCATCTCAAAGGGACGATTATGCTAGCTTTAGATATTATGTTTTTAATGTGGCTATAATATTGGAGTGACAAAACTCTATAATAAGGCATGCAATGATGCGCGAGACGAATAAACTCAACTTTAGCAAACCGTTCCTTAATATCTATCCGCACATCAATGATGTTTTCCAAAAACACAATAGTTTGAGTAATACATATTAACATAATTTAGAATCCATCAGTCAACCAAATAATTTCATCGTTTCCACATAGATATGTTGAGGTATTGAATCTAGTGCACTACAAATGTATTTGTTTATAAGTCGACCAATAAATCAAATTATCCATAAAAAGTATACAATTTTATTCGGAAATACAACTTTTATTTTGAAAAAAATTGTCAACATAACTTAAACTTATGCTCTCAATATAAAATGATAATAACAACAAGAAGTCACTATTATATGATACAAAATATAAAACAAACTAATCATATCTACAAACAAAATTTATATGTTTCATATATAAAAACGATTGAAGAAACAAATACTTATACGCATATTCATTCCATATCTTGTACGTTTCTCTTTAGCTAATTAAATATTGAAAATTTTGACACCTTAAAAATGATTAGGTACTAGTATTTTACAGATAAAATTAATTTATAACTCAATAATATAAAAAAAAAAGTTATGTATAAGTACTTAACAAAATTCTATAATATTGGAGTGACGAAAAATGACTAATCCGACAGATCAAATTGAAAATAAAAAAAATAATTGATCTAATTTAATTATTAGATCACGTAAACTATTGAACCGACAGTTTTAAAAAATTGACAGGTTAAATGTTTATCTTTTATTTCAAATAAAACGACGTCATTTTGATAACTAAAAAAAAATTAAAATATAAATATATTTTCTTCAAGATTTATTTAGAATAATTTTTTCTCTTTAAAATTAAATTTATTAGACATGTTATTTTATTATTGTTTATGTTTCAATTAGATTTTATTGAAAATTTATTTAAATTTATATTTTTATTGTGTGTGATGACTATATTTTAGAACTTAAATTTAAAGAATGAACTTGTGAAATTATAATATTTTGAAACTTTGAAATTTTGTAAGTGTCGTGATATTTTTAGAGACCGAGTCATCTAGTTCAAACGACTTAATAATTATATGGTTCTATTATAGAGATTGATTTATTCAACCAAATTATTAAATTTAATCTGGTTTAGTGGTTCGACCAATGTTTTAAAAATCGGACCGAACTGATCGGTTGGACCGGGAACCGGAGATGAATCTGGTTAGGTAAATCTTTTAAAACAGCTAGTGAGTCAAAATCGGAATAAAACCGGATTGAACCGTCCAAAACCATTCGAACCAAAGAACTGGAGCTGGTTTTATAAAACTGCCCAGTTCAAAAAAATACATCAAATTGACCATAATTTTTTTATTTTAATATGTCAATATAAAAACTTAACATACATTCTTCAATCACAACAAAGAATTCAATGTTTCTTTTACAACCATACAAACTTATAATTTTTGTCACTTCATTATAGTTTTTGTTTCAATCACACTTAATCATTATCACGTCGTCTCTTTCAAACACAGTCACGACGTCCAACTCAATATTGATTGTCGTTCAAATTAATATTGTTTATTGTTGTCAATTAAGATTTGTTTGTCGTAGTTCAACTCTAATTCGTTTTTTGGTTGTTGTTGTTTAATGAAGTGTATTGTATTATTTATTTTTGATATTATATCATATAGTTATTCTTAATTATTTGAACTTTATTTTAGTTATTATATTCTATTATTTTAATTTTGGTTCGAATTAGTTTAAGTTATTTTATTGTAGTTATTTAATTTGGTCAAATTATTCTTAAATGAAGGTTAAAATGAAGTGTAGAATTATGTTATGTTGTTATATGTATTATGATATTGTTGTATTAAATTTGTAATAGATTTTTGAAATATTTATTTTATTATGTTATTATATGTATTATTTAGTTTCATAATATTAGTTTATTTAATAAACGGTTCGACCGTAGGTTTAACCGATTGAACCAATTGAACCTTAAACTGCAAATTTCACTGGTTCGATCTCCAGTCCAGTTTTTAAAACATTGAGTTTGACTATTGATTCAGTGGTTCGACCAATAAACCACTGACCCAATGCCCTCATCGGTTTGATAATCAATCCGATTTTTAAAACATTGCCATAAATAATGGCAAATTTTATCATTAAATATATGATTTGATGAGTAAAATACAACAGACACCATCCCTCCTATACTCCAGATTTTGACCTTAGAAGTTTTACTATCAAGGACGTCATCCCTCCTAAAGCACAACATGTTTTGACGAGTTTCCTTTTTAGTATAAGTGTTCAGGATATGAATGTAAAGTTTGACATGACCACAAGACAAAAAGCAATTTTTGATTATTTGCAAGCAACACATGCTTAGGATTTTCTCCTTGATATTCCTATTGATGGACTAGGCCAACATATGTGCTCTATAGAGTATCGTATTATCCTTAAATATTGCCTTATGTTTCCTTTATTTCCTATTGATGAGATTTTTCCTATTTTCCGCAAGGCTTGTTCGGATACATTTTAGAAACACATGATCCATTCTAGGGAGCTTCCAGACTTTAAATACTGACATTTGAGTATAAAAGTGAAGTAAACGAAAGTGACACTCGAGTCAGATCGCAAAGACTCTTGATTATTTTAATCAACCGATTGAAATAGGGGGATTTTGGGATTTTGATTAAGATTACGACTAACAAAATTTGATCACGAATAATATTGACAAATTAATCTATCGTCCAGTCTCCAACTTATCATTAATTAATATAATCCCAAAGCACAAAAAGGTTTTAACCCCCTTTCGATTACAATACCAATAACAAGCGCAATTGATACTAATATATGATATGTGTTCCTAATTTTTGAATTAAGCAAACAAATTAAGAAAATGAAATTACGGTATAGAACATACATCAATTGAAATAAATCAATCTTATTTTATAAGCAACAATCAAGTTAAGCAAACAGTTTCAACCGAATTAAGCAGTCGGATTACAGAAATAATTGAAAAGGAATTTAAATTTATTTGGAAATTATAAAAAACTTCAAAGTGGATGGAGACACAGTTACAATAGATAAATCACTAGGGTGTTAGTTATCCATATAATTCGTAATAACTTTTCTAATTTCGCGAGTGATGAATGAATAAAATAAGTTATGGTTTTAGTTTAAGTGTTACAGGGGAACTTATGACCTAATGGAAACCGACTCGAAAAATATAAACCCAGCCCAAAACTAACTGTTTTATTAAGTTTGGAGATAAAACGAATTATTCGACCCTTCTTCATTTTGAAATAGCTTTTGACTTCAATGCGAAACTTCGAGCTTATCCTCTCAACTTTCTAAAGCATATTAGAACGCGTCAAATCGCATCCCGCAACTCAAGTTATGAGTTGCACAACAATAAGGTGTTACATTGCCACTTATTCAAGAAATAAGTAGCATAATTAAAATAAAACTAGAAATAAATTAAACTTAAGAAACACACTCAAAACAGTTAAATAAAAACAACTGGTCATAAAAATTCCTTAGCACAAAGTAAAATGTGGTGTATTAAAAAACATTTATCAATGACTTTGTTTGAGATATCTTATTCAGTCTTTAAATCATAGAAACAACATAGCAAAGAATGATGAACGTGATATTTAAGAACAATATCAGTGATATGTTGGAGGTGTACATTGACTATATTATAATACAGTCTAATGAGGAATCATAACATACAACTCATCTATAGGTTGTCTTCAAAGGGAGAAGAGGTGCAACTTGCATTTAAATCCCTTGAAGTGCACATTTGGGGTGAAAACAAAGAAGTTCCTAGGTTAATACATCATGGATGATGGATTAGAGGTCAATTCTGACAAGTTCAAGGCCGTGATAGACTTAGAAGCTCTGAAGACCGAAAAAAGGATCCAATTAATAAACAATATGTTTGTCACCTTATCAAGGTTTATTTCAAATTTGGCTCACTAAGAGGCCACAATTGTATGACTTTTATCGAAGTAGTACAAATATATTTTTCACTAGAGACCTTTCTGATTACCAAATTTTATTATCCTGGTGTTTATCAAAGATGATAGTCAATAGTGATGTATGAATTTTGTTTCATTTAAACTTGAATTCTAAAATAGGATTTAGAATTGTGATTCATATCCTAGACTCTCTCGTGCTTGTTCTCAATTTTAACTATTACGATAAATAATAGCTTTGTAGAAATGGATAGAAAAAGTGGATAATACCTACTTCGTCAATGTATTATCCATTCCCAAACTAAAAAACTACCTACTTTTGTTAGTGTAATTTTTTCATTTAGGTTTAGTTTAAGTACAACTATTAAGAAATGGAAACTTTCTCAGCTAAATTTGAGACACTTTCATAGTCTTAAACTCAATTGTTTAGTATTTCTAACTTAGATACCAATTCACACCATTTTTGTATGTGGTTGATATCTAAGGATATCTCTACTTTCATATGGATATTTCTGTTTAAAATAGAAAACCAAAACAGTCATAGTATTTCTCGTAATAACAATAATTCACAAAGAATCAACATGAGGTATGTCATTGGACAGTCCTCATGATCCTAAATCCTTATGGATCTACTTAAACATAGTTACAACAAAAGCATACATGATATTCGTTAAAGGCATAAACATAACGAATCAATATATAAAGTCAAATAAGAAACTTGGATTACAGTGAATTCTCAATACAAATTGCTCCAAATAAACTTTTGACAGCAGTAGAAAATTAAACTTGCAGAAAAATAAAGTGCAGAAAAATTCTAAGTGCTATAGTGAAAATTATAGAATGCTTGGTGATCTGACCTGATCAGAAGGGGATCACGGGTTGGCCACACGCTGTTGGACTGCTACCTGTTCACCGGTGATGAGGAGGAGAAAGGGGGGTGTACCTGCAAGACACTCTGATGCCAAAGTAAGTAATTGGGCAGAGTGGGAGCAAAGTACAGAAAGGGCAAGATATGAATTACCTGACCCTCTTGAGGAAGAGGGTATTTATAGAGAGACCCCAGCGCTGGGCCAACGGTCATTTGAGGTGGGCTGGATGGCCAGGCCCAACCCTAATGACTGCTAGGGCTTACGTGGCGTAGTGAAGATCGGGACGTGGTCTTCGCCCTAGTCCAACTGCTCCTTGATCTCCGGGAAGTGGGTTTGACCTGCTCTTTCGGAGGTGGGCGTTTGGTTGATGACGTGTCCCCGCGGAGGGGAGCACGTGGAGAACGTGCGCCAGGCACGTTGTTCTCCCCGCGGAGGGGAGCTCGGGAGGTTCCCCGGAGGCGCGTTGTTCTCCCAGCAGAGGGGAGCACGCCAGGACGCGGGAGAGCCATGTGTTCTTGCTCGATGGACCGGGGATGCTCTGTTCGGCCGACTAAGGGGGCGTTGAGGACGCCACGGGACGTGCCGTCCCGCTCGGCGGGGAGCGTGCCCTACCCGTCCTATGGGGGTGTGTGCCCGGTCGGGTTAGTCCACTTAATGGGCCTCGTGCGTTATTGGGCTGGACCGCGAGGCGGGCCCAGACCCGAACACTTGGTGTTTGTAAATCAAAGTCACAAGACTTTATATAGCCGATCCTCAAACCTAACCACTCGACCAGGTCGGGGGGGGGGGGGGGGAGGGTGAGAAGAAATCAATTGTCCTATTAGAGAATGAAGTTACCCTTTTGGATGACCGAGTCTTGCAATTATTTTACTCACGTGACCTGACACGTCTATATGTGCTTGAAATTGAAGCACCCTAGGCTTTACTAGGTGATTCATGCTCCAAGCACATTAGGCCGGTGCGTGAGACCGCCCTTCGCGCCTCCTCTTCTCTCGTATTACTCATGAGTTGAGAGTTATATAGACGACCTCTTTTAGGCCTAAACAAGGTTATTCTAGTTCACTATTAAAACATTTTCAGTTCAATTTAAAATTGGTTTAAAAAAACCATTGTTTTCATAAATTAATTTTGAAATTTTTTTTATTTATAAATCAATTTTATATTTTAAATTATTGTACAATTAATTTATTTTAAAATTATATTTTAAATTTTTTATTTTAACTCTCTCTCTCTCATAAATTTCAAAATAAAAAATGATTATTTAAATAAAATCAAAACTTAAATTAATTATTTTTAATTAAAATAGACTTAAAATAACCAGCACATGTTTTTTTCTCCATAAAAAAAATCATGTTATACAAGTTAAGAATAGTTGGATTAGAAATGGCTCAAGAAACATGGCAGCTAGTACTAGTTTTGAATGAATCTTTACACTGAAATTAAAGACATATGGGCACTAGTGAGTGAATGATATGATTAGATGGAAAATGGAATAATAATTGGTGGTCACAAACAATCTGCACTTTCCATTTTAGGATTCCAACTGTTTGGCAGCCAGAAATATTCTCATTTCTCTCCTTATTTTCTGTACTCTTTTTTTGGATCCATTTTCCAAACACCTAATTATAGCTTACTATAAACACTAATCATTTTCATAAATTCGTTACTCTTGCTGAAATCATAAACTGACAATACTCTAAAAATGGCACTGATTTAGAAAGTACTTAAAATAACAAGTTGGACTTCTAAAATCAACTCATTTTTATTACAATGAGTTATTTATTTCATAATTTTATAAATATTAAATGAAAGATAGTATTGTATTTTTATTTAATTAATAATATTAAGTATTGATGTATTTTATATTATTATTATTATTATTATTATTATTATTATTATTATTATTATTATTATTATTATTATTATTATTATTATTATTAATTCAAAATTAAAAGTATTAATTGTATTTTGAGTTTTTCCAAAACATGTAGTATTAATTGTATAATAAAAAAATTTATTTATTTATTTAATTAAAAGTATAGTTCATTTCATGTGTGCAAATGTATCACATTTTGTGAAATGGAGTGAATATTTTTATGGACTATTATATAAAATACTATTTATTTATAGTATAGGAAAAATAAAATAAAAGAATTGAAAAAAAGATAGAAAAATAAATCATTATTGATTTATTAATATGATAAAATCACATATAATTTAGGATAAATATTTTGATAGTATGAGATACAAATTAATATTATATTGTTTTAAAGATTTATATGTATATGTTTAGAAATAATCAATCTATTTGTAAAAAAACAATTGTATAAAAATAACATATTGATTTCAAAACTTTAAGTATAATATTCCTTTTTTATATCTTTCACTTTTGTGTTTATGATAAAAGTAAATACACAAATACATAATAATAATAATACTTTATTAAAAATATATATTTTTCTTTTTATATGCATATTTTTTTAATTTGTATAAAACAAAAAGAATAATAAATATATTGATATTCAATAAAATTGATTTAGAAAAATTGTTATTCTTTTTCTTAAATTGTGTGAAACAAATCAACTTTTTATACTATTCCTTTTTTTACCCTTTATCCATATTATCAATTTGAAAAATATATAAATATTTTAAAAATATTTATAAAAAAACTATTGACACATTAAATATATTAACAACTTTTCATATTAATAATTTTTTATCCGAAAACAAATAATAAATATCACATAAAATTCACAAATATTACGATAAAGTCAATCTTAGATAAAATATACTTTAAAATATCAACATTGTGAATTAAATTACGAATTCAGAAACTCAAATAAAGTATATTTTTAGACATATAATTTTTTTTCAAAATATCAATATTATCACTTGAATTACGAAATCAAAGACGATTTTTTCAGACTAATATATATATATATATATATATATATATATATATATATATATATATATATATATATATATATATATATATATATATATATATATATATATATATATATATATATATATATATATATATAAAAGAAAGGTTATATAAGTAAAAGACATAAGATTTTGGTCCTTTAAGAATGAAGATCCTATTGTTGATGAAATCCAATGACACAACTTATGACTTGAAGGCCAGCTGTGATTGTTACACAAAGTGACAAAAATGGGTACCAACTCCTAATATTGGAATCCAAACAAATCACATTCATTTTAAAATAGATAAAACAAAATCTATCTTACTAATCTAAAAATATAAAAAACAGAATTTTTTATCTGTTGTCTAGTCAAAACAAAAATAGAATAATGTTGTAATTAAGAATCTAAATCTAAATTAGTTCTAAAAAAATATAAATTTTCATAGGCCACTCTTTATGTGTAATTTTATATGAAATACTTTCCAACATAGAAAATAACATTTATTTATATTAAAATAAATAATTTGATTTGTAGTTTTAAATTTAATTTTCTTTTATGTTATTACAAAAAAGTTTATGAAAAAAAATTAAAATACTAAAAGTTATTTTAACTTACCTTTTCTAAATTAAAAGACTTATCTTCACATTCAATAACATAAATGTATTTTATTGAAAATTAAAATATAGTAGTAAAAATTACATAATATTTTAAAAGATAATATATTTTAAAAATTATATTTATAAAAAAACTATTCAAAATAGATTTAAATTTAAGTAATTTTTTGAAATTTTAATGTCCAAAAAAAATAAAGGAAAAGATATCTAATATAATAAATCATGAAAAAGAAATTATATTAATTTTTTCCTTTAAATTATTTATTTATTTTTGATAAAAAAATAAAGAAATCATTTTTTTTAAGTTGAAACATATGAGTCTTATAAAAAGATAATCTCTCCAATTTGATTTAGTTTCATTGGTTATATAAATTATTTTTATTATTGAGAAAGAAAAATATCAATTTAATTTTAAAATATCAAAAATATCATTCAATATAATAGATAAAAACATAATTTGGTCAAACCTTTATATTGAAATTTGTAAATTTTGTATTTATTGAAGATTATATATATGTTTAATTATGCAATAATAAAATATTTTTTTATTAATTAATTTTATAAAATAATTTTACTTAAAGATTAATTGAATAATTCAATATAGACTTAAAAAAAGAATAATTTAATATAAAAATAATACATGTTTGAATAAACTATATAAAAAGTGTTAGAATAATAAATTTCAATAAATAAATAACATTCGTAATTAAAATCTATAAATTATCACTTTTAAAAATAAAATTAATTATATTAGAGATCAATTCAATATGTTAAAATCAATTTTTTTTACATAATAAACGCGAAATCAAGTATAAATTAGGTAGATATTATTTAATTACAACTAAAGTCGAACTAAAATACTTTGGATGTTTTGATAAAATTTATTAATCATTTAAGTTCAACCACTTAATTTATATATTATTATTTTATTAATAAAAAATTTATAATTCAAACTAACAAGAAATGAAAAAAAAATTAAGTGAAGTTGTGTGTAAGAAAAGATTTATAGATAGAAAGAAGAGGTGAAGTTATGTTTTCATGTATTGTGTCAAAGATTCTTTTGATATTTGAGGTCCACCACCATTTCACAATCATCTCTCTTTTCTCTTTCCTTCCTTTTGCTTTAATAATAGTAGTATTATTTTATTAATACAAGATTTATTATTTATTAATTAAAAATATAATCATTAATACAAAATTATTATATCAGATATGCTCCGCGTTATTAAGAAATAAAGGTAATATTTTAGTAATTAAACTATTTGGTAAAAAAAATTATTATTTTATTAAAAAAGAAATAATAATAATTATATTGAAAAAGAAATAATAAAATAATAAAATTAATTATTATAATAAATAAATAAATAAAAAATCATTTTTTTTTGTTTCTATTCTTCTTCTTCCTTCATTTTCTCCTTCATCTAAAACAAAAACAAAACATTCATTCATTCTTACAACAAAAGCCAAACACAAAGCTAAGAGAGAAAAAAAAATGAATCATTTCATTTACTCTCAAGATTAACAACAACAAAGAGAGACCCAGATAAATTTTTGGGTCGGGTTCGGGTTTCTCGGATCCGATTCTTCTGTTCTAATCATTTCCAGTGGTGGTTGAGCTCTCTTGTCTGATTTTTATGTTAAAAATCTCATCTTTATTATTCATTATTTTCTAGGTAAGCTCATTCGATTTTCATCTTTGATTTTTGGTAGCATTTTTGTAATTTGTTTGATGATTTTCATTTTTTTTCATTACAATGTTGTTTGTTGTGTTTTTTGTTTCGATTTATGTTCCTGTTTTATTTTCTTCTATTTTTTTAATCATTTCTTTGTTCAATGATTTTTGTTTGTTTGTGTAATGATGATAATTTTGGGAAATTGCTGAGAAATGGGGTTACAAAATTTTGAATTTTTTTATCGTTGAGAGTAAAAACATTGTCCTATGATTCATTTTAGCGTTTTGTTGAGGTTGTCTTTTACATATTTTTATTCTTTTTTTTTGGTTGTTGATGATTTTGTTTTCTTCAAAAAAATTGAATTTTGCAGGTTAGGTGTTTGATTGATAAAGTGAGGTTTGAATGGCTGGGATTGATGAAAATGTTGTACTTAATGGTGATTGGGGTCTTCCGAATCCGAGTCCGAGAACCCTATTTTCTCGAATGCTAGATGAAGAGAGTAATAGTGTAACAAGACAAATCTCTGAACAATCTGAAAGTGATAGAATTGAGGTGCAAGATGGTGATTCGGGTACCCAATTGAGCGACGGAAGTTATCGAAACGATCATAAGCTGAACTCGCGAGGTGGTCTTGTTGAAAGAATTGCTGCTAGAACCGGATTTAATGCGCCGAGGTTGAATACAGAAGGCATTAGATCTACAGAGCTTTCGCTCAATTCTGAGATTCAGTCTCCGTATTTGACTATACCGCCTGGTCTTAGTCCTACTACACTTTTAGATTCTCCTGTTTTCCTTGCGAATTCGTTGGTGAGTTCTTCTATGTCTGAAAGACTTAGAATACGCATTTGTGATGTGGCTTGTTTATTTGATGTGGAAATGTGTCTAATTTCAGGCACAACCATCTCCGACAACAGGGAAGTTTCCATTTGTCTCAAACGGAAATATCCGCGGCACAGAGTTATCTTCTGATGATCAACAAAAATCTAAACTTAATGGCTTTAATGATATGTATGCATCATCCTTTGCCTTCAAGCCTACACCCGATACAGGACCCTCTTTTTATCATGGTGCTGGTAGAAATGTAAGCACATTCGGAAAATCTCTTTTTACAATTGTAGATATAGCTTATTCATAAACACTTAAATCATGAGCGCTTATGATCCATGAAGCACGGAAACACGATACTGACACTAACATATCAACACCAAAAGTAATTTTAAAAAATGAATAAGTTAACATAATCCCAAGTGTCAGTGTCGATTTCAGACACAGACACTGACAAGGACACACCTTTTTTGAGAGGTGTCGGTGTTGATTAGGAGAGAGACGCGACACGGACACACCTTTTTTCAGAGGTGTCGGTGCTACAAAGCTTATTATATAAGTGCTTAATTGAGTTGTTTATCCAAACAAGTATATCTTCACTTTTCTTGGTCATTTAGTCTTTTTTCAATTCGCAGATAAATCAAACTACGCTTCCTCAGCAAACCCTTCATGGTTTTGAAGCTTCGGTTCAATCTCAAAGAGTTGATGCGACTGAGAACAAAAGTAGCCTCCATCTTAAGGCAGAATTCTCCGACTCGCCACCTCAAAAAGACAATTCTGCACCAATGGAAGATCAAGCAGAAGAAGAGGGAGAACAAAGAGTCAACGGAGACACAATTGTTGCTGGTGTTGGTGGCACTCCGTCAGAAGATGGATATAATTGGAGAAAATACGGTCAAAAGCAAGTTAAGGGTAGCGAGTTCCCGCGAAGTTATTACAAATGCACCCATTCGAATTGTCCGGTGAAAAAGAAAGTAGAACGTTCTCACGAGGGCCACATAACAGAGATCATCTACAAGGGAGCACACAACCACCCAAAACCTCCTCCAAGTCGCCGGTCAGGCATAGGGTCAGCCAACCCTCATGCTGACATGCAAGTGGACACTCTTGAACATGTTGAAGCACAGGGAAATATAGCTAATTGGAAGCCGGAAAACCTTGAAGCGACATCGGCTGCATCTGCTATTGCTGAGTATGGTAACCAGTCCACCAATCTGCAAACTCAAAATGGTATTACTCACTTAGATTCAGGTGATGCCGTGGATGGCTCATCCACTTTTTCTAACGAAGAAGAGGAAGACGATCAAGGCACCCATGGTAGTGTATCATTAGGTTATGATGCGGAAGGAGATGAATCCGAGTCTAAAAGAAGGTACTTCTTCATACAAGTCATTGTTGCTGCTGCTTTTTTTTTGTGTGGAAAATACTATATGTCTAACATATTCAAATTCAACAACTTATTTTCGAAGGAAACTGGAATCATATGCTGAGATGAGTGGAGCTACTAGAGCCATTCGCGAGCCTAGAGTTGTTGTGCAGACTACTAGCGAAGTAGATATCCTCGATGATGGTTATCGGTGGCGGAAATATGGTCAAAAAGTTGTCAAAGGAAATCCCAACCCAAGGTAAACATTCTCATCTTATCAGTTCTAGACATTATCTTTCTCTTTTCACTCATGTGCGCAATCCAATCTATGCATGCATTTAAGCTGTAAAAATATTTACTAGTTAGAAAACCGTGTTTTGCTACACTATAAGCCCTTATCTAGTTAAGGAGAAAATACTAATATAACAACAAATATACTAACATTAGTCTATGAAGCATGGACACTGGAACCACGATACTTAGTCTATGAAGCATGGACACTGGAACCACGATACTTAGTCTATGAAGCATGGACACTGGAACCACGATACTGACACGTTGATACCAGTAATAAGAAGAAAAAAATGAATAAATTATACGTATTCACAAGTGTCGGTGTCAGTCTCGGACACAGACGTTGACACATACACACCAATTGCTGCTACTAGTTTATGTTATGGCTGAATGTTTCTGTTTTGGGGTGCAGGAGTTACTACAAGTGCACCAATGCAGGGTGCACTGTAAGGAAGCATGTGGAGAGAGCATCACATGACCTTAAATCTGTGATCACCACATATGAGGGAAAGCACAATCACGATGTCCCCGCTGCTCGTTCTAGCAGTCACGTCAATGCAAACAACGCTTCTAATGCAGCTCAAGGGCAAGCTTCTGGTCTTCTTCAAAACCATGCTCATAGAACGGAACCATCTCAAATTCACAACGGAATGGGAAGGCCTTCACTTGGCTCATTCAACTTTCATGGAAGACAGCAGCTAGCTCATCCGCACGGCTTCTCCTTCAGCATGAATCAACACCTCTCCAACCTTGCAATGTCTGGTTTAGGCCCCTCTTCACGAATGCCTATGAATCCATTCATAGCGCATCAACAACAACAGCATCAACAGCAGCAGCAACAACAACAGCGTGCCGCAAATGAAATGGGCTTCATGTTACCAAAGGGAGAACCAAATATCGACGCAAATTCTGAACGCGGAAGCCTTAACATGCAAAACGGTTCATCATCAATGTATCAAGATATTATGAATCACATGCCTCTCGGACCTCACATGTAAAATTTTATTCTCACATATATTCTTAAAAGCAAACTAATGGTTTTACATTATATGATTTACATATATATACACATATGTAATGATCAGACATACATAGGTGGATTTCACATTAGTCTCATTGCTGATTTTATTTCTTTTGAGGCATCACATTATGATATACCAGTTCATTTGAGTTTGTTTATGACAGATATTTTCGGTGTTTGTGATATGCATATTGTTCTTTGTTGAAAATTGCTCGTTATATCGATTAATAGATAGAAAACTGACACCTCTCAGCAAATGTGTGATGGTGTTTGACACAGACGCATAGTTCGATTTATTTATTTTTTTATATTATTATCGATGTTTTGCTATTTTAGTGTCTGTGTAAGTGAAAATGATTTGTTAAAATGATTGTCCATCCTAAAAAGATGGAACTGATCATAGCATAAAAAGGAGGAACCATGAAGTGAATGTTCCCATTATCCCAAGCAATGTTGTGATGTGAAGTCCAAATCCTAGTAAGTCACAGAAAAATATGCATAGTGATTGATTAACCTCACAGAAAGATAAAGTTTTCACATTCCTAGAAAAAAAGTTAAAGTTTTTACTTTCTAGTTTTGCTGCAAAACAATCCTGATATCATGTCTCTATGTAGAATATTTGTAACATCATAAAAATAAAATAATTAGACTTAATTCCAACTATAGTTTTTCTATTTTGTATTTTTTTATTCCTTCATTTTAAAAATTACGATTTAGTCTCTTGTTTTAAGTTGAGTTTAATTTTAGTTTCCTCTCTTATTTAAGATTTTTTTTTAATGATGTGGCGCTATCTGATGTGTTAATGTCAGGTCATTTTAAAATTAATCCTATTGATTAAATATAATTCTCCATTTAAAATTAAATTATTTCTTTAAATTTAACATTAATTTCAATTATTTATTAAATTTAATTTTAATTAGAAATTAGATAATCAAAACGATAAAGAGAACAATCAAAAGTTAAAGAAAATCTTGAGCCACTCACTTCCTCTCACCTTCTCTTCCTCCCTCAGTTACAAACATGAACCTGTCATACCCCAAATTTGTCCTACTTTGATATTTAATGAACGTTTTACTGATTCATGACTTCTGGCCATGACTCTCTAAAATTTCGTTTATAAAGAATTTACGTGTACTCATTATGGGAAGAGCGTGCCTCCAACCCCTTATACCCAAAATCATGTTTGTCCTCGTTTTCACGATCAGATAAATATGATATGGTCAAAAAAATGCGTAATTGGATTTATCTCGCAACGTGATTGTTGGTTTTCAATAGGTTTGAACACTGTTTTAACTTGATTACGAGTTCCTCTAAAGGTTGTGCGGGCCTCATTACAAGTTGCTTGTTACGATATGCATTTAATTCAAGATACTTCTCATGATGCTTCTAGACACGGTCTATCTGGCCTCAGACCTTATTCGACTTGATTACAGACGTCAAGCTATGTTTGGATCCTAAATCAGTTTGTGACAAATTTAGATTTAGTGTGCAAAATTCAAGTCTTGATTGAATTTGGGTTTAAATGCAATTTGTCCAAAGGATACTTTGATTCATCTCAAAGGCTTATAGTATAAGTGCATCAGTTCATAACCATACAAGATATGTTTGGGGACTGGACCGCATATATTATTAGCTTCAAGGCCAATCTCATCGATACATATATATGTTGGATGTTCAAACAAGTAGTTGTTGGTGTTTCGAGGTAATGTTTCAAGTCATAAGTGGAGATGTTGCGGTAAATCATGAGATCATAATTTATGTCTTTTGAGCCACGATGCTCATAAGCGAAGAGGGAAACTTGATTTCATATCTAAGTCAAGGAAAGGCATTTATAGTAGATATTTTGGTTTGTCGATGAACTGTGTTCTAAGATAGTTCACAAACTCCAAATTGGTCGGGTTATTTCAAAAAGGGGTCATTTAACTGGGGTCAGCCATTAGAAATTTTCAAGGTAAATTGCAGGTACCACCAAGTCATAAGCAAATTGGTACTGAGTTTGAGTTGGGTCATGCCAATTCATTTGCAAGTTATTAAATGTTGTCAAGATAAAAGCCATAATTGCAAGGAATGACCCAAGCCGTGCGCTATTTTCTGAACCATGACCAACTGGATGTGTATTACCTTCAAGCCAAACCACAGAAAGCTTGCTATCAAATGGCATTTAGGATATACTGCATATTATCCTGATTGAGGCTATACATCATCAGTATTACAGAACCATGGTTACTTAAATGGGAGCAGGAAATAAGAATCATAACCATACTTTTACTAAACAAACCGAATACAAGATCATGGTTGCGTATAAGAAGAAAACTCAGAATGAGTATACATCGCAAGCCTCAATTCATTCTTGCTTTATCAAAAACCGCAACAAAATAATAATAAAGGAATAGCAAGCACAAGGAAAAATTAAGGATTGATGGGGATAATTCTGTCGGTAGCCATCGTCAAGCTTCTAAGCCAGCACACCTGCATAATCAAGTCGTCACGTCGCATACGCCCAGCTTGCAAATCAGTCCCAACAGGCCAACAAAGCCTGAACCCGAGTCTGTTCAGAAGCCGAAGCAAAAGTATGAAATTCACAACATGATAATCTAGCTGTCACCGACAGATAATTGGTGACCCAATGAAAACTCGCAACCTAAAAGCTTTAAGATGGATGGACTTCATTGATCTTAAGCTTGCCTTCCGCACCAAGTATCTATTGGCTGGCGTAACTTCTCTGTTCGTTGTTGGTGATACACTGTCCCTCAAATAGACTTCCTGGCAAATTAACATCCATGATTAAAACAGGGTCAGATTTTGTTATTAACATTGAAAGTTCAAATAAAATCTCATCACAAAATGAGCCGAAAAATGCAAAAAAGAGGAGCTTAGAAAACCAACCTTCACAACTGTAACCCTGAAAAATCATAGAAGTCCCATTCAGGTTATGACTACATCTGGAGCTAAGGGAGGTATGGTCAACTTCCAGCAGATATCTTCTCATCTTGGCCAGCGAGAGTGGAAATAACAACAAAGTCCCAGCTGGTCCTGCACTTAGAATAACAACGTTAACGTTTCGTAGAAAACGTCAACCATATTCACAGTTGGAGTTGGCATTTGTAAATCCTCGCTTGCAATACAAACTGAAAAGAAATAGATAGAGAGTGACATCAGTTGAAGTTAACCCACAGTTATCGCCGCCTCCACCTTCGACTGTAGGGTCACCACTCTTTTGGATTGGCTTTGGTGTTGGGTTTTCTGCAATATTTTCAGTGGTAGCTTCAAGATTAAAGAAATATGCAATGCAACAAGTTTTCAAGACCATGATGGGCCAGATGAATACACAAATAATCCATACGACAGTGGTGCCTTTTCCCCTGGATCTCTTTTCCCCTTTCCAGTGCCTTCAGCTTCAGGGCCTGCTACACCTGCCGGTTTTTGCAGATGATCAATCTCAAGCAACTCTTGCATGAACTGCCTCTCAATCTACCGTCACAGTAGACATACCTGCAACCAAAGTAGAAGCAGGAGCCCCGGCCCCAAACATTAATGCAAGAAACCGTGGATTCGACGCAAGCATCAGCCAACATATAATTTCACAAAAGAAGCAAGTAACCACAACAAGTATATCACGGGAATTACAAACTGCAGGTTATGAGTTACGACAAGTGTATCCTAAGGTGCTTACCAGAGAGCCAGATAGCGATTGTATTCTCAACATTGTGGCGAAGTTCTCGGCGGTGGTTTGTTTCAACAAGTTCATCAATATGAAGCAAAAGCCTCCGCAATAGCGTCATTGGTCTTTCTCCTCATCATATTAAGCCGCTGTTACACACAAAAGGAAGGAATGAGAAACAGGTTTAGCAGAGTGTAAGTATTTATTCAAATATTCTCAGAATGAACAGAAGGAGTTTTGGTCGGGTGCGTGCTAAGACATTTCTGTCAAGGCAAGGTTATTATACCAAAACTAATATCCAAAAGATTGAGGTTTCATGTGTATTACCTCAAGATGATGTGTAGTCCAAGCCATGATCTCAATACAGGCTGAGCGTCACCTTACCGCATGAACTCATAAACAGGGTTCAAGCTACAAACCTTCAACAAAATTTCAAGTTGGATTTCGTTGATTTTCACCTTTGTTTAGTTCTTCCTTGCAATGTACAACTGCACTGCAAAGTCATTGCCAAGCCAAAGGAATAACATGACCCCTACAACCATCAAAACGGTCATGATCAAACTGACATGTTTTCAATGAGTAGGGGAAATAAGCAACAGCAGATTACAAGAGAATATGAATGCACTGAAAAAATAGAAATAAGGCTAAGAGATAGTCGGTAAGCATTACCGGAAGCGTTACGAAAACAATGATCTCAGGCATCACTGTGACTGTTCGTTCTATCTACAATACTAAAGTCCACGAGGAATGTGCTTGGAAGCTTGCTTCAGGTGTCAAGGCAAGCCCCCCAGCCACCGGCAGCAAACCGAAAATTCCCCGTGCAGAGACAATAAAGGAAATGCATAAAGGTCCGTGAGAAAAATGCACCATTAATCACTTGAGATATGCACAAATAAGAAGTCAACCGGAGGTGGTTTGTTGGAATGAAAGGAAAGACTGCATAATTAACATGGTAAAAAAAAGGGCACATATTATAAAACATGTTACAGCAGTAAAAGACGTAAAAAACCAGAATTAAAAGTGGTCAATATTTGTTTTGAGTCAAAGGAAGAATTACCACATCAGCACAAATCCAAGCGGTAAAAGTCACAAACTTCACCGTGAAATATAGAGTAAAAACCAGATATTTTTACAAGTAGCTACAGACAAAGTAACAGGTCACCATCACCTTGGTCCCCCCCACGAAATCCTTTTTGCAAAAACTCCCCAACGGCATTGCAAATCCTCCGCGCGCAACTTCACGTAGTGGAAGGGATTTTCTCAGAATTCTTATCCCTTTTGGTGTACGAATTATTCCTTCAAATCCCCTATAAATAGAGCTCAGATTAATCACACAAGGAGGGGAAGAAATGGAGTTAAAACTCTGCCAAATTTCAAGTAAAAAAAACCTAACAAAATCATGCTGAAAGAATCCATATATTTTTACCTGAAAGCTCCAATCTTTTATCAAGATTGTTGAGTTGTGGCATCGAAACTCAACAATTTCGAGCTAAACCTTCAACCTAGAAAAGGCAAGATCCGGGTTAACCCACATACTCAGACGAAATCAATAGCTGAACAAACAAGGAAAGGTGAATCGGACGAGAAAAAACAGTTTACCTCCATCGTTAAAACTCCAAATCGGTAGATTTCTCTTGCTTTTCATTTCGAATCTTGTCTACTTGTTCATTCATGTTGTTGCTCTTCTTCACCGATTGCTTGTTGTCCTCTACCATCATACGACTTTTGGATGTCCATTAACGTCTTAGAGAGAGAAGGGCATCTATTTTTTGTGGGTAAGGGTTTCGAATTGGGATTTTAGGTTGATCTAACTATAGCGTCTGAGTTGAAATCGTCTCTTTTAGTTTGTGTTCTTTTTTTCTTTTTCTAATGAGTATGCAGGTTTTGGAGAAAAAATGAGGATATAGAGAGGCTTTGTTAAGAGAGAAGTGGGGTAACGTGACGTTAGGCACCGATTCATATTCCAAGAGGAAGTCTTGGGTTCCGTTTTTTCTTGTTTCTTCATATTTGTTTTTATTATTCAAGCTTTGATTTAATTGCTGGTAAAGTTCACGGTCCCCAAGTTCAAGTGGATGGCATTTAGATTCACATTAATTTTCATTTTTGTTTTTCTGTGACTATTGGTAAGAGATTTGGGCTTTCCTAAAGATCACCATGTCACCGCGTGGAGAAGTTTTTGGGGCCCTGTGGAGAAATCTTGTTTAATCTAGATCTCAATATATTGTTTTTTTTTACCTTATTTTTATTCATTTCAATGAAGCCTTTGCAAGATAATTAACAAATATTTTTTTCCTAATTAGATAATTAAGATAGGAAATTTTTGCTCTAGCGTTTTTAGTTCCGACTAAGTATCCTAATCTTAATTTTATATATTTTCAAAATTAAAACTACTTTCTTCATCAAGCTATTTCAAAATAGGATTAATTTCTCTAATATATTTCTTAAAATTATTTTCTAATCAAATCGTGAGAAACTAAGTTCTTGAAGTCTAGCACTTCTTGAATTTTTGGATAGTCATTATTAAGGTGTACACCTTAAGTAGTGTATTATTCGACCTCTCATTTTCAAAAATTATATTTTTCTAACAAAGAAATGTCATGAGAATTTAGCATTCTTTGTGATATTTCCTTTGTTCATTCAAGCATTCTCCAAATGAAAAAAGGTGTCGTCGAGATCTAGCATTTCGATAATACCCCAATTAATTGGTTGTGAGGCCCGCGTCTCATTTATCAAATAATTGTCATTTCTCTCTTTTTCAAATCCAATCTCGTATCTTCACTTCTCGTACCACAAACTCTTCTCATACCCTCCTTTCAACTTAAACCATTTCTAAACCATTTTCTTTCCGATTCAAACTTCGAAAGAAGGAAGTTCTTGGAGTCTAGCATTCCTTGAATTTTCGAGTGAATAGCTCTCGAGGCACGCCCTTTGGGTTGTTATTCACTCAACCTTTCGACTTTTTTCAAACTCAATCATTCTCAATATTCTCCTGAGTCGATTGCTCGTCCGCATTCGCAACCCATTTCATTCATAATTCCTCGTGGTCTCGATATTAGGAGCACCTTCAGGGACTAATATCGTTTCTCACAACCCTAACACTTGACACGTCGTCAAGTCGGTTCCATCTTCAATCAAATCTTCGACACGTCGTCGAACCAGTTCAAAACAATTTCCTTTTGGCCTCGCATGCCATTCTTCGATTCAATCCTTTCGCAAACTTACGAAAGAGGGATGTTCTTAGAATCTAGCATTCTTTGAATATTCGAACGAGTAACTCTTGGGCGCGCCCCCGAGTTGTTATTAGTTCATTCTTTCGTTTTCAAAATATCCAACTCTTATCTTCAACTCATTCAACCCAATTTCCGAAAGAACTGAGTTCCTGGGATCTCGCATTCCTTGAATTCTTGAGTGACAAGCTCTTGAGGCACGCCCTTAGGTTGTTTGTCAGTCACTCTTTCGTCTTTTTTCTCAACTTCCAACCCATTCAACCTCATATTTTCGTGGTTGTTACCACGAACTACGGACGCTCTGATTCTTTATTCATTCTTGAATATAAGATACGTAGGCACGAGATTGCGATGATCTTGGCGAGCACACTTCTATCCATCTTCCGTTTTCCCCCATCCTTTCCCGTAGTCGAACTACGACGCTCTGATTTCTCATTCTCGTCCGAATGAGCATACGTAGGCACAAGGGCCCCAATCCTTGGCGAGCACCCTATCTTCTAACCACCCATCTCTCCCTTGCGTCTTTAAACCTTTTAAAACCTACCAATTCTACCTTTACCAACAAGAAGAAAGCAAGTAAACCTAAACAACACTCCCCACAATTACCTTAAGAGGTTCCCGTCGAGTACGACGGACGTGAGGGGTGCTAATACCTTCCCCTCACGTAACCGACTCCCGAACCCGGAACTTGGTTGCGACAGCCCTGTTCCTATCCTTTCGTTTTCAAGAGGTTTTCTCGATATTTTCCTCTCCCGTTTATTTCGGGAAAAATAAAGTTCGGTGGCGACTCTGTTTCGAACCGCATTTTCCGCGCCTTTCGCGCGAGGGTCGTATTTTTCGAGGTGCGACAGGTGGCGACTCTGCTGGGGACGCATTGCTCCATGCAAAGAGAGAGTCGAGCCTATCTTTTGGTTTGTGAGGAGTGTTTGTTTTTATTTGTTTTCTTTTTGTATTCGTTCTCTTGTGGATTTTATTTGTGCTTGTTATCTTGGTTGCCTGTTGGTTCTGGGGATGACATCATGAGTAAAGCTCTACACCCGAGCTTTGGTAAAAGCAGAGAGAACACATAGTTTAGAATTGGTAGTCGAGTAGTGTTAGTCTCCGAGGACTCGCTCCTTGTGGGCCTAGCATGAAAGCTCCTCCAGAGGAGACCTATTCGTAGATCTCGTTGTAACGCAGCTAGCCTGTCGCACGACTTGATTAATGAAGGGTCCGTGATTCTGGGAACCTTTTGTTAGCACCAGTTCCGATATTGGTGGTCGTGTAGTGTTAGTCTCCAAGGACTTGCTCCTTGTGGGCCTAGCACGAGGACTCCGCTCAGGAGAGACCTTATCGTCATTATCGTCGTAATGCAGCCAGCCTGTTGCGTGACGCTGATACGACTAGTGTCCGTGATCCTGGGAACCAAACATAGAAGCCATCCCGTGAGTGGGATTATGGGTAGAATGTTTAGACCTTCCCGTATAGGTTGTACCTGTCAATTTTCTTTGAGCAGGAATTGTGGTTATTTACCTATTACAGTTACCAGCTTCAGGAGTTGTTGGAGTTGTGATCCTGTGATCCTGGATCTTGTATCTTGCATTGCATCTTGCATATCATTTGCATTGCATTTCATATGTTGTGCATTTTGCATTTCCAGTCCTCCAACCGAATCTTATGTCTCCGTTCCTTCTTCTCCAGTAAATCAAGCTGATTCCTCGACACCAATACGCAACTAGAGCCAATACCAGACGAGTGATGGAGCAGATTCAACAGGAGCAAGTCGCCTTCAGGGAAGAGTTGGATACCATGAAAGGAAAGATCGACCAGATCCTCGAAGCCATCCTCACAGCCAGGAGAGAGGAAGAACAGCGTGAAGCCGCCGCTGTCGTCAACCACAATGGACAAGGGTCTACTGCCATCCCTTTGGTTCAAATTCCAAGTTCTCATGGGATGCCGCTGAACTTCAACAACGCAGTCGAAGGAAATACCTCTCAGCCAATCCCAGCGCCTGGAGTTACCGTCGGAGTTATCCCGCACACCCAGCCTGCTGCTGTGCAAATCCCAGCTCCTCATATAGAAGATACTCTGATGGATCAGTATGACGATGTTCAGAACTATCATGCTGCTATTCCCATTGCCAGTCCTGTTGCTGCTCAGGATTCTGAAGCCTTAAAGATGTGCCGAGATCTCGCCGAGAAACTCCGAGCCATGGAGGGGCATAACTCAAATTCTTTCAGTGCTTTAGAATTGTGCTTGGTGCCTGATGTTGTCATTCCTCCCAAGTTCAAAGTTCCCGAATTTTCGAAGTACAAAGGTCTCAGTTGTCCAAACATTCATCTGAAGATGTACTGTCGCGAGATGGCTGCCTATGCCAGAGACGAGAAGCTCATGATCCATTGCTTCCAGGACAGCCTGTCTGGGGCATCACTTGAATGGTATATGCAGCTGGAGCGTAATAGTGTGCGTACTTGGGCCGAGCTAGCTGATGCATTTGTCAAGCAGTACAAGTACAACACTGACCTTGCTCCTAATCGTACTCAGCTTCAGAGTATGACTCAGAAGGACAACGAATCCTTCAAGGAGTACGCACAACGATGGAGAGAGCTAGCCGCAAGGGTGCATCCACCTCTTGTTGACCGTGAACTGATTGACATATTCATGGGTACTTTGCAAGGCCAGTACTACGAGAAGCTGATCGGCAGTGTCTCCGCCGGATTCTCTGACTTGGTGATCGTCGGTGAGAGAATTGAAGAAGGACTGAAGAGTGGGAAGATCCCGGGAGGTTCTAACAGCCAGGCTAATGCCAAGAGGCCTTTTAATGGATACAAGAAGAAGGAGGGCGAAACAAATGCCATCTTCGTGCAGAAAGGGCAAGCTTCTCAACAAGTTCCTGCTCCTATGCCTTATCAAGTTCCCTACTATCAGTATCCATATGTTGCTGCTGCGCAATATGCGCCAATGCCTTATCAGCCAGCTGTTCATGCAGCGCAAGCTCAGATGCCAAGGCAACAGGCTCCTCAGCAACAAGCCTACAACCAGCAAGGATATCAGTATCCTCCTCAGCAACAGCAGATGCAAGCAACTCAGCAACGACAAGGTGCTCGCCCACAGCGTCCGCAGAGAACATGGAGGCCGGATAGAGTCTTTGATCGTCTACCAATGCCATATGCCAAAATCTTTGCCCAGTTGATGGAGAAGAAAGCTGTTGTTCCAAGAGATTTAGCTCCTCCAACCATCCTTCCCGCCGATTACGATGCAAATGCTCATTGTGAGTTTCATAAGGGCGCTCCAGGTCACACCATTGAGGACTGCAGGGCTTTCAAGCATATAATTCAAGACATGATCGACAGGGATGCTATCAACTTCAATGGGAAGTCTCCAAATATCATCAACAATCCGATGCCACCAGTCAACTAGCGCCAACATCAAATCAATTCCAGTCAAGTTCATTCCCCGAAGAAGGCAGTCGTGTTGCCATTTCATTATTCGCAGCTTCTTATGTTTTGTCTTTGTTTATTTAAGTATTGTATGCTTTGAACAATTGCCATTCGTATTCGGTTTTCATTAATGTATCGTTTATGCATGTTTTGAATTAGTTATGTCGTATTCACTCATTTTTCACTTATCACCGACACGTTTATTCACTCCACTCCATTCACTGTTGTTTAGCATGATTCGAGGGAGGATGATGAAAACGAGATACCCATAATTGCAAATCGTATGCTTTCAGAACGAATCTCGTCAATGATGTACAGGCATTGCTTCAATTCCCCAAACACCGGAGATATAAGGAGTTAATCCCTAGTAAACCACTTCGAGCCTAGAAGTAGGAGTTTCCTTCGGATATTCAAACCTTTACACTCAACCTGGGGCAGGGTAGTGTTCAGTTAATCAAATTCCACACTCGAATCAACAAAGCAAAATCCAAAAGACGGTTGTCCATCAAAGACCCATGTTATGGCAGTCACAACAAAATCAAAAAAAATCAAAAGCCAGCTAAGTCAGACACCTTAGAGGGGACTTAGGCAAAATCAAGGCAATCCCGATGGATCTGACGAACTAAGTCAATCCATGCAAAAGTTAGGGACCAAAACAAAAACAAAAGAGGACCCCGAAATCCTCAGCAAAAACAAAATGGGATTCAGTGGCCACCCAAATCAAAGGGACACTGGCATCCATCAAAAAACCAAAATAAGGTGACTGCCACCTCAAGCAAACCTTGAACCATCAAGTTTATACCGCCAAGACAAGTGTAGAATTAACTGAGCGTAGGACTGGAGATCATTAAGAAGAATGGGTGGGTACAAATCATACTTTGAGCCTAATATCCTTTGTTTCATAACCGTGAACCAGACCACGTTACAACCCTCAAAAGACCTAATTGAGGCGAGGTTTCTTCTGAAAGAAGACTATTGCGAGGTTGCGTAGCCTGACTCCTCACATGATTTCTAATCATCAATATTGGTGTCACTTCTCTTGATATATTTTTCGCACCAATCAATTAGCACAACGTTTGGGCTAGCAGTCCATTCGTCTCACTATCACGACACCTCAACAAAAGACACTTTTTCAAATCTTGCATCGAACTTTGCATTAATTATTGCCATTTGTGAATGTACAATTTTATCTGCAAATCAGTGTTAGGTATTCAAAGACATTTCAACAAAAGGCAATCGAGGAGAAACTTGACTTTCAGTGGCGTACACGAGGCAAGATAATTTCAAAGCCCACAGGCTGGGGCAAACCACTCAACAGCTCGAGCGGGGGCAGGCCACTACCACGTTTAGACTGGGGCAAGACCAAGTTACCCTAACCAACAAGCAGAGTTGCAATTTTCTCTGAAGTAAATTCACCACAAATCACCAAGTACCCAGACTTGAGGCATCCAGAGCATCATCTTCTGCTCCGATCGTGACGTCTTCAGCAAACTGCGTGTCGAGGAAGTCAATCCCTCCCACTACCCGAAGTCCAATCCGCATTGGCAACTACCTAAAGTCCACCACGCTGGCATTTCCACCTGCATTTCCAATCACCTGTCTGCAATCATGCGCATCATACGCATTGCATTCGCTACCATAAGCATCTTGCATCATATGCATACCCAATCATACCATACTTCCCCAAGCTCTAGCATCTCCGCTCGTCAGCATTTGCATTTGCACGTCCACTCATATGGAATATCATTTATCATCCGGCATTCATATATGCAAGTCAAGGTCCAGGATCAATCTCGAAGATTTCCAAGACCATCGATCGCCCAGTCAGGGGGCATCTTCCGTAAGATGGTGGGTTTACCCCACGATTTTCAAGAGGTTCAAAGCAATCATCAGCCCAGTCAGGGGCAATCTTCTGCAATTGTGGGTCTCTCCCATCAAAATTTGAAGTTATTCAAAGCGAGATACAGCCCAGTCAGGGGCATCTTTTTCAAGACCATGGGCGTCTCCCGTGACAAATTACAACCTCGTGGTTGATCAAATATGCAAATCAACATTCAGCCTAATCAGGGGCATACCATTCAAGACCGTGGGCGTTCCCCACGAAGTTGTTCAACCTTTTGTTGGGCAAATCCAAGAAGTTCAGTGCAAGATCCAACCCGAGCAGGGGCATCTTCAGTAAAACCGTGAGCGTTCCTTGTGGAGTTGTTCAACCTTTTGTTGAGCAAAACAAGACATCAAGACAGACTCAGCCCAGTCAGGGGCGTCTTCTTCAGAGATCATGGGCGTAACCATGAAATCATTTCAACAATTACGAACTCCAAGCAAGTCAGTGGTCGTCCCCATTGATTCATTTCAACCCAATTTTCTTCTTGGGTATTCCCCAATGAGTTGTACCCAGCAAGCGTGACCGTTGTCAATTGCCTTACTATCATCCTTTTGGTGATAGTCGAACTTCGTCAGTTCAACCTAGCCTGCATCCTTTTGGTGTTGGTAAACTTCAAATCTGTGTTGGTCTATCATCCTTTTGGTGATAACGACCTGTGTGTTGTGTTCTCGCTCTACCATCCTTTTGATGGTAGGTCTGGTACTTCGTTGGTATCAGATTGTGCGGTATTTTATTTGTGTTTTCGCTCTACCATCCTTTTGGTGGTAGGTCTGATACTTCGTCGGTATCAGATTGCGCGATGTTTTATTTGCGTTTTCGCTCTACCATCCTTTTGGTGGTAGGTCTGGTATTTCGTCGATATCAGATTGCGCGATGTTTTATTCATGTTTTCGCTCTACCATCCTTTTGGTGGTAGGTCTGATACTTCGTCGGTATCAGATTGCGCGATGTTTTATTTGTGTTTTCGCTCTACCATCCTTTTGGTGGTAGGTCTGATACTTCGTCGGTATCAGATTGCGCGATGTTTTATTTGCGTTTTCGCTCTACCATCCTTTTGGTGGTAGGTCTGGTATTTCGTCGATATCAGATTGCGCGATGTTTTATTTTATGTTTTCGCTCTACCATCCTTTTGGTGGTAGGTCTGACATTTCGTCGATGTCAGATTGTGCGATCATTTATTTGTTTCGCTCCATCATCCTTTTGGTGTTGGGTCTATCATGGTCATTAATGATAGATTGCGCGATTTGCGTTGTATTCCACTCCGTCATCCTTTTGATGGGGGGTCTATCATGGTCATTAATGATAGATTGTGCGATATTGTTTGGCGTGTGTCTCGCTCCGTCATCCTTTTGGTGGGGGGTCTATCATGGTCATTAATGATAGATTGTGCGATGTGTTTATTTGTGTTTCGCTCCGTCATCCTTTTGGTGAGGGTCTATCATGGTCATTAATGATAGATTGTGCGATGTGTTTATTTGTGTTTCGCTCCGTCATCCTTTTGGTGAGGGTCTATCATGGTCATTAATGATAGATTGTGCGATATTGTTTGGCGTGTGTTTCGCTCCGTCATCCTTTTGGCGAGGATCTATCATGGTCATTAATGATAGATTGTACGATGTGTTTATTTGTGTTTCGCTCCGTCATCCTTTTGGTGAGGGTCTATCATGGTCATTAATGATAGATTGTGCGATGTGTTTATTTGTGTTTCGCTCCGTCATCCTTTTGGTGAGGGTCTATCATGGTCATTAATGATAGATTGTGCGATATTGTTTGGCGTGTGTTTCGCTCCGTCATCCTTTTGGCGAGGATCTATCATGGTCATTAATGATGGATTGTGCGAATTTTGCTTGTCTCGCTCCGTCATCCTTTTGGTGGGGGGTCTATCATGGTCATTAGTGATAGATTGTGCGAATTTTGTTTTCGCTCTACCATCCTTTTGGTGGTAGGTCTGATATTTCGTCGATATCAGATTGTGCGATGTTTTCTTTTATGTTTCCGCTCTACCATCCTTTTGGTGGTAGGTCTGGTACTTCATCGGTATCAGATTGCGCGATGTTTTCTTTTATGTTTTCGCTCTACCGCCCCTTTTTGGTGGTAATAGCCGTGTTCATTTCTTTCCATCATCCTTTTGGTGATGACAACTTCTTGCCGTTTATTTACTTTGAGTTACGTTTTCCAGTATTTCACTTCCCGAGCGTCTCTTCTCTTTTCGGACAAATTTTGAGGTCTTCTTATATCTAATTGACTTCCACCTTAAAATGAACGACAAGCATCAGTTCATTCTCTCAAGTTTAAGGCAATTAGATAGGGGCATCTGTCATACCCCAAATTTGTCCTACTTTGATATTTAATGAACGTTTTACTGATTCATGACTTCTGGCCATGACTCTCTAAAATTTCGTTTATAAAGAATTTACGTGTACTCATTATGGGAAGAGCGTGCCTCCAACCCCTTATACCCAAAATCATGTTTGTCCTCGTTTTCACGATCAGATAAATATGATATGGTCAAAAAAATGCGTAATTGGATTTATCTCGCAACGTGATTGTTGGTTTTCAATAGGTTTGAACACTGTTTTAACTTGATTACGAGTTCCTCTAAAGGTTGTGCGGGCCTCATTACAAGTTGCTTGTTACGATATGCATTTAATTCAAGATACTTCTCATGATGCTTCTAGACACGGTCTATCTGGCCTCAGACCTTATTCGACTTGATTACAGACGTCAAGCTATGTTTGGATCCTAAATCAGTTTGTGACAAATTTAGATTTAGTGTGCAAAATTCAAGTCTTGATTGAATTTGGGTTTAAATGCAATTTGTCCAAAGGATACTTTGATTCATCTCAAAGGCTTATAGTATAAGTGCATCAGTTCATAACCATACAAGATATGTTTGGGGACTGGACCGCATATATTATTAGCTTCAAGGCCAATCTCATCGATACATATATATGTTGGATGTTCAAACAAGTAGTTGTTGGTGTTTCGAGGTAATGTTTCAAGTCATAAGTGGAGATGTTGCGGTAAATCATGAGATCATAATTTATGTCTTTTGAGCCACGATGCTCATAAGCGAAGAGGGAAACTTGATTTCATATCTAAGTCAAGGAAAGGCATTTATAGTAGATATTTTGGTTTGTCGATGAACTGTGTTCTAAGATAGTTCACAAACTCCAAATTGGTCGGGTTATTTCAAAAAGGGGTCATTTAACTGGGGTCAGCCATTAGAAATTTTCAAGGTAAATTGCAGGTACCACCAAGTCATAAGCAAATTGGTACTGAGTTTGAGTTGGGTCATGCCAATTCATTTGCAAGTTATTAAATGTTGTCAAGATAAAAGCCATAATTGCAAGGAATGACCCGAGCCGTGCGCTATTTTCTGAACCATGACCAACTGGATGTGTATTACCTTCAAGCCAAACCACAGAAAGCTTGCTATCAAATGGCATTTAGGATATACTGCATATTATCCTGATTGAGGCTATACAAACCATGGTTACTTAAATGGGAGCAGGAAATAAGAATCATAACCATACTTTTACTAAACAAACCGAATACAAGATCATGGTTGCATATAAGAAGAAAACTCAGAATGAGTATACATCGCAAGCCTCAATTCATTCTTGCTTTATCAAAAACCGCAACAAAATAATAATAAAGGAATAGCAAGCACAAGGAAAAATTAAGGATTGATGGGGATAATTCTGTCGGTAGCCATCGTCAAGCTTCTAAGCCAGCACACCTGCATAATCAAGTCGTCACGTCGCATACGCCCAGCTTGCAAATCAGTCCCAACAGGCCAACAAAGCCTGAACCCGAGTCTGTTCAGAAGCCGAAGCAAAAGTATGAAATTCACAACATGATAATCTAGCTGTCACCGACAGATAATTGGTGACCCAATGAAAACTCGCAACCTAAAAGCTTTAAGATGGATGGACTTCATTGATCTTAAGCTTGCCTTCCGCACCAAGTATCTATTGGCTGGCGTAACTTCTCCGTTCGTTGTTGGTGATACACTGTCCCTCAAATAGACTTCCTGGCAAATTAACATCCATGATTAAAACAGGGTCAGATTTTGTTATTAACATTGAAAGTTCAAATAAAATCTCATCACAAAATGAGCCGAAAAATGCAAAAAAGAGGAGCTTAGAAAACCAACCTTCACAACTGTAACCCTGAAAAATCATAGAAGTCCCATTCAGGTTATGACTACATCTGGAGCTAAGGGAGGTATGGTCAACTTCCAGCAGATATCTTCTCATCTTGGCCAGCGAGAGTGGAAATAACAACAAAGTCCCAGCTGGTCCTGCACTTAGAATAACAACGTTAACGTTTCGTAGAAAACGTCAACCATATTCACAGTTGGAGTTGGCATTTGTAAATCCTCGCTTGCAATACAAACTGAAAAGAAATAGATAGAGAGTGACATCAGTTGAAGTTAACCCACAGTTATCGCCGCCTCCACCTTCGACTGTAGGGTCACCACTCTTTTGGATTGGCTTTGGTGTTGGGTTTTCTGCAATATTTTCAGTGGTAGCTTCAAGATTAAAGAAATATGCAATGCAACAAGTTTTCAAGACCATGATGGGCCAGATGAATACACAAATAATCCATACGACAGTGGTGCCTTTTCCCCTGGATCTCTTTTCCCCTTTCCAGTGCCTTCAGCTTCAGGGCCTGCTACACCTGCCGGTTTTTGCAGATGATCAATCTCAAGCAACTCTTGCATGAACTGCCTCTCAATCTACCGTCACAGTAGACATACCTGCAACCAAAGTAGAAGCAGGAGCCCCGGCCCCAAACATTAATGCAAGAAACCGTGGATTCGACGCAAGCATCAGCCAACATATAATTTCACAAAAGAAGCAAGTAACCACAACAAGTATATCACGGGAATTACAAACTGCAGGTTATGAGTTACGACAAGTGTATCCTAAGGTGCTTACCAGAGAGCCAGATAGCGATTGTATTCTCAACATTGTGGCGAAGTTCTCGGCGGTGGTTTGTTTCAACAAGTTCATCAATATGAAGCAAAAGCCTCCGCAATAGCGTCATTGGTCTTTCTCCTCATCATATTAAGCCGCTGTTACACACAAAAGGAAGGAATGAGAAACAGGTTTAGCAGAGTGTAAGTATTTATTCAAATATTCTCAGAATGAACAGAAGGAGTTTTGGTCGGGTGCGTGCTAAGACATTTCTGTCAAGGCAAGGTTATTATACCAAAACTAATATCCAAAAGATTGAGGTTTCATGTGTATTACCTCAAGATGATGTGTAGTCCAAGCCATGATCTCAATACAGGCTGAGCGTCACCTTACCGCATGAACTCATAAACAGGGTTCAAGCTACAAACCTTCAACAAAATTTCAAGTTGGATTTCGTTGATTTTCACCTTTGTTTAGTTCTTCCTTGCAATGTACAACTGCACTGCAAAGTCATTGCCAAGCCAAAGGAATAACATGACCCCTACAACCATCAAAACGGTCATGATCAAACTGACATGTTTTCAATGAGTAGGGGAAATAAGCAACAGCAGATTACAAGAGAATATGAATGCACTGAAAAAATAGAAATAAGGCTAAGAGATAGTCGGTAAGCATTACCGGAAGCGTTACGAAAACAATGATCTCAGGCATCACTGTGACTGTTCGTTCTATCTACAATACTAAAGTCCACGAGGAATGTGCTTGGAAGCTTGCTTCAGGTGTCAAGGCAAGCCCCCCAGCCACCGGCAGCAAACCGAAAATTCCCCGTGCAGAGACAATAAAGGAAATGCATAAAGGTCCGTGAGAAAAATGCACCATTAATCACTTGAGATATGCACAAATAAGAAGTCAACCGGAGGTGGTTTGTTGGAATGAAAGGAAAGACTGCATAATTAACATGGTAAAAAAAAGGGCACATATTATAAAACATGTTACAGCAGTAAAAGACGTAAAAAACCAGAATTAAAAGTGGTCAATATTTGTTTTGAGTCAAAGGAAGAATTACCACATCAGCACAAATCCAAGCGGTAAAAGTCACAAACTTCACCGTGAAATATAGAGTAAAAACCAGATATTTTTACAAGTAGCTACAGACAAAGTAACAGGTCACCATCACCTTGGTCCCCCCCACGAAATCCTTTTTGCAAAAACTCCCCAACGGCATTGCAAATCCTCCGCGCGCAACTTCACGTAGTGGAAGGGATTTTCTCAGAATTCTTATCCCTTTTGGTGTACGAATTATTCCTTCAAATCCCCTATAAATAGAGCTCAGATTAATCACACAAGGAGGGGAAGAAATGGAGTTAAAACTCTGCCAAATTTCAAGTAAAAAAAACCTAACAAAATCATGCTGAAAGAATCCATATATTTTTACCTGAAAGCTCCAATCTTTTATCAAGATTGTTGAGTTGTGGCATCGAAACTCAACAATTTCGAGCTAAACCTTCAACCTAGAAAAGGCAAGATCCGGGTTAACCCACATACTCAGACGAAATCAATAGCTGAACAAACAAGGAAAGGTGAATCGGACGAGAAAAAACAGTTTACCTCCATCGTTAAAACTCCAAATCGGTAGATTTCTCTTGCTTTTCATTTCGAATCTTGTCTACTTGTTCATTCATGTTGTTGCTCTTCTTCACCGATTGCTTGTTGTCCTCTACCATCATACGACTTTTGGATGTCCATTAACGTCTTAGAGAGAGAAGGGCATCTATTTTTTGTGGGTAAGGGTTTCGAATTGGGATTTTAGGTTGATCTAACTATAGCGTCTGAGTTGAAATCGTCTCTTTTAGTTTGTGTTCTTTTTTTCTTTTTCTAATGAGTATGCAGGTTTTGGAGAAAAAATGAGGATATAGAGAGGCTTTGTTAAGAGAGAAGTGGGGTAACGTGACGTTAGGCACCGATTCATATTCCAAGAGGAAGTCTTGGGTTCCGTTTTTTCTTGTTTCTTCATATTTGTTTTTATTATTCAAGCTTTGATTTAATTGCTGGTAAAGTTCACGGTCCCCAAGTTCAAGTGGATGGCATTTAGATTCACATTAATTTTCATTTTTGTTTTTCTGTGACTATTGGTAAGAGATTTGGGCTTTCCTAAAGATCACCATGTCACCGCGTGGAGAAGTTTTTGGGGCCCTGTGGAGAAATCTTGTTTAATCTAGATCTCAATATATTGTTTTTTTTTACCTTATTTTTATTCATTTCAATGAAGCCTTTGCAAGATAATTAACAAATATTTTTTTCCTAATTAGATAATTAAGATAGGAAATTTTTGCTCTAGCGTTTTTAGTTCCGACTAAGTATCCTAATCTTAATTTTATATATTTTCAAAATTAAAACTACTTTCTTCATCAAGCTATTTCAAAATAGGATTAATTTCTCTAATATATTTCTTAAAATTATTTTCTAATCAAATCGTGAGAAACTAAGTTCTTGAAGTCTAGCACTTCTTGAATTTTTGGATAGTCATTATTAAGGTGTACACCTTAAGTAGTGTATTATTCGACCTCTCATTTTCAAAAATTATATTTTTCTAACAAAGAAATGTCATGAGAATTTAGCATTCTTTGTGATATTTCCTTTGTTCATTCAAGCATTCTCCAAATGAAAAAAGGTGTCGTCGAGATCTAGCATTTCGATAATACCCCAATTAATTGGTTGTGAGGCCCGCGTCTCATTTATCAAATAATTGTCATTTCTCTCTTTTTCAAATCCAATCTCGTATCTTCACTTCTCGTACCACAAACTCTTCTCATACCCTCCTTTCAACTTAAACCATTTCTAAACCATTTTCTTTCCGATTCAAACTTCGAAAGAAGGAAGTTCTTGGAGTCTAGCATTCCTTGAATTTTCGAGTGAATAGCTCTCGAGGCACGCCCTTTGGGTTGTTATTCACTCAACCTTTCGACTTTTTTCAAACTCAATCATTCTCAATATTCTCCTGAGTCGATTGCTCGTCCGCATTCGCAACCCATTTCATTCATAATTCCTCGTGGTCTCGATATTAGGAGCACCTTCAGGGACTAATATCGTTTCTCACAACCCTAACACTTGACACGTCGTCAAGTCGGTTCCATCTTCAATCAAATCTTCGACACGTCGTCGAACCAGTTCAAAACAATTTCCTTTTGGCCTCGCATGCCATTCTTCGATTCAATCCTTTCGCAAACTTACGAAAGAGGGATGTTCTTAGAATCTAGCATTCTTTGAATATTCGAACGAGTAACTCTTGGGCGCGCCCCCGAGTTGTTATTAGTTCATTCTTTCGTTTTCAAAATATCCAACTCTTATCTTCAACTCATTCAACCCAATTTCCGAAAGAACTGAGTTCCTGGGATCTCGCATTCCTTGAATTCTTGAGTGACAAGCTCTTGAGGCACGCCCTTAGGTTGTTTGTCAGTCACTCTTTCGTCTTTTTTCTCAACTTCCAACCCATTCAACCTCATATTTTCGTGGTTGTTACCACGAACTACGGACGCTCTGATTCTTTATTCATTCTTGAATATAAGATACGTAGGCACGAGATTGCGATGATCTTGGCGAGCACACTTCTATCCATCTTCCGTTTTCCCCCATCCTTTCCCGTAGTCGAACTACGACGCTCTGATTTCTCATTCTCGTCCGAATGAGCATACGTAGGCACAAGGGCCTCAATCCTTGGCGAGCACCCTATCTTCTAACCACCCATCTCTCCCTTGCGTCTTTAAACCTTTTAAAACCTACCAATTCTACCTTTACCAACAAGAAGAAAGCAAGTAAACCTAAACAACACTCCCCACAATTACCTTAAGAGGTTCCCGTCGAGTACGACGGACGTGAGGGGTGCTAATACCTTCCCCTCACGTAACCGACTCCCGAACCCGGAACTTGGTTGCGACAGCCCTGTTCCTATCCTTTCGTTTTCAAGAGGTTTTCTCGATATTTTCCTCTCCCGTTTATTTCGGGAAAAATAAAGTTCGGTGGCGACTCTGTTTCGAACCGCATTTTCCGCGCCTTTCGCGCGAGGGTCGTATTTTTCGAGGTGCGACAGAACCCTAAGAACATAAATTGAATCATCGTTCCAAATCAACTCGGTTTCTAAAGTCGCCATTGGAAATCACCGTTGCAAATCAACTCGTGTTGGTCGCTCATCTCTAAACTGAAAAACCCAACTCATCTCTGAACTAAAAAAAACTCAACTTGTTTAATGATTTGTAAATGGCGTTTAAGTTCTCGTTTATACTATGTCGTTCTAAAATGTGATTTTGTTTAGGGTTGTGATTCTGCTTTAATGTAGTGGTCATTGATCTGATCATCTTGAACATTTGTTTAGGTTATGTGACTTATTTATGTTGTGGTCCCTGAGCTGTTAATATGTTGTGGTCCATCTAGTGTTAATGTGTTGTGACTAATATTTTGTCAGTGTTGTAATTTGTTTATGTTTTATTGTAGGCCCTTTGATACCCTAGTTGTCATACTTAGAGTACACCGTTGGAGAAATTTAGTACATGATCCAGTAAAATTGTATGTTGATGGGCTTGTTTATGAAATGAATTGGAATTGTGATGTGGAGTTAATGTCATATATGCAAATTGAAGAATTGATCAATGCCGAAGGGTGTTGTAATACAAAGTGTTTATGGTATTGGAATCTAAACTTTTGATTTTCTCGTGGACATCGACCTTTGAATAATGACAACGATGTGTTAAGGTTCATAGAAGATGTTAGAAGATTTAAAGTCATTAACGTTTATATTTTGAACACAAAGTTGAAAAAATTAATATTAAAGATGTTTTGAGGAGGATAATTGTGAATAAGTTAATGTTGAGGGAGCAGATGAAGAAGCTAATGTTGATGGAGTAGATGAAGAGAGTGAAATAGATTCAGATTATAACTTGAGTAGTGAGAATGACGAGGATGATGACATTGATGAGTTAAACTTATGTGTTGATGTTGGTGTTAATTGGACGAAAGTTCTCCCTAATGCTACAACTGAACAACCTTCAAAGTTGGATGATATTTTTTATAATGATAATTGAATTTCAGACGTGCTTCATACTCCACCCGATAGTGATGTTGAAGTTGCAATGGAAAGGTTTCTAACATATAAGGAAACTACAAAACTTGAAGTAGGGATGATGTTCAAGGATAAATTACAAATCAAAGATGCCATAAAGGAGTATGCAATGGAGAACAAGAAGAATATTGTGTTTAAAAAAATTGAAAAGAATATAATGGTTGTTAAATGTATAGAAGGCTGTCCATTTTATATTAGGTTTAACATGCAGACTAGCAACCAATTTTGGCAACTCGTTAGCTTAACTGATCAAGATAGTTGTCATATGAGAGCCAAGAATAGACACACGAAAACGGATTGGTTAGCTCGAAAATCTGTGTATACTATAAGACACATTCCTGAAATGAAAATCAAAGGGTTGATTACAGAAGCTATTAAGAAATGGAGGGTGAAGTTGTCAAAGGATCAAGCTTATAGAGCCAAGAAAAAAAGAAATAGAATTTATCCAATGTGCTAGTCGTGAGAAATTCAAACATCTTAGGAGTTATGCTGAGGAGTTGTTAAAGTCAAATCCAAACTCTATAGTTAAAATTAAGTGTGATGATTCAGATGGTGGTTCTGTTTTTGAAAGAATACATGTATGCTTATAAGCTTGTAAAGAAGCGTTTGCTATAAACTTGAAGGTCTCTATTGAGTATAGAGATAAGCCAGTCATTTCACTGTTTGAATCAAACATTACATAATAGTTAGAATTTCTAGTCAAAAGGAGAAATTAAGTTGGTACAAAGGTGTTAGAAGTCCTAACATCCAACAAGTCTTGGAAAAAAACAAAGAGAGCAACAGAAAGATGGATTGCAACATGAAATTCTGATTATGACTTTGATATATTTGGGGTTTCAAATGGTGTTGAGTCATATGTTGTTAACTTACTGCAAAAGAAATATGGTTGTAGGAGGTGGGAATTAAGTTGAATACCATGTTGTCATGCTATTGCATGCATATGGTTTAACAAGAAGGAGCCTGAATATTATGTTTCATCATACTATAGGTAACACCTTCTCATATTAATGTAAGTTACATTACTTATACATAATATGTTAACTTACACCCATATCATTATGCCAACCAATAGCCCTCAACTATGGCTTACTAATGTTACTCACCCAATTATGTCAAAACAAGTACCAAACTATATTCATCACATTTTCAATTCATGTTAAAACAAGTACAAAATCATGTGAATTCATGATAATACAATACATACAACGACTTTTCCAAATACATAGAGAAATTACTTCATTTAAAAATACTCAAAGAAATTACATCATTTTAGTACATGTGTTCCAACTAATGCAAACACAACAATACAAACATCATCCACAAACCCATAAAATCACACATAAAATTAATCTTCATTTTTAAAAAATCTTCATTTTTCTTGATGTCCTTAATCACATCCATAACTCACCATTCTTATCTTTCAAAGATCTAATTACATCTTTTGCACGACTGCCCATGTCTTCATCAAACCATTGAAAATAGTCACATCATTTTTTTCTTATCACCTTAAAATTACTACAACCATGAAACCTTCTTCCAGTCCATAATGTCATCAATGATGACTTAAGCTCAAACCAACGTTTATTCTCTCTCCTTCTTATACTGGACTGGTTTGTTGAGGCAAATGAGAAACTAGTTTCAGACATGGTTGGGTTCAAACAGGAACTTGGTAAATTAGATCAACCAAAGAAAATAATGAACAAAAATAAAGAGGAACTGGGTTTGTGAAGAAGACAACGAACGAAAATGAAAGAAATGGTTGGGTTGAAAAAGAAGGCGGAAGGGCTGAAGATTTGGAAAAAGAGGCAGTGAAGAGAAAAAGGAGACGTTAGGGTTTGATAACATTGTATTTTTTTATAGAACTAGTAAGATACCTGTGTGTCCGCACGATAAATTTTTTTGATATGGTATAAAATATACATATAAATTAATTTTTTTAATTATTTAATTGTAAAACGAATAATGATAATATAAATTCAATTGTATTAAAAGATCATACAAAAAGAAGGAAAAAAACTCGTGAGATGGAGACAAAATTTAACATTTAAACATGAAAATTTTCACTCTGAAATAAACAAGTTGTTAGTTGTTGTAGAGTTGTATCCCTTGTGATTGAAAATATAGCTTTTATAATAATTACATTGAAATAGATTAGGCAACATATTGTAATTCGAAAAGAGTATAGTAAAAAAGAAAAAAGTTGTCACTGAAAAACATCATTTTTAAAATGAAGTAGTTGAACTACTCATATTTACATTGAAGGTTGGTTTGTTTATATAGATTTGTAGAAAGTTGTGTCATCTCTAAAAACATTCATATTTATGTTAAAGCATGTCTCTAAAATATTGAACATGATTCAAAATTAATGGCCAACAACATGGATCTCTTTCACAAAATCAGTCATGTTAGAGATTTGTAATTCATAAAAAACGAACTCAACCTTAACATTTTCACTATCTGTAACATTGTATGTACGGAAATTGATACTCCAAATAATAAATGATGGGTATATACACATTATGGACTCATGACATATTCATAGATTTAATTCTCTGAAGATCCACAATTAAAACAAAACAATAGCAAAACCAGATCATAAAATTGGTCACCCAAATTATCGATTCTTGGATTAATATCGAGTTTTTAAATAAAAAAACAATAGCATGACCAGAAACAACTTACCAAACATTGTTTAAGAGACCCTACAATTGCATTTTGATTTTGATCAAGAGACAAAATTATCCTTGCTAGATTTGAAAGTGCATATTCAATCTAATAAAAGACAAATGAGAATTAATGAGTTAATAATATTTCTGACCACACCAAGAACCAAATAAATTATAACAAATCTATATGAAAAAACTTACAGGATGGGCATCATGGATTGCCATGAGTGTTGAGTGTTCTCTAACTGGACGCTTGATCCTAACATCACTCTCAAAAGTTTGCTTCAAATTACATGCATCACTCTTAGTAGAGAATGTTTCAAGTGTTGATTTTGAAAGACTCTACCCGTTTGATATCCAATAGGGGTGTTGCCACCATCAATTGTTGGGATGGTCCGACCCTATGGACATCAAAGAGATATACTTCCATTATTCTTTTATTTTGAAACAGAATCATGTTAAACATAAAGGTATAATAAGCTTCCACATACAAACATAGAGTTAACAAATATAAATCACGTATAAATTTGGCGGCAGTGAATTTCTTGTCACTGCGATAATCCTTGTACAACATATCTACACAAAACAAATAAGAACCATGGAAAACTTCATCAAAATAACCATAGATGTGAACAAAATCAAAAAATTCCAACAACACAAGAATCAAGTGTGTGAGAGAGATGGAGAAAAACTACCTCTGAGTAAGAATACTTTTATTTGTATTTCCATCCGATTGAAAATAAAGCAAACACACATCTTTTGCCTTGCAACCATGCTTGCAAACAGGGCAAGTGCGTTTCTTTGATGTCCCATAGTACTCGGCCCATTGCTGTAAAATACACAAAATCATACAAACCCACATAGAGAAAAGGGTAAAGAAAAGAAATTTTTTAAGGTTTTGTGTTCGATTAACGGGGGAATTTAGGAAGATTTTGTTAAGAGTCCTACATCAGACAATATATGACATGAACATGTGTTTATAAGTGGGGGTAATACTCACTCTACCAACCGGTTTTTTAGGGTTGAGTTAGACCCAACCACATTTTTTAACATGGTATCAGAGACTCGTTTAAGATCCGGTGGGCCACCTTCTATGGTTTCCTCTATCGGGCCACCCACCATTTATTTCCACGCTTCGGTTGTCTAGTCCTGAGCGTGAGGGTGTGTGTTAAGAGTCCTACAACGGACAATATATGGCATGAACATATGTTTATAAGTGGGGGTAATCCTCACTCTACCAACCGGTTTTGTAGGGTTGAGTTAGACCCAACCACATTTCTTAACAGGTTTTGTGTTCAATTCAAACCAGCTCAAAAGTTACAATCAACAAACAAATAATAATATAGAAGAAACAACAACAAACCTTAAATATGCCATGTTTATGTGTATTTGTTTGAAAAACCTTAAAATGCAAATTGAGATACAAATCATAGAAGAAATTATAGGAGTTAAAACCTGAGAATGATTGAAGCTTGAAATGCAGAGTTGTGTTTGAAGGAATGAGGAGAAGATCTCAACAGAGATCTCGTGTGTGTTAATGGTGAGGGATGTTTGAGAGAACGAGATAGAAGAAAGAATGAGAGAGTGAGATGATATGGTGCACTATTGAGAGAAAGAGATAGGGAGATTTTTGCGGTGAAAGTATAGAATTGGTGACGAGGGAGAATCAGTGACAAGAGAGAAAGAGGGGCGGCATAGGCGTAGGGTTTTGAGGGGAAAGAGGGATGAGAGAAAACGAATGAGGGAAAGAGAGTGAGAAAAGTGTGGGACAATGGGAAGATAAAATTTGAAATGCAAATTTGACAATAGGTGTATGATAAGTTGTCATTCAAAGAGAGTTTTGAGAGTGTTTTAATTGTGTCATTTGTTAATTATTAATTTATTCATAATATAGTGTAATAATATTTTGGTGGAAGGATAAGTGAGGCAATGCAATATATTTTTGATGGGTAGATAGTAGATAATATTAAATTATTAATTTTGAGAATTTATCATAATACATTAACGTATATATAAAATTAAAAAAAAAATGATGCATTTTAAAATGACCTGGCATTGACACATCATCTTGGATAGCGCCACATCATTAACAAAATGTCTCAAATTGAAGAAGGAACTAAAATCAAACTCAAAACTTAAAAAATGGACCAAATCAAAATCTTTAAAAAAATGCAAAATAGAGAGACAATAGTTGCAATTAAGCCAAATAATTAATTTAATTGATTATATATATATATATATATATATATATATATATATATATATATATATATATATATATATATATATATATATATATATATATATATATATATATATATATTTATTATGTATTGATATACTTATCTTTATTATAAATAAAAAAAATAAAAATTAAGTTTGATAAAATTAATATTAATTAGAAGTTAAAATTATAAATAAATAAATAAACAAAAGATTCATAATATATTAAAAAAATAATTACAATTATTTTAAGATATATTTTTGTTTTTACAAATGAGTGAGATATTTTAGAAGAGAAATTATCTTTTCAAACGCTTTTTATTTAATTTCTTCACATTTGGAGACTTTTTTAATATTGGTTTTCCGTCCTTTTATTTATTTATTAAAAAAACTTCTTAAATGTTGATATCTATGTGGCAGGGCGATCTTAAGGGTAGGCCACCAAGGTTATCCCTAGGACTTCATTTTTTTATATCCATATGTTCTAATTACTTAACTTACAAAAAAATAATTTTTAAAATTTTTTAAATGCTAATTAAATAATAATATTTTTTTAAAAAAATTATAATAATAACCAATATTTAGAATGTGTATTGTATAATTGATTAATTATCTTAAATTTTCAGAGGTTTTGTGTAGGTTTATCAAAGTTTTACTGCGAAAAATAAATAGGGGTTCTATTTTATTATTGTACAATCATAATCAATACTCCTTCCATTCTCTTTTATAAGCAAATTTTGACTACTTAGATTCATTCAATAAATGATGTATTTGGACTATATATAGGATAGATGCATTAATTATTTAATGAATTTAAAAGTAAAAATTTGCTTATAAATAGGAATGGAGGGAGTATTTTTTAGGCTCTTTTAGCCACAACTTAACCGTGAAAATTATTGAACTCTATGTGATAGACAATTTTGTGCACCTTTAAAAATTATGTTAAAAGTCATACTTATATATAATAAACTTTTAATTTCTCTTAGATGTAATGATTTTACTATCAATTGAAAAGAAAATATTGAATAAAATTGATTAGAATAATTTAATAATTTTATTTCATAAAAACCTAAAATTAAAAAATATTAATTTAATATAAAAATATTTTTATTATATTAAAATATTTAATTTAAAATTTCGCCTCGGACCTCAAAATATATTGGGCCGACCCTGCCACTTTGATTTAGTCTATGGCGTATACTTTTCATTACATAAACGCTTACATGACAAATGTTTTATTGACATGGCCTAAGAGAAATAAGAAAGTTAACTTTTCAAATTCATGTTCTTCTTCCTCAATCCATCTCCAATCTCTATCTCCATCCTCCATTTTTTTCATCTCCAAACCTCCATTTTTTTTTTATCTCTAACATCCGCTTTTTCTTCATCTCCATCCTCCAACCTCCATCTTCAACCTCCATTTTTTCATCTCTAATCTCCATTTTTTCATCTTCAATCTTCATCTTCATCCTCAATTTTTTCTCTCCCACCTCCATTTCTTCATCTTCATCCTCCATTTTATTCTCCAACATTCATTTTTTCTTCACCTCTAACCTCTATCTCCTGCCTCCATTTTTCATCTCCAACCTCCATCTTCACCCTTCATTTTTTTCTCATCTAACCTCCTTTTTTGTTAGGGTTGGTTGAAAATATACATGTTAAAGAAGTCTCACATCGCTTAGTTTTGCGAATGAAGAAAGTTCAATGTTATATATATGATACAAGTTATTTGAAATTCCACATCGCATAGTTTTATGAAGGAAGTGAGAGTATATATATATATATATATATATATATATATATATATATATATATATATATATATATATATATATATATATATATATATATATATATATATATATATATATATATATATATATATATATATATATATATATATATATATATATATATATATATATATATATATATATATATATATATATATATATATATATATATATATATATATATATATATATATATATATATATATATATATATATATATATATATATATATATATATATGATTCAAGTTCTTCATTGCAAGATGCACTAGTCAAAAACATTTTAAGCTTGTATTTGACTTTCTTTGTTCTCTTATACTCTTATTTTAGAGTGTTGTGAGATGTAGTTAAATATTAGTTTTGGAGGGTGTGAGTGTATTTGGGGTCTGGGTTAGTTGAGGGTATATTATATGTTGTAACAATTTTCACATAGTGTTACTCTTTGGTTGTCTTTTGACAACAACTGTGATTTTTTCTTCGGTTTTGAAGTTTCCACGTTATATTCTTGTGTTGTGATTGTGCTCTTCATTTTTCATCTATGTTTGTTTATTCTTAACAATTGGTATCAGAGCCTTGGTTTGGTGGGATATAAATTTTTTAGTATGCTCTGTGGTTGCAATTTTGTCTGATCTTCCACATCAGAAAAGAAATTTTATACTCTATGTTGGTTGGAAAACTCTTGTTTTGTTGCAGGGAATGGAATAATTTATTTTTCCTTATGGAAAATTCAAGTCAAAGATGTTCTGATACAATTAGGATTACACAAGGCGTTGAAAGGAAACATTTCCAACATGGACAACGAGAGTGGGAGGAAGTAGATTTGAGAGCTTCAAATACAATCCATGTGTCTTTGGATAAGAATATTCTTGTGAATGTTCTTGGTACATCGTCAGTCAAAGAGTTTTCGGAGAGACTTGAAGGGCTATATCAAGGAAATGGTATATCAAATCATTTATTGTTGAAGGAGCAGTTTCATAGCTTGTGTATGGATGAATATACGAAAATATCTGATCATCTAAGTGTTCTAAATGGTATTCTTTCTGAATTAGAAAGTCCATTATTTATACAAGCATTGGAAGCTCCTCAAAAGTTGGTTGCTGGCAAACCTCCCAGCAAATATGAGAAGAATTTGAAGATCAAGGATGATTCTGATAACTCAAACCAGATGTCCATTTCAAGCTCTGAGCAGAACATCCATAATTCTGATGTCCCCAACAGTAAGTCTGTGGATGAGCAGGCTAAGAAAATTGCAGTTCATGAAGATATTTCTTCTATCTTAAAGATTGGTTCAGTCACTATTACCGCAAAGCAGGTTGAGGCAAAACAATCTGGCATTGGTAACAGAGAACAAATTGACGTTCTTACTGTAGGCTCAATGCCCATTAAAGTTAATGGGTTTGGCGGCTCTTCTGGTTTCTTGAAAGTTGGAAGTATACAACTTAACCCAAAAGCTTTACAACCGTAAGAAGGACAAGTTGCTGCTAAAAGTAGTTTGCCTTTTAGTTTGTCATCTGGTTTGGTCAAGTTGGACTAATGTCTCTTGATTGTATCATGCAGTTGAGAAGTTGTTTCTCTTTGATCTATTTATGTTTCTATTGCTTTGATACAAAGGCCCTTCCTTCCAATTGTCATGAGTTTTCATGTTGCAGTGTTGACTCCTAAAACTTCCAAATGTCAGTCTCTCTTTTTGCATACATCATTGGGTCAGTTTTCTCTGAATTTCATCCTGAAGAAAACCTCTCTCCACTTTCATTCCATGTTATTATATTCATAAGATCTATCTTTGTTGTGTTGTTAAGAATGTATGCGTTCCATTTTGATTATGATTTGGTTTTGAAGGTGTTGAAATGTAGTATACAACTGAATGAGAGATTATTCTTTTAACAATAGTAAATTCTTTTGGTTTATTTGTTGTTGTCCACTATTGTGGGCTTGAAACATGATGATACCATTTCAATTGGGATTTGATGTCATGCTTTACTAGGATATACATAAAATTATGTGAATTAACAAATCACTCAAACAATGTTAATCCAAACCTCTATCTTGATGCCAAATATCAATCAATAATTTGTTTAATCCGACATTAAAAACAAAAGGTAAACTAATCTGACATTAACAATGGAGATTATACTTTTTCTCATACCCGTGCGGACGCACGAATCTTCTACTAGTGATTATTAACATGGTATCATAAAATCTTTTTTGAATTCACACGTGTGCATTCAATGCTCATCCCCATGGGTTTTAATTCATCATCATTACAAAGTACAATTGATCATGAACAATTAATTGTCACTACTAAATATAATTTTAAAACAATAAATTTTTGCCAAGCTTGGCGAATCGAATCATCACCAATGGAAACATCACATAGAAAATGTGCTTCAAGATACCAAAATGGTTTCTTTCCTATGCTAATCATGACTACAAGTGTTGAGGCATTAGAAAGGTTTGGAGAAAGCTTATTTTTTGAAATTTCATGATTAATATTTGCTTCCTCAAGAGAAGTACAAAATGTTCGTAGAAAACAATTTAGTCATTACATATTTTTCTAAACCCTGCCAATAATGCTTAATCACATGAATAAGAAAATACAAAACATTCCATTATCTTACATGGAATCAATCCTAACCGATTTTTTTCTCTAAAATAAATCTTTCTTTCTTTGTCGTTGTTGTCTTTCTCTGTGACAGCGATCTATTTTCACCTTGATCTAAGCATCAATTTTTGCGATGACGATGATCTATTTTCACCTTGATCTAAACATCAACTTTTGAGTTGACGAAAATCTCTTTTCACCTTGATCTAAGCATCAACTCTTGAGTTGATGACGATATGTTTTTACCTTAATCTAAGCATCATTTCTTAAGTTGACGACGATCTATTTTCACCTTGATCTAAGCATCAACTCTTGAGTTGACGACGATCTGTTTTTATCTTGATCTAAGCGTCAACTCTTGAGTTGACGACGATGTATTTTCACCTTTATCTAAGCATAAACTCTTGAGTTGACGACGATTTGTTTTCACCTTTATCTAAGCATAAACTCTCAAGTTGACGACGATTTGTTTTCACCTTGATATAATCATCAACTCTTTAGTTGGCGGTGATTTGTATTCACCTTGATCTAAGCATCAATTCTTGAGTTGACGACGATCTGTTTTCACCTTGATTTAAGCATCAACTCTTGAGTTTACGACGATCTATTTTCACCTCGATCTAAACATCAGCTCTTGAGTTGACGACGATCTATTTTCACCTTGATCTAAGCATCAACTCATTGACGACGATCTATTTTCACCTTAATCTAAGCATCACCTCTTGAGTTAAGAACGATCTATTTTCACCTTGATCTAATCATCAACTCTTGAGTTGACAACGATGTACTTTTACCTTGATCTAAGCATCAACTTTTGAGTTGACAACGATATATTTTCACTTTGATCTAAACATCAACTCTTGAGTTGACGACGATATGTTTTTGCCATTACCTAAGCGTCAATTCTCGAGTTGACGACGATCTTTTTTCGTCATGATCTAAGCATCAAGTCTCTAGTTGACGACGATCTTGCGTCCTATCCTAGTTTAAATGTTTTCCTAACCCCTCCACGTTTCATTTTTATATTTCAAAGGACGAAATTTGAATCCTTTCGTTATAATTGTATGAAGATCATTGTCATTCACACTCTCGAGCTCAAGATAATTAAATAGAGTCCGTAGTCACACCCTAATTTTATCAATTCATTTTTTAATTTATCTAGTCATTTTACACTTGGTCATTTTTTATATTTTTTGCATTTTTATTTTTTTTCATATTTTTTATCTCATTTCCCACCAATTTCACAATGTATGAATAGGGGTGTTCATGGGTGCGGGTCGACCCGCAAACCCGCCTATCCAAACCGAACCAACCCACTAATTACCCGGACCCATTCATTTACGGGTATACCCGACCCAACCCGTATAGATTTGGTTCGGGTATTGGGTTTTAGTTTCTAAACCCATGAACCCGTTGACCCAACCCGTTGACGTGACATAATTAATTATTATTATTATTATTATATTATTATTTATAAATTTTAAAGTTGCTATAACTTTGTAAATTGTAACGTACACAAAGATCTTTTGCACTTTCCTTCCAGTTTCCAATCACACATTAAATTATTATTATTATTATAATTAAACATTATTATTAATATTAATCATGCTTGCTTGACTTATGCACTTTTAGTTTACACTTTACTGCCTTTTTATTTTTTTAATGAATCTTTATTAACTAATAATAATTAAGTATATATTAGAAACTTACTAAACTAAAGACAATACCACTTAACCTAACCCTATTTTTTTACTACGGCAAATCTCAAACGTCACCACTCCTCTTTCTCTCACGATTATTTTTTTCATTTTACTCTCTCACATTCCAATTCCATCTTGCTTTCGAAAATCCACAGTCTATACTTTGACTCTCTCATAGTTTCGTCTCCATATTGAATAAGATTTTATACTTTTTATAGTTCTACAATATATTTATTTCAATGCAATATATTGTTTTTACAGTATGTACTTCAATAGTTTTATATCAATGCAAAATATGATGATAGGTTCAATGTAATGTACTATTTTGTTTCATATGATGCAAAGTACTATTTTGTTTCATACGATGAAAATATATTTTGATGCAAAGTCCTGTTCTGTTTCATATTATTAATTTAAATATATTTTGTTTAATATTGTTTTAATAATAATTTATATTAATAATAATATATATTAAAACAACATTTCAAAATTTTAATTGTTATATTTTTAATTATTCTATTTTATTTGTAGGATTTGTCTCCACTACGTAAATAATTTAATTGTTTGAAATATGCAAAATTATATTGAATTGTGTTATAGATTTTTTAAATTGAAAATAATAATTATTATATACACAACCCGTGGACCCAACCCTACCCAACCGTAAATATCTGGGTTGATTCGGGTTGGTTTTTAAAGTAGAATTACGGGTTTGATGATAAACCCAACCCATTGAAAGTTGAACGGATTGGGTAACGGGTTAAGGCGAACCCGGTCCAAACCAACCCGCGTACACCCCTATATGTATGAACACAAATTCACACTACAATACCAATTACCGATATTTTTATTCAAAATACAAATTCAAATCTAATTACACCAAATAAAATTCAAATTCATTGTCACACTTTATAGATTTTCTCACAATTCTCACAGTTACACAAAACTCTGCATCAAATTCATAGCTTCGCCGGAGCCTCGTCGGAAAACTCATAGAGCCACCGGTTTCTGTTGTTTTTATATTTTCTTGATTGGAAACCCCAATCCAATTTCACAAAATTTTGGCCAATTGAATGAACCTGAAGAATTAGGGTTATGTGATCATGAAGGTCCAAGAACATTCATGAACATGATTTCAGATTTCAAACAAAAAACCATTCAAAATGCATCGCAACATGACCTTGAATGCAGTTCAGTATTCATTTTCACCGAATCGAGTCTCTTTTGATTTCGCTTTAGATGTGCATATTCGTGCGATTTTGTTGTTGATAAATGATGTTTGATTGTTATTTCATGCTATAAGTGCTTAATTGAGTTGTTTATCCAAACAAGTATATCTTATATTTTCTTGGTCATTTAGTCTTTTTTCGATTCGCAGATAAATCAAACTACACTTCCTCAGCAAACCCTTCATGGTTTTGAAGCTTCGGTTCAATCTCAAAGAGTTGATGCAACTGAGAACAAAAGTAGCCTCCATTTTAAGGCAGAATTCTCCGACTCGCCACCTCAAAAAGACAATTCTGCACCAATGGAAGATCAAGCAGAAGAAGAGGGAGAACAAAGAGTCAACGGAGACACAATTGTTGATGGTGTTGGTGGTACTCCGCCAAAAGATGGATGTAATTGGAAAGAATATGGTAGACAGCGAGTTAAGGGTAGCGAGTTCCCGCGAATGTACTACAAATGCACTTATTCAAATTGTCCGGTTAAAAAGAAAGTAGAATTTTCTCACGAGGGCCACATAACAGAGATCACCTATATGAGAGCACACAACCACCCGAAACTTCCTCCAAGTCGCCGGTCAGGCATAGGGTCAGCTAACCCTCCTGCTGACATGCAAGTGGACAATCCTACACATGTTGAAGCACAGGGAAGTATAGCTAATTGGAAGTCGGACAACCTTGTAGTGACATCGGCTGCATCTGATATTGTCGAGTACGACAACCAGTTCACCAAGCTGCAAACTCAAAATGGTATTGCCGTGGAAGGCTCGTCCATTTTTTCTAACGAAGAAGAGGAAGACGATCAAGGCACTCATGGTAGTGTTTCATTAGGTTATGATGCAGAAGGAGATGAATCCGAGTCTAAAAGAAGGTACTTCATACTTGTCATTTTTGCTGCTTCTTTTTTTATTGGTGACAAATATTAACATATTAAAAATCAATAACTTGTTTTCTAAGAAAACTGGAATCATATGCTGAGACGAGTCGAGCTACTAGAGTCATTCGCGAGCCTAGAGTTGTTGTGCAGACTACCAGCGAAGTAGATATCCTTGATGATGGTTATCGGTGGCGAAAATATGGGAATAAAGTTGTCAAAGGAAATCCCTACGCAAGGTAATCAATTCTCATCTTATTGGTTCCAGACATTATCTTTCTCTTTTCACTCATGTGCGCAATCCAATCTATGCATGCATTTAAGCTGTAAAAACATTTACTAGTTAGAAAACCGTGTTTTGCTACACTATATGCCATTACCTAGTTAAGGAGAAAATACTGACATAATAACAAATATACTAACATTTGTCTACGAAGCATGGGCACACGATACCGACACTGACACGTTGACACCGGTAATTAGGAGAAAAAAATGAATAAATTAAAGTTAAATCACAAGTATCTGTGTCAGTCTCGGACACAGACACTGACACATACAGACCTTTTTTCTCGGGTGTCGCTGCTACTTGTCGATAAAAAAACACGAAACTCTCCAAATCTTCAACGCAACACCAATTGCTACTAGTAGTTTATGTTATGGCTGAATGTTTCTGTTTTGGGGTGCAGAGGTTACTACAGGTGCACCAATGCAGGGTGCACTGTAAGGAAGCATGTGGAGAGAGCATCACATGACCTTAAATCTGTGATCACCACATACGAGGGAAAGCACAATCACGATGTCCCCGCTGCTTGTTCCAGCAGTCACGTCAATGCGAACAATGCTTCTAACGCAGGTCAAGGGCAAGCTCCTGGTCTTCTTCAAAACCATGCTCATAGAACTGAACCATCTCAAATTCACTATGGAACGGGATGGCCTCCACTCGGCTCATTCAACTTTCATGGCAGACAGCAGCTAGCTCATCCGCACGGCTTCTCCTTCGGCATGAATCAACACCTCTCCAACCTTGCAATGTCTGGTTTAGGCCCCTCTTCACAGATGCCTATGAATCCATTCATGGCGCAACAACAACACCAGCAACAACAGCGTGCCGCAAATGAAATGGCCTTCATGTTACCAAATGGAGAACCAAATATTGGCGCTAATCCTGAACGCTTCCTTAACATGCAAAACGGTTCATCTTCAATGTATCGAGATATTATGAATCACATGCCTCTCGGACCTCGCGTGTAAACTTTTATTTCTCATATATATTCTTAAAAGCAAACTAATGTTTTTACATTATATGATATACACATATGTAATGATCAGACATACATAGATGGACTTCACATTAGTCTCATAGCTGATTTTATTTCATTTGAGGCATCACATTATGATATACCAGTTCATTTGAGTTTGCTATGACAGATATTTCCAGTGCTTGTGATATGCAGATTGTTCTTTGTTGAAAATTGCTCTTTATAACGATTAACAATAAAAACCGACATCACTCAACAAATGTGTGACTTGTGTCTGACACATACGCATAGTTTGATTTATTTTTTTTTTCAAATTATTACTGATGTCGCAATTTTAGTGTCTGTTTCAAGTGTTAACATGATTGTCCATCCTAAAAAGATGGAACTGGTCATAGCATAAAAAGGATGAACCATGAAGGTGAGTGTTTCCATTATCCCATGCAATGTTGTGATGTGAAGTCCAAATCCTAGTAAGTCACAGAAAAATATGCTTAGTGATTGTTTAACCTCTTCAGGTGATGTTAAAGATAAAGTTTTCAGATTCCCAGAAAAAAGTTGAAGGTTTTACTTTCTATTTTTGCTGCAGAATAATCCTGATATCATGTCTTTGTGTATATTTGTAAGTCAAGAGATCTGTTTCAATTTTTTTTTTTAACAAATATACAATTAATTCAAGATAACTTTTTTTTACAAATGAGAGATATTTTAGAATGGAGAGGGTCCACTTTTCACACCTTTTAAAATACTTATTTGATTTCTTCCTATACATATATTAGGAAGGAAAATGCTTAGTAAGAAAATTTGAAAATTCATTATCACCACTACCTCATGATTTCTATTTAAAAAAAAAAAATTTTAAAATCAATTTAAAATTCATCTCTAAAATAATGACATATGTGCATTCTTGCATTTCTTCTTCAAATTATTTCTTACTAAATAGCATCACTTAGGAAGGAAATATTCATCTCATTCCATGTGTGTGTCCCACATCTCTACAAAAACTCATAAATACTTTTATTTGTATCCGAAAATACATCTTGAGGCGTACATAAAATCACACCAGTCTTCGTAATTCAGTCACACTATTTTTGTAAAAAATTGGTCAGGATATGCATCTCCATATATTTTTTGGGATAAGTCCGAAAATGCATCTCCGTATATTTTACGAGATGAGTCCGAAGATACATCTCCGTAAAATATATTTGATTCGAAAATATAAAAAATAATACAATCATAAACTATTGGGTATGTCTAATCTCCGGTTTCTCCTCAGTTGCCTGTATTGCAAGGCATTATGTGTCTTGCCAATAATGGTTTGTACGAGAGTCAATTGGGAACTACCTTTCTCAAAAAATCTAGTGTCTTGGTCCGGTCTTGCCATATCCACAATACGCTGACATATCGACAACACATCATAGATGTGGTCATCCCTAGCCTGCTCATCCTCTAGTATCTCTTGATGAGATAGCTTAAGTGGTCCTCCAGGAGCTTCTGGTATCATGATAGGATGAGACACCTTATAGAATCATGTAATGTAGTTCCCTGCATAAGTCCATTGTACACGAGTTGGCACCCTGCGATAGTCCTCTGGTATCAAACTGACTATCAAGATCCTCAAGTATGATATCAAGATCTTTGCGGCAGGCGGTGGGTGGAACCGACTCTGAGGGGTGTCTCGGAATAACCTGCAAATACCTAAACCGACGCTCACTCGGGAAGATACAGATACATCTAACTTGATCCACAAGCTAGCTATTTGGAGTATAACAAAATGATGTCCAACTGACGCGTCTGGCAGTGACCGTCGTATAGGCAGAAGGCAATGACAGAAACCCTATTGATGCCCTAAACTTCAACAAAATAAGAATGCATGTCTTGAAAATCGAACCTGAAGAAACTTGCTCACGAGCTCAAATGAGGTTTTAGTGAGTTTGCAGCAAATGAAGAAGGAAGGCGAAATGTTATAGCGCAAGTATATGAATTAAACGCGCTCAGAGATACATCTCTGTAACACTCACCAAGTTTTGAATTAAGGGTTGTTACTGTTGAGAATGTAATTCTTTGTGTTGAAGCAGGTGTAGCTCGACAAAAACAAGAATGTGTTCAAATTAGCCTAGTGTGTGTGTGTGTCGAGTTGTGTTAGATGTGGAAATGTCGAAGCAGGTTGCTTGATACAAGATTTCGACTTAAACCAAAAATAAAAACTTTAGCCTTTTGTAATTTTGGGTTTTACCTTATTTAGCAAACTAGCTCAATTATAAATAGGGAATAACCTTATTATGAAATATAACACACAAGGGTTCCAGCATCGTCCCGCCCTCGCGACTTGTTTGGCGTATGGGAGAAGTTGCCTTTCACATATTTTTTGAGATTTCCAATCTCTCGATCTCCTTTTTAAACTGGTAGCAATCTTTAGTATGGTGTGCCTTGACTCTGTGGAACTTGCACCATAACCCATGACCACCGCCTTATGGGGCATGTGGCTTAGGGATATTGTGTAGGTGGAGATAGAAACTTGCACTTCAAGCAGTCGTGCACTCCTATAATGGTCATCTATGTATCGATGAAGGAAACGTGCTCATAGGGACCGCTGCGCTCATCAAACTTGGGCAAGGTTGGAGGTTCAGATCCCTCGAGGACAGACGACCCCATATCTCGTCTGAGAGTGGCTGGAATCAAATGGTTACATCTCCTTTGGGGGATTGAAGTCTTATTGGCAGTGTCTGATGTTGTGGACGTCATCCCTTAGTGTCTGGTTATGGCGGTGTAACTCGTCCATGGCGGCACGCATCTCTGCCAGGGGGTCGGCATCACCGCTACTACTGATAACTTCTGGCATAGAGGACAGAGTTGTCATATTAACCATAGCTAAAAGTGGCTAGGTGTAGGAGTGAAGGGTATCAACAAGCAAAGTAAAGATGATGATGAAGGTTAGTTGTAGGTTAGTTTTACCAGAGCGTCACTATACTGGTCAAAAAGTACATGTGTGTGGTCCTCTTACAATGGCAGAAGGACTCATATGCTTTAGTAGGTTTATCACATTGTATGGTGGTGAGGGTTTGTCCACATCGACGAGAAGCTCTGTATGATGGTGTTTTTGTGTGGTTTTAGGAGTCTTGCTCATTTGAGGTGAAAGACTCTACAGATGAATGATGAGCTTTAGTATAAGCGTTCATTAAGTGTGATCAATACGGATCATGGTCTATCTTTTCCTCCTTAAGGAAGGTGTATTTATAGAGGTCTTTGAGTCTAAAGTTTGGGTAACCCTGAACGGCGACAACCGCTTCCCCTGATTAGGAGAAGTTATTGACCACCTAATCTTTAAGAAATAGCGGTAACCTTCCTCCCCTTTTAACTATCAGCTTCTCACACGTCATTAGTAACAAGGGCAAATCTCTAAGTCATCGCTTAGACAATACAACTCTTAAACGAGAGCGCTCTAATTTAGGATACTTACAAATATAACATTCTAAAATTTAAAAATAATGATATGACATATTTAAAGCAACATGACATTCGATATTATGATGTAGAATAATTATCAAAGAAATTACAAGAAAAACATCTAAAATTTTAGTTTAAATATTCAAAAAGTAGTTATTTTTTAACTAAATTAATGATATTTAAATAATTTATCAATTGAAATAATTTTATATCATCATATATTATTTTATGTCATTTAAAATATGTCACACTACTTTTTTTTGTTTTAAAATATAAAGAAAAGACTAAATTTATGTGATTTTAAAATGAGGCAATCAATATCATAAGCAAATGAAAATAGTGAAACAAAACTTATAACCAAAGATGATGAAACTTGTGTAGTCGGACTGATTTTGACATGTGTTTGTGTAGTATTGACTGTCTGATTTTGCTGCATTCATGAATATTTTCACTTTGAATGTATATAAAATTCAACATTTGGTAGGATGCATGATTGCAAACAGTGGAAGAGCAAGTGTAGTTGAATCTAAGAAGAATAATAACAATGGTAGAGCATGTGTATTTGAATCTAAGAAGAATGATTATAATATTCTCAATGTGTTCAGATCATAATCCAAACAAATAATTAACTTATTTCACATAATCAGATTCTATAAATTTCTAACATAACAAGTGTCTTTCCCAAACTCAAATTACAGTGAATTATTTAAGGTATTGAACAAAACCATAACAAAACAAGGAGAGTAAATGCACATTTCTCCCCTACCCTGAAAAAGAAGGGTAAGTTCTATATAACAAGGAAATTTTACATTAAAGATCAACAAGAAAAAAAAAAGAAAAAAAAAAGCTTTTGAGAATACACAAAATGATCCTAATATTGCAGGCTTAAGTGGGTACAACAAGCTCAGAATTGAGAGATAAATCTGACACAAGAAACCAAAAGAACAAGATTAACATAATGAACTGTAGGAAAAGATAAAATGACACCTTACATACTCTTTTCTGCAGCACAAACGATTCCTCAATTACTAAACTATCGCCGCAATATTTTTCCAACTCTTCTGCTCTGTTTTTGAGAACTGAAGCCCTACCCTCCGCATCTACGAGCTTGTTTAGAACCTGCGATTGATTTTTGGAGAGTTTCTCTTGTTCTTCCAATAATGTAAGTTGTGAATCTGTTACAGCTTTACAGTTCTGTTGTATCACCTTTGTAATGACCAGGTATTCAACTTCAGCTTCAATTTTCTGCATAAAAAGCTCCTCGACCTCGTACTCGACTTCTCTATATTTTTCCTCCGATAAACCTACGGTGTTGGCGGATACTTCTTTAGGAAAATTACCACTTCTAAAGGATGTTTCAAGTTCAACAATCCTTGAATCTTTCACAGCAAGCACACCTTGTAACTCCTTTAGCTTGCTTTCCAAAAGGTTAACCTGTTGTGTCAAACTCGATATCTGAAACTCCAAGGAACTTGAAGCAGCTTGTTTGATTTCTTCTGCACTAGAGTGACCAAGATCAACAGTAGTGATACCTGCAGATGTACTGATAGCTGAGTCGTCATCTGGTGAGACAAGTTCAGTACCGATATCCCTGAATTTCTGGACTTCTGCAAGAGCATACACAAATTGGTTATCAGCAATGGCACATTGTCACATACCATACTTGACTCTTCCAGATAAGAAGGAACTTCATACATTGATAAAAAAATTAAAAGAAAACACTGTTCCTTTTTTATAAAAAATATTCCAATAAACTACTTTCAGCATGTTAACAAACTTAAATTAGCTAACAAAAACCTTACAATATAAGCTTATCAAATCAGTTAAACACAAGTTGGCCAAGTCATATCCTAAAATGGTTTAATCAGTCTAAATTATATTACAATCAGTTGGCCAAGAAAAACTTGCTGATCTTGAAGTCATGTGATTTCTGACAAAAGAAAAAAGTTTTGAAAAGAAAACAGAAAAAAATAATAATAATAAGATCCTACAAAAATAAATAAAACGCAAATTTTAATTCCCTCAATTTAGACTGAATCCAATTGAAGAACCACCGGATAATCTTAACAAAGGAAGAATGAGCATATAGCAGATTCCTTAAATGATTTCACATTTTTCACTTTCATTCCTTTCTAGCTCCTCTTACTCATCAATCCTACACTCTCCCTTTCACCATTCTCACATTCATCAACCTTGTCGCCACCTTCACCACCATCACCATCGTCACCATCATCATTACCATCATGACCATGGTCATCCTCACTTATTCTATCGTCCCCGTACTTAATTTCATGAATCCCCCCTTCTCTGCAAATTTCCAAGTGACTCCCTATCATTCTTCTCCCGCGCAGCCTCAACATCCCTAACTCCATCGAATTTCAAATTCACATTCACATGGCACACCATTGCAAACAGGTTGGGCCATGACAATGAAGGTGGTGGAGATGCTCACTAGTGACACCGTTGAGATCTGAGCAAGCAATTGAAAGGCAAAAGGGGCAAGATCCGGTGGAATGGGTTTAGATTAGATCTAGTGTGATCTCTTCTTCTAACGGTTGACAAGTGTTGTGTGCCGTGCACAATCTAAGTGGTTTGTGTACGGTAACAATCGCCTAATTTTAATCTTATTTTATCTTGTATTAGCACTCATTCAATGCAACGTTCTCATTTCTGTAACATTGATTGTTTTCTTGTAGCTTTTTAAAGCCAACATTTAGTTCAATACTTCATATCATACATCACTAATTATGTAACATTTGATTTATCATATCACTAATTCCACTTGAAACATTGCTCTATTTCATCCATCTTACTTGGATCTTATGATTGACATCACCCTCTATCTCCTTGTCAATACATGACATTAAAAATCAAATAATATGGCCAGATGGACCTCTCAAGTTAATTACAATATATTCTCAACAAATCACATGCAAAATGCAACAATTACATCTATCTTAAAATTTTCAACATTCAACATTTGATAACAGAGAATAAATTGATAGAGAAGTTTTCCAAGAGGCTCATTTTTCATTTGTCCTTCTATAAAATCCCCAAACATAGATCTAAATATGCAGGACAACAGTTTGAAATCTAATCTTGTTGGATCACTTTATAAATCAAGTCATCCAGAATATTTACAAGGTAGACTATCATAATTTAAGGTTCTAAAAAATAAAAAAGTTTAAAAGGAGTTGAAAATAAGAAACAAAAAAATGAGAAATTAAGCATAAGGTATTAGTGAGATAAAAGTAGACCATCATCAATTAGGTATAAGCATAAGATATTTGTACTTCAAGCAACAACTTTATGCACTAACATGAGCTCAAGGAACCAAACCCAAACTGATTAAACAGGGCGAAACGCATGGTTTGGCTTAACACGATAAAAAGAAGGTTTAAACAGTTATGGAGTTTAAGGCGGGCCAATCATATATTAGGTTAGTTCATGCACTTATATCTGCCATGCTAGCAGCCTTATTGAGAGTTGAATTGAATCTAGGAGCAAAATCCAATGGTCAACAAACTGATGATAAGGTAATATATGTTACATATTTTCTCAAGGATTATAACGCCAGAATATAGCAATCTCAATCGGAAATTAGCAAGAGCCATTATATTTAGAGTTTCACATAAAAATAAAACATATCACAGAATAGGACGGACAAACCTTCTTCGAGTGCCTCCTGGACAGCCTGAAGGCCCCTTATAGACTCAATTAAAGGATCTTCAATGCTAGTAGATTGGTTGTTGTTCACATTTTTATCTTCAAGACCAGTCCAAGACAGATTTGCCGCTGAATTCTCCAGTAGAAGATCTTCTTCTTCACCATTTTCATTGTCATAACCAGTTTCTTCACCATGTTCATTAGTGTGAGCTTCGCCACTGTTACCTCCACCATACAGATTAGCCTTACCACTATGTTTTCCGTTACTATTGACCATAAAGACGCCGTGCTTATAGTTGGATCTTGAATCCGATTCCATACTACTGGAAATCGAATTCTCCTTCTCAATTAAAACTCTTCCACCGGGTTTCATAGAGCTCTCAGTCCGCCCCTTTCCTTGATAAACCTTTGGAGCTGAGTTAACCAAATTCTTTGAACTCATATTCCTACTAGTACTACCACGGTTTTTCTCGTGCTTCGCCTTCGGCTCACTAGCTGCCGTAGAAGACTTACTACTCCGGTCCTCACTATTCTCAGAATCAGTCCCAACAACAAACCCAGATCCAACCGCATATCTAGAATCCGTACTAGAACCCCGGATCGCATACCCGTCAGAAAACACTACATTCCCAAACGCATTCGAAGATCCCTCGTTTTTCTCCTTAACACCGCGCATATTTTCACTCAAATTAGCATTTCCAGACCCTGATAACCCCCTCTTCAACACCTTACTCGAATCATCAGCACTGGAATTATGATCCCTAACAATATTCCTCTTAATTCTCTTCCATTTCTTCAACCCAACCCCTTTTCTTTGTGTCTCTTTGGAATTCAGAGGTTCCTGACTACCCAACTCAACAACAACTCCCTCTTGATCCGGCTTAACACCAAAATTCCCATCAAATTCAAACCCTAATTTTGAATCCTCACCCTTTGTTCCATTTTCATCGTGATTCAGTTCATTCTCTTCCACAGATTCACTTCCCAAATCCATATTCCAATTCCAATTTCAACTCCTGTAGCTAAATCTGAAAACAGAGATCAAATCCAAATTAATTCAACTTGAAGCAACAAATCAAATGAAACTTCACTTCAAAATTGTATAAAATAAAAAAATAAAATTAATTATGATTGGAAGAAAAAAATGGAATGAGAGAGAAAAAGAAGAAGATCTATGAATAAAGGTAAATCATCACCTTCATAAATGAAGCGTTGGATTGGACATCGGAACCCTAAGATTTGGGATTTTGATGGATTTGCGACTTTACAGGGTTGAGAAAGAACAAGGGAAAAAGAATAGAAATTATATTTAACAAATAAATAAATATAAGAAGCATTCAATTATTATTGTAATTATATTTTATTGAAATATTCATGATGGTATAGTCTATTTTTTATCTGCCAAATTATATAAAATATCAATGAGATATATTGTATAAAAAACATTAAGGTATTTCAATTAAATTCTTAAATTAAATAATTTTAAGTCGTCCCAATTTGAGACAGAATTAAATGTTGAATAATTATTTTCAACAGAATTTCGAGGCAGAAAAGTGGAAACAAGATCGACAATGTTAAAAATTGCACATGTTCTGTCTTTTACTATAACAACCAAAATATCATTATACAATTACTATTGCTGTTTATTACTATGACATTATAACTAAGTATTTAAATATCATTATACAATTACTATTGCTGTTTATTCTTAAAATCGGTTTGGAATTCTCTGTTACATAAATTATCCCTTTTCATGAGGTGGCTATTTTTTAATTTTGATAATAAAATAAAAAATAAATTTCAATTCTTTTTCTTCAAATGGAGCCCTTAAATTTTATTCTATTTCCATATTTTTCTCAAATTAAATTCAACTTTACCATTTTTTTTATTTTTTTAATAAATTCTTAAGAGACGTTTGTTTCAAAGATTCATAACTAATTTTTAAAAATAAGTTATTCGAGAATAAAAATATTATTCTTCAATTTATTTTTAAAAATTGTTTGAATATAATTTGATGTTTCTAAGCATATTGGTAGTTAAATTTTTTTATAAAAAAAATTATATTAAAATTTTATGAGAAAGAAAATTCTCACCTTTTTACATGGGAATAAAATCATGAAAATATGAAAGTTATTGTAGATTATTTCATTCTCATGTAGTTATATAACTAGGAATAATTTTTTTTTCAACCTTAGTCACCTCAAATAAACAAATCAAATAGGTCGGTTTGTTCCATTGCAAATAAAACTTTCATTTTTTCAAATTTTGATAGTCGGTCTTACGGCTGATTAATCTAAAAGGATCGTTTCACTGTTTATTTGTGAAGGTCGTTTAAAGGCAGAACAAAGTTTTATATGAATTTGTCTCAATACAAAAATTGCACCTAACAAGATTCAAATTTGAGATTTTGAGAGGAGCACGCACTCAGGACCCAAATCTTTACCACTAGACCAACCCATTGAGATTATGAAAAACGCAATAACATAATAAGAAAGTCGAAATTTAAAAGAGAAATAGAAAAATTGAGATTATAAAATTTCATAATCTGGAAGCTATAAGAGGGAGGGATTGCAAATGAATGAGAAGAAATATGGTAAGATGTGAGAAGCACAAGAGAAAGGCACACGAGTTAAGGGAGAAAAGAAACCTTAATGGATTTGTGTTCATAAAAAACCTTGTAGGGTTCAATGGGAGATTGTAAAATTGGGCGTTAGATATCTATTTCGTCCAAGAACTAGAAATAGTTGATGATGAAATGGAATAGGACTCGAGTGCGGTGGAGAAGGCTTCTAATGCAGCAGAGTGGGGCAGACTTGTAAAGTTAACACTCTAGCGTTCAGGTCAATGAATGAATGAATGAGATATAATGTAAGTGTGAGAATGAATATAATACTTGGGACTCAACGCGAGGAGAGATTTATATAGGGATGGTGGTTATAACCACCCTAGATCATCATGCGTAGAATGCGGATGACACTTCGATCAGATCTAACGCTGAGGATCTTCAAAAACCTAGCATATATGCCTATGAATTAGGCCTTTTCGCAATTGGCCTTCCTCTCCTTAAGGTTTAGGGTCGGCCTGAAATAGTTGCCCCCAAGGCCCGCTACTGCGTAGCAATGTGGAGTTCCTTACTAGTATGAGTGGAAAAGGCTTTGTATGTAGGAATAGATGACTTTGAGATCAGACACATTAAATGTCAGTCTTTTCACTAATGACATTTGATTTGATGAGATGTCATTGTCACAATTGCAATAATAAATTCCAAGTTATTTTCTATTAATTTTTAATTATTTATTTATTTTTAGAAAATTTGAAAAATTAATTATTTAAAATAAGAAAAACAAAATTTTGATAGACGGCATGATCGAACCCTAGACTTTAAGGATTCATGCGCCACTTAGCCACTTAGCACTATTTTTTTTTTGTTGTAAAAGAGAGGCTCGAGGCCCAAAACAAAGGAAAAACTACAACAAAATCAACCTCGGAACAAAGGATCTCATAGCATCAAAAAGAACGAAATGCCTAATAAACTTCGGATAATCTTCACGAAATCTCAAATGTTCACCACTAGTACATTCATACTTAGCCAAAGCATATGCACAATGGTTTGCATCTCTATATTTGTGAGATATTTTAACCTCTCCAATCTTCTCTAACATCCACCGAATATAATTTAATAAGGAGAAACTATCTGTGCCCAAATTATTACCTGATTTTATCAAGTATACGACAGTGCTGGAATTCACTTGAAGGACTACTTTTGACACTCTCATCTCCATAACAAGCTTAAGCCTTTCATACACTCCCCAAATTTTTGCCCTCACCATACTACAATTACCAAGATGTTTGGCAAAACATCCTATACACTCAGTGTTTGTGGTTCTTATTATGCCTCTGCATCCTGACTCTCTACCATCTACTCAAGCACCATTAGTGTTGAGACTCGCCCAATTCGTCTCAGGCGGCTTCCAACCTACTCTGCTCAAAGTTTTGTTCCTCCCAACAATAATCTTGTTATTCTTCATAGCTTCCACATAGTCATTCATTCTGTTAAGGATATATTTGTCCAATAACAGGGGTCTGTTATAATTAACATCATGATACTCTTTATTCCTCCAAGTCTAGAAGCTATGGCATTCACTGACCTAAAGACTGGCCCAATTCTGATTCTCATTCAAGTTAAGATTGATCCACTGTTTAAGATCCACAGTGAAAAAGTTATCCTTGATATTATTTGACACCATTATAACCCACAATTGATGTACCTTAGCACAGTCCTTTAACGCATGCAACCTCGTTTCCATGACATTCCCACAACTCTTGCAATTCGCTCCTCCTAGTCTTTTGCGACTTTTATTATAGTTTGTTAATAAACAATCATGACTCATTAACCAAACAAAGCTACATATTCTCTCCTGAGCTTTCAAGTTTCATATCTTCTGCCACTAGATGTTGTCGGCATGGTTATGTATCGTACCGATGCTATCATAGCTGGACTTGATAGAGAGTTGTCACTTCCGAAACCTGTCAACATAAAGGTGTCCTCCCCATACTCTATTATAGGAGGAAAAATAGGCTTAATTTTCTACAAAATCTTTTCAGGAAGCCATGAACTAATCTTCTGCCAATGCCAATATCCATTGTTATCCACTATATCCTTGACTTTGGCTTGTTCACACTCCATCGGAATCACTAATCTCATATCCTCAATAATGACTCCTTAATTGATCTAGCAATCTGTCTAAGCATTCGTCTTCGAACCGTTACCAATACACCAATTACCAAGACCTTGTACCTGCGCTTCAACCTTGAAAATAACTCTCCACAACTTCAAGACACGCCTCTTACACCTTAGTTCAGTGCAGCTCGTGACTCGATATTTGGATTTCAAGACTTTACACCATAAGACATCTTCCTTGTAAGGTAGTTGTCAAACAAGTTTCATAATGCAAGCGGTATTCATTTGCTCTATCTTCCACAATCTCAACCCTCCTTCTACTTTCAGAGTCATATTATAGTGTGAGTAATGATGTCAAACAAGTTTCATAATGCAAGCGGTATTCATTTGCTCTATCTTCCACAATCTCAACCCTCCTTCTACTTTCAGAGTCATATTATAGTGTGAGTAATGATTTCTTTTGATAAGTAGGTCATCAAAGAAAACAAAACTCATCTGTCAATATTTACAGGATGAAGATGCCTTCTTTGCTGATAATGCTGAAGCACATCTCAAATGGGACTCAATTTACTTCAAATATTTTAAATTACTCCAAATCATAGATTTTTAGATTTAATGGAATAGTTAATTAAATAAAATATTAATTTAATCATTAAATTCAATTCAATTTAAAGAATATAATTTAAAGTAAATTAAAAAAAAAAGACAAAAATATTATTTTAATCCTCTAAATTATTTTAAAATATCAAATTAGTCCTTAGGTTATTTTTGTAACGCTTTGGTCATTTATGTTAAAGTAACGTATGCGTCGTTGTCCTTTTTAAAAATCTTCGTTACAATAAATTGCAAACTAATATACCATTTGAACTGATTTTTCGCGCTAATCACGAGTACTAGATATTTTGAAATTTCTGGAAGTTTTTGCTACTATCGAAAATTTTAAAATTTTCAATATTGATGCCAAAATTGTAATGATATTCACCGGATATTTTGAAATTTCCGATAAAATGTATTGGAATTTCTGAAATTTTCAATACAAACATGGGAAATCTAGAAACAACTACCAAAAATTTTGAAATCTTAGGTAAAAAAAAAATAAAAAATTTTGTAAAAATAATAAATTTTTTAGGTAAATAATAAGAGATTAGTCTTTCAATAAGACTGCTCAAAGAAAAAGAAAAAGAAAAAGGAAGAAAGGAGAAGAAATACAAATGTAAAATAGAATAGAATGACAAAAAATTGCGCATAACATAATAAACGATAGCATGAGAATATGGAAGTTATTTCTTTCTTACGAATCTTTTGTACTTTAGAATAAAACTTTACAACCTAGTAGCATAGAAATACACATTCCCTATCCATATATTCCCAAGAATGCAACTAGATTACTTGAAACAGACACACATGTTTAATAAAAATGTTGTTTACAATTGCATTAGGACACAACTCCTGTAAGAAAAAAACCAAAAGAAATCTTGGTAATTTCAAGCTTCCTTCCTAGTTATCCTGCAATCAAACAAAAGCCAAAGACACTTATAATCAACACATTGTTCTCGATTAACATAAATAATCTAATGCTAGTAATATATACCTGAAGCAATATATTCCGAGTGCGTCTGTAATTTCACGGATGACAGATGTTGCAAAATGCATGTATAGTGATCCTGTGTTTGCAGAAACAGAATTATCAACCAACAGAAATTAAGCTTTTATTTTAAACTCAGTCATTCAGATACTATATCAAACTTTTGTGAACGATTCGTCTGACTATAGTTCATTAACCACTTCAGTTCAATCACTTGATTATATTTACTGTTTTTTATCGAAAAGAAAAGTAGTTTTACCTGTAAAAACACAGTAACCAAGAACAACTAGTCTCTCATTGACTAACGGAACCCTGCCAAAAATGTAAATATGTGAGTTATAAATCAACATAAGCCACATCTATCAACTTAATTTAAACTGTAAAATCAAAGTGCGTACCCGTCGTTTAGCCTTGATGCGAGTGCATTAGCAATGGCGAATGGGAGATACACGAGGGACTGTAAAAGATAAATAACACTTGCATCAATTATCTTGGAGTAATAAACTTCAACAACTGATCACTTGAATGAAATCGGCTAATAAGAATAATCGAAGTGTTTTCATTGAGCTAACATGTTCGTTGTCGTTCCATCATCGATGAACTCGTTATGAACGGTGCATCTCTAAACAATGATATGACTATTATTATACAATGAAAGATACATTTCTGCATTAGATTCTGATATGAAAACAACAATAACAAAACTTTTTCTCACTAGGTGGGATCAAAAACATGGATCAAATGAAGGCATAATTAAATTTAAAGCTACACTTTACCAATATGGAAAGAAAAAAAGGCATCTTAAAAAGAATTTACGAAAATAATATCCAAATAAAACAGCTTAATTAATACCAGGCACATTCCAGTTTTTAAGCCCTTTGGTTCTTCACAGAAGTGAGCCAAAATCATTCTTCCCTGCAAAATTAAGCTTTCCTCAGATATATAATTTTAGAAGTATACATACAACAAAAACAAAAATTAAAAAAATTAAAAAAAAAAAAAAAAAGCTAAGGAGAACATAACCTACCATAAGAATAGTGACAAGCAAAGAACTCCTATTTCAAATTATGTATTGGTGACAAGAAAAAAAATGTGACTTCTATGAAACTATATTTTGCGTGAATACACAAGGCCATAAACTATATTAATTAATCTGGCCCTATTTAAAACTATACACTTTCCAAAGAACCAAAGAGAAGTGTCACTAATGAAGAGTAACCAGCCAAGACAGAAACAAAAGATAATGACATAAAAAAAGGCAGTTAACTATAAAAAGCAGAGAAGATAAATGATGTATTAAACTATATTTTTTTTCAGATTTAAGTTGCAGATATCTTACCACAAGATATCCGAAAGCAAGTCCTGTTCCCATAACAACTAAATGTGGATAACTAGCTATGATGTCAGAAGGTGACAAATAATCCCTGCACCAAAACCACCCAATCTTATATATACAAAAAATATATATATATAAAAATGAAATGTGTATATCTTCCAAACAACTGGAAAAAAAAAACTATGCATCATGAACTGAGATATACCATACAAGCACTCCTCCAACAAGGACAACAAATGGGTAAAGCTGCCCAAAAAAGAGCACACATCAAAAAAGCAACCAGATTACAGGAGAAGAATTCCAATAGGAAAAGATGTTACCATTGCCAATGCAAGGAGCATACTTCTATTTTTAGCCTTCACAACCTTATGAACATTCCGAACACTGCATTGAAGCAAAAGATAATGTTGACTTTTGGAAAGGCCTCTTCATCAAATAACTCGGAAAACAATATACAAAAATCCAGGGATCAATTTGCTCTTAAAATGGTGTACACTCTTTGTTGCTTACATGGATGATTTAAGAAATAGAATTCTTGACATCCAAAAAATATCACGAAAAAGAATATAAAAAATAAGAATGAAGTATGTCTTAAACCTATACTTGTACTTGTGTTCAAATTATAAAGGAAGGAGAAAATGAATGAATGGATTATATGTTCAAAATAATAGGACATTACATTGTTATGATAAATTATGAGGTGATACTAGTACTAGACTTCAAATCCTAATCAAATATGGAAAGAGATCAAGAAATCTAACAAAATCAGGAAATAACCCTGTATGAACATCTAAGGTACTATTGAATATTATAAAGATATGACATTTTCAGATTTAACCACTTGAATCTACAACTTTAGCCCATTAATGCTAATAGTGTAACTATTAACATAATAAAAAGTCAGCCTGAAAGAAACTATCTCGGATTAAAGACTTAGAAAAATTCAGAAATCTTATGCCAAGGACTAACAGCTTACTGTGCATACTAGTATATATTAAAGTTCAATGGTTTAAACTAATACATACTTGAATATGACAGTTGGGATAACACCAAAAACTACCATCAAACCCAATGCAGCACTGTAGGTTGGGACATCTGAAATCAAGAACAAAGTCAAAATCAAGCAATGATGTATCAAGTAAGAAACTGCACAGCAATGAGGCTAACAATAAATAGACCAACAATCATTTTTCAAATTTCAGTCTACCATGTCAGCATAAGCCTGTGTAGCCGAGCTCATTCTGGAAAACATATCGAACACACCCCACTTATTTATTTCATCATCCAAACTACACAGCCTTCACTTTATTAGAGTAAAACAAAATAAGTAAGCATCTGAACTAGCAAGGACAGTGAACAAGCAAAATTAAGAGTTGGATTGAAAATGAGAACATGGGCCGATAGAGCTAATATTTCTTACATAGTAAACCGTTAAATGAACAAATATTAGTCTCCATAAAAATAATCTTATTAGGGGGTGTATACATGAAACTGGGGTACAAGTATAATAGTTATCCCAAATAGCATTAAAAAAATAGAGATGTTTAACCCATTATCCCAAGTATAGAAAGAAGACCATTGTCCCAAATATTGAGTGAACACCATATAAAGACACACAGTCTTACCCGCAATAAAAGGCAACCAGTTCAAAAAAGGCAAAGACTTCCCAAATTGTTGAGCCCACCACTCAGCACCTGTAGAAAAATAATAACAATAGTAATATGATTGAGTTTTAAGCATTTATAATCTTAAAAAACAAAGTTCAAAGAAAGGCATACCCACGATAGCAGTGAAAAAGTGAGCAAGGTATATTAGCATAAGACCCTCAGTAGGTCCATTTACAACAGGCAGTATAAGCGTATTGATGAAATAGCTGCATCCAAAACATTCATAAGAAAATCAATATGCTCCACAGACTGCAGTGTATAATGCTGTATGACTTTTTAATAAAAGCTTAAATAATACTACCTCTGAGCCTAAATATACGACCCTTTCGAGATTTTTCCACGTCCATTCTTATAGGACCTCTTTTCAAATTCTCTACTGCATTAACTATTTCTTTACAAATATATTCCTGACTATGTTACATCTTTTTTCTACAACCTATAATAAATACTATAATGAAAACATAAACTAATTCTCTCTTCTTAAGGGTAAATTTATAAAACAATATCAACTGTCAACAAATTTAATATTACTACCAACTTTCAAATTTCCATGATTTAGTCAATTAGGTCTTATGTTTAGGGACGGATGTAGTGTTGTTTAACAAAACATACGATGCAATATAACATATTGACTATTGAATATAAATTGATCAAAATAACTTACTACTCCCAGGTTGCCCCAAAAAATGTAATTGCAGATATCAACCACCACCAGAAAGTACTTCTTCCACACATGGCTGTGCTCCCAAAAGCAAGTGCTTCAAGCTGAAAATCAGTTCTTATAGATGATTGACTTTATTTTCTTTTAATGGTTTGAAAACAATAACCAAAGCTAAGAGAGACGTACTGCACAAGCAAGTGCATCACACCCTGCAATGCAGTTGAAAATATCTTCATTAATAACATAAAGGTGTATACATGATGAAAAACAATACAATGAAAAAAATAATGAGGAAAATAACCATGATCAAACAGCTCCCCCAATGGGCTTGAAGAATTGGTTCGTCTAGCTTGCTTCCCATCAACAGCATCAAATGTCTAGCAAGTAAATACAGGCATAAACATATATCTATAAACACATTTATATAAGCCCTTGTCATAAAATAACCTCACGTATATAATTGAAAACAATAATCAAATTAGTCACGGACATCAATGGAAACTTAGGCATCATATACTCGGTCTAACAAAAGGTTGAGACTAAGTGAGCAAGCACTACAATATGAGAAGATAACCAACCTGGTACAAAAACAGAAGTATCCCGTGTGCAACATGAACCCATCTTGGAGGAGCTGAGTCCAATTGAGGTGAGTATACCTTGAAAAATAATGAAATTTCAGTGTGATGGATAAGGAATTCACTGTTTCAACACAGCCATTCACACTATATCCAAATTTCCTTCCATGACTATGTCAGAAACACTTGCAAAAGGAGAAAAACTCAATAAAGCATGAAATCAACAGCAATCTTAAGGATACCTTATATATTCGTTTGTACAAACTCCAAATTTTATTATATATGATTTGGCAAAATGAAAATTGTATTTTATTATATATGATTTGGCAAAATGAAAATTGTTGTGACACATTGCAAAATTATCCCTATTATATGACTTTGACTTTATGAAGTAAAAAGATTAATGGACTCAGGGTCCACTCACATAGCCAAGCAACACAGATATTAGTAAGAACATAAATCCTGTCAGAGTTATCTGCAACCAAACAATTTAAGAAAAATCAGAGCCAAGATTATAAGTTAATATAAGAAGAGTAACAATTACAGATGATACTACAAAAAAAATGGAAGCAGTGGTTTACCAAGTTTGGTCTGCAAAATGTTGGAGAATACCAAAATGCCAAGTGATGAGGAAAAATAAAACAAAAATGTAGAAGTTAGTGAATTAAAAAATTAAAATTAAAATAGAGAATAATTAAAACCAAATGTCTACCAAAAGAATAAATGATGGTTTTGTCTCCACGAATGAATTTAGCTTTGGTATAAAAACAAGAAAAGTTTCATAGAATAACAAAGCTAAATTTTCACATACAAATTTCATAATGTGATTTATCATCCTTGAACTGAGGAGATTTTTTAATTATTATGAAGTTATAATTAACTAACAATAAGTTTATTTATAACAAAAAAAAAACCTTAGCTTGAAATGAAAGAAGTACTTACGGCATCCATAGGGGAAACAAATTAACAAACCAACACCAAAAGGGCTGTAGTACATATTTGGCCACATAGGAATGATCTACACCACTATATTTATGTCTATGCAGAGCTGTAACACCATGAGGCCCGATATACATTCTGCAAAACCACGCAATATACTTCAAGTTCATGTTTAACCTTAGCAAAACAAGCTGAAATTTGAAAAATAAATTGACCAAAAGATAATAGGAACAATTAAGTTAAGACTTTATCTTGTATTATAGAAAAACTTATACATAAGCACTTATATAATAAACACTAATACTATATAAGCGCTTAATTAAGCTGCTTATCAAAATCAAGCCTTAGTGTATGTTTGGTTTACCTTTTGGAAGAGCCAAAAGTAACTCTAGAGGTGTAAAATTGATTTTGAAATGATTTTGAGGCGTTTGGTTCTCCTAAAATAGAATTAATTCTGCCTCCATAATTGATTCTACTCGAAGCTAGAATTTGTAGCTTTTGAGTTTAAACGTGATTTGTATATTAAAATTTATTGTTCAGCTCAATTTAGCATAAAGTTGTCCAAACATAAATCACTTTTCATTCAACTCACTTCTAACTAGAATCAATTTTACATAATCAATTCACTCAAAATCAACTTTTTCACGGCATAACCAAACATAGGCTTAGCAAAAGATTTCTAGTAACAAGTAAACATGGAATGTTTCACCTTACATTAAACACAGTGATCCTCTCTTAATTCATTCAAATTTCAAAGTACAAACAGAATAGAGTATTCCAGAACAGCAATTTCATGTGATCTAAATTCTAAGCAATTCATCAAATCTTCAGCAACACACAAAAAAAGTAAAATGCTTGTTCACAGCAACTACTCAACACGAATACATGAAAAAAAATTCATGAATCTTAGGTTAAAAACAAAATTGAAAGGTGAGATATAAATAAGGTAAGAAAAAGAGGAAACTCAAGCGTGAATTATGGCGAAAATGAAGAAGATGAACCTGATTTGATTTGAGAATGTGAGATTGAAATGGCGGAAGCAGTTAGAGGCTGAGAAGGTTTAACCTAAGTGTGAGATGGAATCAAATTCGAATCTAGAAAAGCAGAGTAATTGTAACGTGTGAATGTGAAGAGAGCTTTTTTTTTAATCACTTTTTACTTTATTTTATTCTACACTTGTTATAACTAACCAATACACCTTTGAGTCACATTTTTACTTCTTTTTTTAATTCAAAAGTAGATGCTTCGATTTATAAAATATAAATCGTAAATTGAATTAAACCGCATAATTTTATTAAAAAAATTATTTAATTGAGTTAAATATAACTTTTTTATCTTTTGATTTAATTTTGTTTAATTTTAAGTTTTTTATTAGATCAATTCTACCTTTTATATAAGACGTTGTGAATTTTTATTAGATTATTGGATATTGTATAAAGGTTTAATTAGTGTTGAAATTCTTTAATTTTATTTTTATTTTTATTTTTATTTTAATTTCTTATTTAATAAATATTATATTTTAGTCTTTTAAAAGCTATTTCGTTAGTTAAGTTGGTCATTTCTGTCAAATTTTATAAAAAAAACGTTAAGTTGTGCATATGTGGCATTGAGTTAGCAATTTAATAAGAGTATCTTTAGTGAGAGTATCATATGTGGATAAACTATGATATTTTTTGTGGGGGCAAAGTGATTTATAGGATTTAAAAAATTTATAGTTGATTTGAGTTGTTTTTACTTTAATGATAGTTGCTTATAAAAAACTAAAATTTGACCCTATATTTTATATTTTTTAATTGTAATTAATAAAATAAATAATAATATTTGTGTGAGCCCAAAGTGATTTGTAGGATTTACAAGACTTTAATAATATAAATAATAATATTATATGTTTCAAAATAAATAACATACGTTAGCTATATAATTACCGGAAACTAAAAGTTAGTGAATTAAATGTTATGTCATAGTCATTCCAATGCAAATTCTTTATAATTATCGTTAATTATAAAAAAATTTAACTATTAAAAATCTGCATTAAAGATGCTCTAAAAGGAGTAAATTGAGACTATATATATAGTTAAAGTACCAAATTGAAACTTTTTTATATTAACATACATTAAATCAAAATTCTTCTGATTTTTTTCCTATCAAAAACACATGAATAATGAATACAAAAACATAGAGCAATATAACTAGAATGAAATGACTTCAGTCACAAGAATCACATTCATCCTGGACATTATTCAATTGATCTTGATTAGCTCAACCTCTATTAAATGAACAATTTCTTCAATTGTTGATCCTGAACAAACTCTTCAATTGTTGAACTCTAGAAAGAAAAAAAACATAAAAAATCTCCAAGTTTTTAAACACACTTTTTATTATCAACGTATGCAAAAGTTGGTTTTCCTTCCATGCTACTTTCAAATATTGAGGGTATACACACACAAAAATCACTTTTAATTCAAATTTTGTAAAAAAAAAATGCTTAATATATCATACACAAAACAAATTTAATTTGGATAGATTCTAGGAAGGGAAAGTATTACCTTGTGCATTTTTATACTCCAGATTTACCCCTAAATCCATGAGAACGAAAACTAGATCATTTTGATTGAAAATTGCAGGTATGAACAAAATTACATTATATTCAGGTACGAACATGAACACATAGAAGAGCGGGAGATATATTAGTTGCAATACAGACAATCATGGCTTATCTACGTAATTTGCATCCACACACTGCACATATAGATGTTATGTATACCACTTTGTAGTCAAAAAATTACCATGCTTATCTAGTAATGAGTGAAGTTGTTCACGGTGTAGTCATAGAGTTAATTTCCCTTTTATTCTCATGGTTCAGCATCAATGCACCTGAAAGTATTACAATTTTATTAACTCAGTCATACATGTGAAAAGAAGAAAAAGGATAGAACGAAACAAACTGAAAATGCATGAAATTCAAATTACCATTCATGAAATTAAACCTAACCCTAGTGGAAACCGGTCATGAAATCTTCGAAATCGGCGCGTAGAAAACAAAATCACATTAGAAGAGAGACTTACGAGCATTAAATTCGTTGAAGATCTGCATTTTGAAAGCATCCAGGAGATTTAGCAGCATAACATAAAATCTCATCATGCCATAACCTTTTTTGACATGAAAATGAATATAGAAGCAATAAAAGGATGAGGATGATAACTTAGTTGACAAATAACAAAAGCATTGAAGATCAAAGTGAAAAACGAAGGAGAAGAGAGAAAGAGAGGAAGAAGCGAGAAAGGTGGCGGCTAGGGTTTGTAAAAGAGAGAAAAAGATTGCTTTGTACACGCTTCTTTTGTTTTTTAAATTTTAAATTAATATGAAATAAAATAATTTCATGTCATTTAATTTAGTCAGCTGGAGTGTCACGCATACACAAGTTAACGAAATTTGACAAAGTTTAACGGATAAGACCAATATGATTAAGGGAATAACATTTAAGGGATTCAGAACTAATGTTTATTACATAAGGGAGTAAAGTGAAACCTGAAATTAAGGGAGCAAAGGATGCATTAAGTCTAGTATAAAATAATTTATATTGGTAGTGCATACATTTTAATTATATATTTAATTAAGAGATTAATTATAATACACCGTCAGTGTAAAATTATTTTAGACTGTCATTTAATTAGAATGAATCATTTTGACACGTAATTATAAAATTAAAAATTAAAAATAAATTATAATTAAACCATTGTAATAATTGCTTCTTTCATGTTTCTTTCATCTTTACATCTTTTTTGTTTATGTTATTTTGCTTTTAAACTTTGAAGTTGCTTGTATAATATCATTGGTATTCTCGTTGACACAAGTTTTATGCAACATATCCTCAACTCTTGTCACTAATCTTGGTTTGGTCGGTGCAATCTTGTCATCCTTATTGCCATAATTATATATTTAACAATATTTGGTTTTGTAGGAACAATTTCATGTTTCAAGATGATAAAATAAATGAGATATCTACTATGAATTCTATTATATCTGACGTCTCTCTCAATAGAAATTATGCAGATATTTTTGTTGCTCCTAGATAGAAGTTGCAAACTAACCATAGATTTTTATATTCGAACTAAATAATTTTGGGGGGTTTATTTATGATCTATAGGCATTGGGTGTATACAGTCGTGACATAGGTATTTTACACTCGATCAAACCTTCATCAGTTGCAACTTTACCAAGACATTGGAGGTAATCAGACGTGAGGCAAGTTACGGGACGAGGAATCACATGTAATTAGTTTGTAAAATAGTCGTGATGTGAAAAGATCATTCTAGGTTCAATTAGAGATTGACCACATAAAAAGGAAAATGGATTTGATAATGGGTTTACTTGTTTCTCTTATTAGAAGTTTCAACCGTAGGTTAGTTTAACTAGTTTGATATATTTGTCAGAAATGGAAGGTATGTTTGGGAAATGGAAGGAATGGTTAGCTTGAATTTGGTAAGAAATAAGCATGAATATGAAATAGTTTATTAAAATATGAATTCGAAAAAAAGTTCTTTAAAATTATTCTTCTTCATTACTATATTTTAGGTTACTTAATCATTAAGAAAACAAAGTTAAAAGACTATTATTGAATTACCCGTAATATATATCTATATCTATATATATATATCTATATATATATATATATATATATATATATATATATATATATATATATATATATATATATATATATATATATATATATATGTGGGTAATAAATAAATTTAAATAATCAAGTTAAATATTATTTTTAATCACCATAATCACATTATATTATTGTATAGTAGATGTAAAAAATTTATATACTTTTCTTCTTCTCCATCAACGAAGTTTTAGTTTCTTCACATTTAAAAAACTAACTTAAAATGCTATAAATGAATGACCCATAATTTATACATATGCATAATATTTAAAATTAAATAATCAAGCTCAATATTATTTGTATTCAACGTATTCACATTGAGTTATCGTATATTGCTTCTAAAAATATTAAATATTTTTCTTCACCATCACAAAGTTATAGATTATTTTATCTCTAAGCAACAAGCACAATTGACTATAATAGATGTAAAAAAAAAAATATTTTCCCCACTAAGAAACAAAGTTCAAAGACTATATAATCCATGACATATATTTCATAAAATATAGGTAATAATTAAATTAAATAATAAAGCTCAACTTTATTTATATTTACTATTTAACATTTAATTATGGTATTTTAGATGTAAGTATATTTAATATGTTTCTTCTCCATCACCAAATTTCATGTTTCTTCGTCACTAAGCCACGAAGTTAAAAAACTACAAATGAATGACAAAAAAAATTATATATATATATATATATATATATATATATATATATATATATATATATATATATATATATATATATATATATATATATATATATATATATATATATATATATATATATATATATATATATATATATATATATATATATATATATATATATATATATATATATATATATATATATATATATATATATATATATATATATATATATATATATATATATATATATATATATATATATATATATATATATATATATATATATATATATATATATATATATATATATATATATATATATATATATATATATATATATATATATATATATATATATATATATATATATATATATATATATATATATATATATATATATATATATATATATATATATATATATATATATATATATATATATATATATATATATATATATATATATATATATATATATATATATATATATATATATATATATATATATATATATATATATATATATATATATATATATATATATATATATATATATATATATATATATATATATATATATATATATATATATATATATATATATATATATATATATATGGGTAATCACAAAAGATAAATATTCAAGTTCAATTTCATTTGTATTCACCATATTCACATTGTATTATAGTATAATATGTGTAAAAAATATCAATATTTTACTTCTTCGTTACCAAATTTTAGGTTTCTTCAGCACCAAAACAACAAAGTTAAAAGTCCATAAATGAATGCACTATATTATATATATATATATATATATATATATATATATATATATATATATATATATATATATATATATATATATATATATATATATATATATATATATATATATATATATATATATATATATATATATATATATATATATATATGGATAATTATTAAAATTAAATAGTCAAGCTCAAAATTATTTATATTTACCACATTCACAATGAATTATACTATATTAAATATTAAAAAAGTTTAAAAATTTTCTTCTGCATTACTATATTTTAGGTTACTCAATCATTAAGAAACAAATTAAAAGACTATTATTGAATTACCCGTACTATATATCTATATATCTATATATATGGGTAATAAATAAATTTAAATAATAAAGTTAAATACTTTTTTTAATAACCATAATTATATTGTATTATAGGATAATAGATGTAAAAAATTTCTATACTTTTCTTCTTCTCCATCTCTGAAGTTTAAGATTCTTGACTTTTAAGAAACTAAGTTAAAAGACTATTAAAGAATGACCCATAATTTATACATATGCATAATATTTAAAATTAAACAATCAAGCTTAATACTATTTGTATTCAACGTATTCACATTGACTTATGGTATATTGCTTCTAAAAATATTAAATATTTTTCTTCACCATCACAGAGTTATAGGTTATTTTATCTCTAAGCAACAAAAAAAATTTACTATAATAGATATAAAAAAATATATTTTATTTTTCTTCTCCATCACAAAATTTTAGGTTTTTTCCCACTAAAAAACAAAGTTCAAAGACTATAATTCATGACATATATTTCCTAAAATATATGTAATAATTAAATTAAATAATAAATTTCAAATTTATTTATATTTACTATTTAACATTTAATTATGGTATTTTAGATGTAAATATATTTAATATGTTTCTTCTCCATCACCAAATTTCATGTTTCTTCGTCACTATGCCACAAAGTTAAAAGACTAAAAATGAATGATAAATAAAAAAATATATATATATATATATATATATATATATATATATATATATATATATATATATATATATATATATATATATATATATATATATATATATATATATATATATATATATATATATATATATATATATATATATATATATATATATATATATATATATATATATATATATATATATATATGGGTAATCACAAAAGTTAAATATTCAAGTTCAGTTTTATTTGTATTCACCGTATTCACATTGTATTATAGTATGATATGTGTAAAAAATTTGAATATTTTACTTCTTCTTCAGCACCAAAGCAACAAAGTTAAAAGTCTATAAATAAATGTACTATATTTTATATAAATAGATAATTATTAAAAATAAATAGTGAAGCCCAAAATTATTTATATTTATCAAATTCACAATGAATTATATTATATTAAATATATAAAAATTTAAAAAATTTCTTCTTCATTACTACATTTTAGGTTAATCAATCATTAAGAAAAAAATTTAAAAGACTATTATTGAGCTACTCGTAATATATATATATATATATATATATATATATATATATATATATATATATATATATATATATATATATATATATATATATATATATATATATATATATATATATATATATATATATATATATATATATATATATATATATATATATATATATATATATATATATATATATATATATATATATATATATATATATATATATATATATTTATATTTATATTTATATTTATATATATAACGGTAATAAATAAATTTAAATAATCAAGTTAAATATTATTTTTAATCACCATAATTTCATTTTATTATGAAATAATAGATGTAAAAAAATTCTATACTTTTCTTCTTCTCCATCACATAAGTTTAAGTTCTTCACATTTAAGAAACTAAGTTTAAAAACTATAAATGAATGACCCATAATTTATACATATGCATAATATTTAAAATTAAATTATCAAGCTCAATATTATTTATATTCAACGTATTCACATTGAGTTATGGTATATTGCATCTAAAAATATTCAATATTTTTCTTCACCATCACAAAGTTTAAGGTAATTTTATCTCTAAACAACAAACACAACTGACTATAATAGACGTAATAAAAATATATTTCATTTTTCTTCTCCACCAGAAAATTTTAAGTTTTTCCCCACTAAGAAACAAAGTTAAAAGACTATAATTCATGACATATGTTTCATATAATATAGGTAATAATTAAATTAAAAAATAAAGCTCAAAATTATTTATATTTACGATTTAACATTTACTTATGGTATTTTAGATGTAAATATATTATATATGTGTCTTCTCTATCACCAAATTTCATGTTTATTCGTCACTAAGCCACAAAGTTAAAAGACTACAGATGAATTAGATTTTTTTTAATATATGGGTAATCACAAAAGTTGAATATTCAAGTTCAATTTTATTTGTATTCACCATATTCACATTGTATTTTAGTATAATTTGTGTAAAAAATTTCAATATTTTACTTC
>OZ012739.1:8120575-8122348 GCA_963859935.3 Lathyrus sativus | reverse complement strand
AAGGCAAATAAATTAATTTAAATAATCAAGTTAAATATTATTTTTAATCACCATAAATACATTGTATTATGGTATAATAGATGTAAAAAATTTATATACTTTTCTTCTTCTCCATCACCGAAGTTTAATTTTCTTCACATTTATGAAACTAAGTTAAAAGACTATAAATCAATGACACATAATTTATACATATGCATAATATTTAAAATTAAATAATCAAGCTCAATATGATTTATATTCAACGTATTCACATTTAGTTATGGTATATTAAATCTAAAAGTATTCAATATTTTTCTTCACCATCACAAAGTTTTAGGTTATTTTATCTCTAAGATACAAACCCAATTAACTATAGTAGATGTAAAAAAAATATTTTATTTTTCTTCTCCATCAGAAAATTTTAGGTTTTTCCCCACTAAGAAGCAAAGTTCAAAGACTATAATTAATGACATATATTTCATAAAATATAGGTAAAAATTAAATTAAAAAATAAAGCTCAAATTTAGTTTTATTTACTATTCAACATTTAATTATGGAATTTTAGATCTAAATATATTTAATATGTTTCTTCTCCATCACAAAATTTCATGTTTTTTCGTCACTAAACCACAAAGTTAAAAGTTTACTAATGAATGACAAATAAATTATATATATATATATGGGTAATCACAAAAGTTAAATATTCAAGTTCAATTTTATATGTATTAACCATATTCAAAATGTATTATAGTATAATATGTGTAAAAAATTTCAATATTTTACTTCTTCTTCGTCACATAATTTTAGGTTTCTTCAGCACCAAAGTAATAAAGTTAAAATACTATAAATGAATGCACCATATTTTATATATACGGATAATTATTAAAATTAAATAGTCCAGCTCAAAATTATTATTATTTAAAACATTCACAATGAATTTTTGTATATTAAATATTAAAAAATGTAAAATTTATCTTCATGATTATTATATTTTAGGTTACTCAATCATTAAGAAACAAAGTTAAAAGACTATAATTGAATTATCCGTAATATATATATATATATATATATATATATATATATATATATATATATATATATATATATATATATATATATATATATATATATATATATATATATATATATATATATATATATATATATATATATATATATATATATATATATATATATATATATATATATATATATATATATATATATATATATATATATATATAAGTATAAATAATTAAGTTAAATATTATTTTTAATCACCATAATCACATTGTATTATGGTATAATAGATGTAAAAAATTTATATACTTTTCTTCTTCTCCATCACCGAAGTTTAATTTTCTTCACATTTATGAAACTAATTTAAAAGACTATAAATCAATGACACATAATTTATACATATGCATAATATTTAAAATTAAATAATCAAGCTCAATATTATTTATATTCAACGTATTCACATTTAGTTATGGTATATTGCATCTAAAAGTATTCAATATTTTTCTTCACCATCACAAAGTTTTAGGTTATTTTATCTCTAAGATACAAACACAATTAACTATAGTAGATGTAAAAAAAAATATTTTATTTTTCTTCTCCATCAGAAAATTTTAGGTTTTTTCCCACTAATAAGCAAAGTTCAAAGACTATAATTAATGACATATATTTCATAAAATATAGGTAAAAATTAAATTAAAAAATAAAGCTCAAATTTATTTTTATTTACTATTCAACATTTAATTATGGTATTTTAGATCTAAATATATTTAATAT
>OZ012739.1:7723075-8118075 GCA_963859935.3 Lathyrus sativus | reverse complement strand
ATATATATTAGGGTAATCACAAAAGTTAAATATTCAAGTTTAATTTTATTTGTATTCATCATATTCATAATGTATTTCAGCACCAAAGCAGCAAAGTTAAAAGACTATAAATGAATGCACCATATTTTATATATACGGATAATTATTAAAATTAAAAGGATTCCTCTTACAACATTGTATTAATGGTGACATGTTTATAAGTGATTCGTTCATTATATGTCACAAACTTTTTCCAGTGAACAGACTTGGATTTCAAAATTGTCATATGCATTGCATTAATATATCTTTTATGCAGAAGAATTTGTTTTACTTGCGGGTAAGCGCTTGACAGCAGGAGAGTTTCCACAGTGGAAAGTTTGATCAGGATAAGTGCAGAATGCCTGAATACTCCGTCGAACCAGGGACGACTATATCAAATGATCATATCTGGGAGTCAGCCATCCAGAAGTCAGTTAATCTGAGGCAGTCAGGTCGAGATTCGGTAAATCTCTCGTAGCCAGAGGTATTACTCCACAAATCAACAAATCTGGGGCAAAGTCATTGGAGGCTGGGGGCAGGCCACCCTAAGAGCGCAGAAGCTATTCTCGGCCAAAGGGCAATTAATATGAAGCACCTCTTCAAAGTTCAGGATGCTAAGGCAGTTCATATCAAACCATCGGGGTACATAGATTTCAGATTTCCTTCGAGGAAGATGTTGTGAGATCCCACTGGCTGGGGCAAAATCGGAAATGAAGGAACTGTTCCTCTCCGTATCATCAGAGCTACTCAAAGCCATTCAAACGAGTTCAATCAACTTTCAAGTTCAAGACGAATGTCGGGAAGTCATGTTATTATTCCTTGACCCTTCAACCAAAAAACCCTCGAGTTCAGCCAGAATTTTTTCCAGCGTCAGTCGTACCTGACCCTTCACAGATAACCTAAAGTCCAATTCCTATTGGCAATCACCAGGAAGCCCAATCCATATTGGCGTATCATTCCTAAAGTCTAATTCCTATTGGCAATCACCAGGAAGCTCAATCCATATTGGCGCATCATTCTAAAATCCCAATTCCCATTGGTACCCAGGAAGATTTCGTCTGTTTTCTCCAGCAAAGTCCAATCATACTTGGCACATCCGGTTATCCCCAGCGGAGTTGGCTTCGTCTTCAGCATTTATTTTGCTAGAGTTGTTCTGTTGTATCCAGCTTTCCCCTGGCAACCTGAGCCTGCATCTGCATTTTTGCATATAGTCATCATATCTGCATCATCTTTGCATTTCATCCTCAAATGCGTAGCATTTCCATTTCGTATAAAGAATTATGCTATAGAAAAATTCAAACATATGCATGTGGAACATAAGCCAGATTTCTGTCAGCCTCCCGGGGCAACTTGAATCACTCTTCAATCAATACAGGGGTATTTATCCAACAGCTTTGTTCAGATAGATCATCGGCTTATTTTCTTTCGGGTTCCAAATCGTACGTCAGATTCTCTTTGTCCATCAGCCCGCTGATGATGACATCTTCAAGCAGATTTTCTTTGTTCATCAGTCCTCTGATGACGACACCCCAACGGATTCTTGTTGTCAATTCCTATTGACGATGTGTTCCCCCAGTAGGTATTTTCTCTCCGTCTATCAGTAGATGATGTGAGCTTCAGATTAGTTTTCTGCTTGTCTAGCATTAGACGATGTGGACTTTGGATACGACCTTCTGCTTGTCTAGCGTTAGACGATATGGGTTTTTGGAAATGGTTTTCTTCCTATCTAGCATTAGATGAGGTGGATTTCGCTGGTATTTTCTCTCCGTCTACCAGTAGACGACGTGAGTTTTGGACATGGGTTTCTTTCCATTTATTAGATGAGATGAAGTTTTAAGAGGGTTTTCCTGTTGTCAATTCCTATTGATGATGTGGCTCTTTGAAGAATGTTTGGATCTTCTTATTGTCAATTCCTATTGATGATATGGCTCTTTGAAGATGGTTTTCTTTCTGCCATTTCCTATTAATGATGTGGCCCTTTGAATATGTTTTGCTTTCCATCAATTCCTATTGACGAAAGGATTCTGAAATTTGCTGAGTGGTTTTGAAGTTCATTGACGTGATCTATGGGTTTGATTTTTCTTTTCGTTGATTCCTATTGACGAGGTGGTTCTTCGGACAAGTTTACTTACCGTCTACCTTTAGACGATGTGCACTTTGGATATATTACTTACCGTCTACCATTAGGCGAGGTGATTTTGGATATGATTTTCTTTCTGTCTAGCATTAGACGACGTGGGTTTTGATTATTCATCCCGTCTACCTTTAGACGATGTGCACTTTGAATATATTACTTACCGTCTACTATTAGACGATGTAACTTTGGGTGATGTTTCTTACCGTCTACCTTTAGACGATGTGTACTTTGGATATATTACTTACCGTCTACCATTAGGCGAGGTGATTTTGGATATGATTTTCTTTCTGTCTAGCATTAGACGATGTGGGTTTTGATTGTTCATCTCGTCTACCTTTAGACGATGCAAACTTTGGATATATTAATTACAGTCTACCTTTAGTTGATGTGGACTTTGGATACGATTTTCTTCCTGTCTACCATTAGACGATGTGAAGTTATCAATTGCGTTTTGAGCCGGCCTTTGGGTCTGATGCCTGTGGCGTTACACAGATGACTGACGGTGATGTCAGACGTTCTTTCCAACTTGATATCAATGCCTGGAAGCGAAGTTAGATGTTCCTTATCAGTTAATCAGTTTAGCTCGTTGCCGTGCAACTGTCAGTTCAAGTTATTTCCGGATATTTTCGTTCTCCTAATTAGAGTTTGCAGTTTATTTCTGCAGTTGGCAAATTTTCGGGTTCATTGGTATTCAACCGTCTTTTACCTTGATTGTTTGAAAGTCGTTGCTTTTCACCCAATCAGGTCCAAGCCGTTTGAATAGGGGCAGCTGTTGTACTCCAAAATTTGCCCAACCTTTTCTTTACCTAGCTTGTGTTTCATTGCATTCATAGCATTAGCATTTCCATACCATTGTTCATTTGCATGGGACTAAGAGAGGTATGCCTAGCAAGAGGAGATTACCAAAGCTTCCAAGCCTAATCAAGAGGTCTTATTCAAGCTATCAAGTGCTTATCATCATCAGAAGAAAGTCAAAGTTCTTTGAAAGAGCATGTCGCTACCGCGAAAATAAGGTGCCGGCAAAATAGAAGAGTCGCCACCTTTCGTTATTTATCCCTCAGAACAGGAAAGGGAACGATCGGAAAAACCTGACGAAAAGGTATAAGACAAGGTCGTCGCAACCGTTGTCTGGGTTCGGGAGTCGGTTACGCAAGGGGAAGGTATTAGCACCCCTCACGTCCATCGTACTCGATGGGATCCACGCTTGTTGTGTTTATCTGACGGGTTTGTTTTACTATCTACCTATCAAGGTCGGTCTGAAAAGAAAAGAAAATGACTCGGCAAAGCGTCGCACTTTATGCCTACGTATTCTCATCAGAGAATGAGAAATCAGAGTCAACGTAGTTCGCCTAACTACGGGATACGGGGAAGGTGGCTCGCCAATACATCACTATTGTGCCTACGTACTCTCAACAGACATGATAGATCAGAGCTTACGTAGTTCGGGATAATACGGATTACGGGAATTTCAGATTCATCTGTTTTTTCGAGTAGGGTTAACAAACAGTTCCAGCAGTTTGGTGTACGCAGCTCGACCTTTGGAGACTTAGGCGTTACCGTTTGCGGTAGAACTGAAAGTTAACGACACTCTTTTCTTCAGAAAAGCTTCCTTTGAATTATGGGCCCACGGGGAAAAAAGGTTTGAAGTTTATTTTCTGTCTTTTACGGAAGAACTGTCTTTTATGGTTGTCTGTAGTTTGTACAGCACTAGAGACTACAACCTGGGAACGAATGCGTCGCATATCGTCCAAAGGACGTATACTAAACATTCTAGCCGATTGAGAGGAGGCCGCTCAATTATCATTACCCAAGTAGCTTAAGGCTCGTATCGCGCTTATACTAACTTACCTTTATTACGTTTTTTACTGTTCGTTTGAGATGAGAAGAGAGAGGGACAACTACGGGGAGACTATCAAGTCCTAATGTTGTCATGCCAAGGATTCATCCTATGGTTGAGGTTTGAAACAGGGAACTCCTAGAAGTTATCATGCATAGGTTTCAACCTAAAGTTCTAATCGTCACTTCCTTATCAAAGGAAGTGAGATTCCTAGGGGATCATGTCAATGAGATACAGAAACAGATAAAGCATCAGCTTAACAGTAAACAGTAAACAACTGTAAAATGCATGCAATGCAAGTGAGGGAGGAAATATGTGTGGGGCATCAGCCTCCACAAGCTCGTCTTGACCTCAAGCCAGATATGAATAACTGCAATCATAATAGAAGAATAAGATGCCATCAAGCAAACCATAAACCACACAGGCAAGGGATCCGAGCTCTACCGAATACCAACAAGCAAAGCCATACAGTAAAAATACAAGCAGAGGGAGCAACTCAACCTCTAGTGCAATCATGCTCCTAGCTTAAACAATTTAAACATGACCTTATTCTAATGCATCAAGCAAATCAAACAAGTCACATCAATACAGTTGCACAGAAAGCAAACACACAAGAAAGCAGATCAACAGCTTCCACAGCTTCACAGCAAAGCAATCCTCTGACAGCAGTTCAGTCCTTAGTCTGTAACTGTTCTCCAAGTCTATCCTCTTCAAGAGAATGAAAGGTACTCCATCTTCAAGTTTCAATCTTCAATAGCAAGTATCAACTTGCTTCTTCAAGCTTTCAATGCATCAAACACAAGTATCAACTTGCTCTTCATCTTCTTCCAGCTTCAGCTCTTTCTTCAATCTCAATTTGATCTTCTTCAAGCTCCAGTGGTAGTCTTCAAACAAAGGGGAAGTGCAACCTCTAGCATATTCAATATTCTATCAAGGAACTCCATCCTCTAGCAAGTGAGAAAGATTCATCTAACAGGAACAAGGTGGGATAGGGAGAAGCAAAGTGAAGACCAAAGGTCACCTCTGAGCACTCCACCATCAAAGAAAGGAACCCTCAAAGGTTCTACCAACTTGTGAAGAGCCACACATCCTACCAAAGGAGGGACGAGGCCTTCACAAGGGGACCTTACATCATAGGGAGGAATGGAAGTGATCAACACCTTCCATGTTTCATGAAGGAAGAAAATCTATTCTAAGAGATCTCCCTAAAGACCCTAATCCTTAACCCTAAACAAACTACACCAAAGGGAGAGAAATCTTCAATTCCAAGCCCCACCATGCATTCCACAGTAGCCCACACAAGTCTTCATCATCATCCAAGAGCAAGAGAAGCAAAACCCTAGTCTAAGCGAACTAATGAAGTCATTCTAGTTGAGTTAACAAGTTAGGATCACCTAAAACCTAGTATTAAAGTTAATTCTAACTAAAATACTAAAATCAATTATAAAATCCTACAAAAATAACTATGGAAACCTATGTCAATCATGACTCTACCATGTTAATTCCAGAGATCAAATCCTCAAATAAGACCTAGAAATAAATTTTACACTACAAGGTACTAAACTTAAACCCTAAAAGGGAGCACCTAAGGTTTCAACCTAAAAACAACACCTAATTTCATCACAAAAATGTGAGAAAAATACTATGGGAGCATACATGTCGAAGCTAATCACAAACAAAATCTTAAGCAAAAACTCATCACCAAATGCTCAAACAAAATTCATCAAACATAGGTATCAACCATGGTAATTTTATTATCAAATAAAATGCACAAAAAATAAAAATGCATGGTTTTCCTAATATTTTTATTCAATAAAATTCTAGATTCAATCATGAATCAGGGGGAAAAACCTGGAATTAGTTGACCTATTTTCCTATTTTTTATGAATTATTATCAAACTAATATGAAATGAAGAAAATAAAATAAAATCAAAAGAAATTAATAAAACCAGCGTGCTGAATAGCAATCCAACATAGTGCAATTCCTGGGATGGGCCAAATGGGAGGTATGAATATCAATCCAATCACTAAGCCCATTCACTTCAATTAAATGAAACGGTGCGTATCAATGAAGAAGTCCAAGTCTGACTTTTAAAACCAATCGTGGTCGTGTGTTGCTCTTACTGAGTCAAGCTTCAAAGATGATCCAACGCTCACAGTTCATCTTCCTCATTCAAATATTCAGACATGGAGGGAAACCAGACGGTGGCCTGAGCAATGGCGTCACCGTCTTCTCCGGTAAGGTCAAATACACAGGTCATCAAAAATAACAAAACCCTACATCAACTTGTCCAGTTTTTGATGCTGATCACGAATCTAACCTTAGAATCATCTAACTCTCTATGGATTTCCAAACCCGATAGCTATTCCAAAATACACCTCAATCTTGAATCTCATCAGAACTTCAATTAAATGCACATAAATAATCCTCATCTCATGGTGATCATCTTACACTATACAATCTTGATTATCAATCCAAGAATCTCTAGAATTCAGCCTCAACAGAAATTGGTCATCATCATAACTTATCTCTAATTCACCAATTAATCATCTTAAATCCAACTACACATTGCAAGGATCCTAACCACCTATAGATTTCTATCTATCTCCTCCTAAATTATGCATAGGGATGAAAGTTACCAACCTGAGTTCAGAGGTGTAACATATGCAGTTCTTGATCACTTCAACCTCCAAGATGATGCAGATACACTCCAAAACACCTTCTGAAGCTAATGCAACCTTCAATTTCTCTTGATTTGGCCTGGAACTCAGAAATAGATTTCCTCTTGCAACTCTAAATTTTCAATGGCTCTCTCTGCTACCAGCATCAAACTCTTCCAAAAAATGGCTGAACATACTCACCAACTTATATAGAACTCATTAGAATCATCTAGAACCTTCTCAAAGCTTCAGAATGAGAAATTGGATTTTCAAATTCTCACCAAAATGTCATTCATAACAGTCACGATTTGCACTCTGTTTTGGCTTCAAAATGCTTGCTTTCAACTTCTCATGAGATATTGAACATGAATGGTGGTGATTCACTCCTTGTTTCAATCCAATGGTTCATGTATGTTATGTTACTTCATCATGAAGAAACAAAGAAAAAGGGCATGATTTTGGACTCAAATCAAAATTCTGATATTGCCAAAGTTTCTAGAATACCTTTTCCATTCAAAAAATGATATTATTTTGCTTCATTTGCACACAAAATGATTTATTTGAATTTTTGGTCATTAATTCATTTTAATTCTTCCTTTTTCACAATTTCTTGAACCAAGTCTCTCCTTGAGCCATTTCAATGCCTCCTTGATACATGGTCAAGGTTAAAACCTCATTTTGAGCAACTTTCAAGTTGCACAAAATTTCATTTGAGATGTCTAAGTTGGTGAAAATGACATATAACCAAAAATGACCCATAATCACAACTTCCCAAAATACCCTTGACTTGTCAAAGCCATAACTTGAGTTCTACAAATCCTATCAAGGACTTCTAGTACTCTCTAGAAATCTAAGAGAATAAGGAACAACATTCATGTTGATCAAAAGTTCATAGGAATCATCCTTCTTGGGCAAAAGTGCCATGCAAGTTGGGTAACTTTCAAGCTCCAAATTCACATACCTCAGATGACTTGTAACTTGTCTGGCTCATAACTTGAGTTATATAAACCCTATCAAGGAATTATAGTACTCAAATTAAAGCTAAGCTCATGCTCTACAACAATCATGTTGGGGTCAAGATGAGATGACAATCATATCTTGAGTTAAATAGCCTGGAAGTCAGGGGTCAAGTTAGGGGATTTTACACTGTCAAGTCTTAGAAACCCTAACCTGAAACTTCTCAAACTCTTCAATCATGATGAGTTAACCTTGGAATCATCCTTAGAACATCTCAATGTATCCATCCATGATCACATGAATCATGAATTAGGTCTCAAACTTCTTCAAATCCTCAGTTGACTTAGGGTTGACCCAATCAAACCCTAGCTGCACCACTCATGGCTGAGTCTTCTTAATCTTGCACAATGACCTGTCTAGGCCTCAAAGTGATCCTCAACATTTCTCATGATCTCTCTCAAGACCTCAAGTCCATCTCCATGACCTTAGAATCATCTGATGGATTTCCACAACTCTCAAGTTAGGAGACCTACACACTTGGTTTCAACCACTCTTTCTGAGGCTCTTTTAACTTCTCTGACAAGGATATCAACCCTTGAGCACCTGAATAACCTTCTTTGCTAGCTTCATAGTCTTGTATAGCTCTTAATTGGTAATCATACCTCTTGATCTCCTGCACACATGTCAATAAAATGCAAATGATAATGCTAATGTGAATGAAATGAAACACAAGCTAGGTGAAGAAATGTTGGGCAAATTTTGGGGTGCAACAGAGCAGACGAATGAATTTGGTTCACCTCCTATCTTGGAGACCATGTGAAGATCATCAGATGATATTGAGTCCATGTTTATGGATGGAGAGTATTGTGGGAGCTCATTGAGTGCCTTGAGGGTCATTGGGGAGCTTATCCAAGTCATTATACCAAGTGCAAGAAGCCACAGTCAAAGGTGGTGCATCTAGGGTTTTCATCTGGTCAACCCTAAGTCAACTGTGAAGCTAAAGGAGATTAAAACTTAATTCCAAGTCTTTATGATCATGTTGTTGTGTTGAGATATCTAAGATGTTATTCCAAGATCAAATAATGAAGAATCAAGAGTGTGAGAAGTTGCTAAGCTAGGGTTTCTAAGCTTGTCAGTGTAAAATCCCCTATTTAGTGCCTAACTTCAAGGCCACATATCTCAAGATACAAGTTCCATCTCATCTTGATGCCAACATGAGACTTGCAGAGCATGTTTCTAGCTTTCTTTTTAGTACTAGAACTCATCCATTGGGTTTCTAGAACTCAAGTTATGATGCTGACAAGTTATGGATCCTCAGATGAATGTGATTTTGGTCAACAAAAGTCAACCAACTTCCAAGACATTTTTGACCTAGAAGGATGTTTCTCCTCACTTTGACACAAACATGGAAGTTGTTCCTTATGATCTTAGCTTCCCAAAAGTCCTAGAAATCCTTCATTTGATTTGTAGAGCTCTAGATATGAAGCTTGCAAGGCAGGGGTATTTTGGGAAACTTTGATTATAGGTCATTTTGGTTATAGGTCAATTTTACAACTTTGCACACTTCAAATGGAACTTTCTCCAACATCAAACTTGCATCAAATGAGTTCATTTTCATCATCAAACATCAAGCTATCATGGGTTTGGTTTGTATATGAAAATTGGTGAAGAAACTTCATGAAAAAAGCTTTAAAAGGGGCAAATTCAATCAAATTCATTTTGAACCATTTCATAACATGTTTATGTATTTTTTTGAGTCCCCTTAACCTAACAAATGCAATGCCAAAATCAGAAGTAAATTTTGAGGCCATTTTCATGTGCAAATTCATGGTTACTTCAAGAAGAAGTCACACAACCAAAATCAACCATAGGATCTTTTCAAGGGATTAATATCATCCCTTTGATCACTCCATACCACAAGCAAACTGTTTGAATCAAATTCAGAGCTTTTGGAGCCATTTTCCATACATGATTTTTAAGAAAAAAACTCCAAAGTTGGATTTCTCAATTCCCCTTAACAGGACACAATTGGGCCTCCAATTGTGCTCAGATCCAAAGTATATAGTCTCTAGATGAAGAAGGAAGCTTGAGAAGTGGAAATTGGTGGAGTTTGAACAGAGTTCAGTTGAGAAAAGTGGAGAATAAAATGAAATCGTGAAATCAAGAATCAAGCCATTTCAAGCCAATTGAAGGTTCCTAACAGCTTCCTTGAAGATTATTGAAGCTTTCTGGATCATTTCCTACAAGTTTCAACAGCTATTCAAGACCCAACGGAGGAGCTCCATTAGGTAAGTTATCCTTCCAAAATTCTCCATGATCAAGCATCTATTAACTGTCATTCTTGATGCAAATTGAAGCCTTATGCTTATAGATCGTTTCTGGATTGGTTTAGTAGTTGTTCTTGATGATTCTTGGATTGAGCTTGAAATTTGTTTAAAACGTGTTTCACAATTCTTGAGAGATAAATGAATTTGAACCCTAGATTATTAATGTGCGTGAGGAGAGGATGAGTTTAGGCTAAAAAATCATGCGTTTTGGTGGAGTTTTGAACTCCCTGCATTTTTGGTTGATTGGAGAAGACGACCGGAGCATAGTGGCTCCGGCGTCTGGTTATTCCTCCGCCTGGCTTAGGCGGATGCCACATAAGATCTTGGACTTGTTGACTGACCATAATCGTGTGGTCCTTATTTCATCTGAGCCTCCTTTGACATTTTGACTAGGTCACATCATAATTGAAACACCCTGTTTCATTAAAGCCTCTGATGGCTTTGGACTTGGGCATTATTTAATATTCACACCCCCCTGAATGCTAAGCCCATCATTTGAACTGGATTTTATTGCTATTTGATAAGCATCTTTTCTATTTTCTCTTCTTTATTTCTTTTTCCCTTTTATTTTGCTGTTTGAGTTTTAATCCAAATAAAATGCCTCAATTAATGATAAAAATCCCAAAAAATACTTTTTACACATTTTGGATGTTATGTGATTTTACAAATTTTCCACTTAATTTTTTAAGTCATTTTCCAATTAAATCATGATTTTTACTTTTGAGGTATTTTAGTTGGATTAAAAATTGCATATCCCATGTTCTTGATTTTATTTCTTGATGAAATTTTCATGTTAGTGGCTGGTTTCTCTTTAGCATATTCTTCACATGTTAGTTGATTTTTTAGATATTTTTACCCCTGGTTTTATTAACAATTGGTTAGGGGTTTAGGTTAGTCTTTATGACCCTCGATTCACCCTTGCATTTAGGGTATCCCTTTGAATTTATCTCTGTTTGATAGTTGTGTTTGAACTTGGTCTCTATACTCTTAACCCCTGGTTCCTAACACCTTAGGAATCATCTAGGATTTTATTTGGCATTTTTTGGATATGTTTGCTATTTTTGGTGTATTTTCCATTTTAGGTCATCCTTGTGTGGTGTTTACCCTAATACATGAACTAGTTTGTTTCCTAATTGGTTTTTGTGCATTGTTTGAGCCTATAATTCTTGTGAATTCATGGTATATACATATTTAGGTTTTTATATGTTGGATTATAGGTCCAAATTTGGTTTGAAACCTGTTTAAGTTTGTGCATCTTTTAGGCCTTCCATTTAAGGTTTCACTTGTGTACATGTATGGATGTTTACACTCTTTTGTCATGATTCACTTGCATTCTTTTACATGTTTTGAGTCATTTACTTTGAGTACACTTTCCCTTCATCTCTCTCTCTGTCCTAGGACTTTAGGATCCTATTTATGGAAGCTTAGTCCCTCTTTTGGAGGAACTTGAAGCATGCCATAAATAGTGAGCCTTTGAGGACCCCTTTTGTGATTTGTTTGCATATTGAATGTGGTATGTTTGGTTGAGTGACCTTGTGAGTTCCTTAGGTTCTCACTTTGCCTCCCATCATCTCATTCAATAATTTCCTTCTTTCCTTTTCACTTGGTGTGCTTGTGTGCATTAGAATTGATGGTTGAATGATGTAGCTTTTCTCTCATTTCTTTCCTTGCATTAATAAAGGTTGAGATGTGCTTGTGGAGGTGTTTACCCCACACTTTTTCCACCCTTTGCTTGTGTGTTATTTTCTCTTTTTCATTTCTATGTGCATTAATAAAGGTTGAGATGTGCTTGTGGTGGTGTTTACCCCACACTTTTTCCTCTCTTTGCTTGTGTTTTATTTTCCCTTTGTGCATTTCTATGTGCATTAATAAAGGTTGAGATGTGCTTGTGGAGGTGTTCACCCCACACTTTTCCTCCCTTTGCTTGTGTGTTATTTTTCCTTTTTGAATTTCTATGTGCATTAATAAAGGTTGATATGTGCTTGTGGTGGTGTTCACCCCACACTTTTTCTTCCCTTTACTTGTGTGTTGCATCGCATATGCATTCATTCCTATTTCATGTCTTATTTCATGTTGTTTCTCTCTTCTCTTTTCATTACCATGCTCCCTTAGGATCTCTAATCTCCTTGTTTAAGGATGATTATGATAGACTCTAGGATTCAAACCATGTATGAGAATATTAAGTAGTTTCCCTTTAACCTCAACTATAGGTCCATCTTGCATGACAACTACTAGGTTTTGAACTAGTTTCCCTTTAGTTTGTCCTCTCTCTTTCTCATCTCAAAACAACTCTAAAATACTTAATAATAAAGGCTAATGAATGTTGTGCGTTACGAGCCTTAAGTGTAACACCCCACTTCCCAAAATTAATAAAATACGATTAATTCAAATAAACATCAGAGTCTCCCCCCAACAAGTCGGATATCACATCACATAATCCATAATACTCTTCATTAGAAGGTTTTCAAAACAAAGTAGCGGAAATAATCATTAATTCATCATTCTCGGTCATACGCCAAATTACATAAAAAGATTCATTAAAAGGTTCACCAACATGATACGTCACTGGAAATAAAACAAGTTCAACGAAAAAAATAAATAAACACCCAAGTCTCGTGCTACGTATCAGAGCATCCTAAGACTCGACTCGCACATCACTATCCAAGCTAGCTAAGTACCTGGATTATCTGTACTTTCGAAGAAGCACGGACCACAACAACAATAAAGGGGTGAGAAAACATGATCAAAATTATCGGTAATAAAATACATGAGATAAAGGTAGCAATCATATAATCCATCACCCAACATTCATCAAACACGACCTACTGTCCAACATCAACACAACACACCATAATGCAATTATGCAACTCAACGCCATGCATGCGGTACCGACTCATTGGTTCGTTCAATCGAACCCCGGATAGATCACATACATCCGTCCTTGGCCATGATTTGTCCCCACCATTCTCCTCAAGGGAGTACGGATGAATCACATACACTCCTCCTGAGCAATGATTCGTCCCACCAAAACACCATGATATGCATAACACAATGCACAACAAATGAACTCAAGCACACAAGGTGCACACGATCCCCTGATCACATCACCATACATCATACACACGTATTATTCATCAATTAATTATTTTAATTAAAGTCACACGATCCCCCTGATCCCGTCACCATACTCCATACATATCTCACACCCCAATCTACTTATTTCAATTAACCTCAATCACTACATAATTTCACCTTTTAATGCCAAGTATACACTCTTCACCACTAATCACCATGTCTATACTGGTCACAACTCAAGGGATACTACAAAACGAATCACAACGCAAAACAGCACCAAAATCACATTTCTGTCACGCTCGCTGGACCACTCGCCTAGCGAGGTCCTAACGAGTCGCTCGCCACTGCTCGCCTAGCGAGCAAGCTCGCGAAGGCTGTCTGGAACCTACTGGAAGCGTTCGCTACTCACTCGTTGGGGCTTCGCCTAGCGAACCACTTCGCCACCTCCTTCGCTTAGCGAACACGCTAGCGAACCTGATTTTTGGCTACTGGAACTACTCGCTACTCACTCACTTAGCGAACACGCTAGCGAGTCCCTCGCCACCTTGCTCGCCTAGCGAACGTGCTAGCGAGCTTCTGCGTACTCAATTCCTCAATTGTGCAAAATGTCACTTCTGATCAATTTTAAGCCTATTCTACTTCATCTTTCTTCTATCTTATTGTTACTACAACCATTACACGATATTCTACTCAAATGCTCCTAAGATCCCCTCTCCAGAACCAATAATCATGTTCATCCCAATACTTCAGAGTTACACAGAACTTCACCAATCTTACAACACATATGCCCAATTTCGTCAATGGCAGCAATATTCATAAACACATCAATGTACACGAAATTCATCATAACAGTAACAATTATAAACACATATGCACCAATTTATCAACATACAATTTCATATTCATCAAATCCTTACGGGGTTAAGGAATCCCCTCTACCCAATTCATGTAATCTACCAATCCCAATCAGTTTCTCCCCCTTACCTCGATCAATGCTCCGATTGACGAAGAACCTGAAGAATCGCTAGCCCTAGCCCTCTTCTCTTCCTTCCTTGTTCTTCCTTCTCTCCTTTCTCTAGAATTGACTTATCATGTTCTAACTCTCTTTTCCCCAAAAATCCCCTTTTATATCTCTATTCCTTATTTCACTTATTCCATCCACTAACAATACAAATAATAATAATAATAATAATAATAATAATAATAATAATAATAATAATAATAATAATAATAGTAATAATAATATACTAATGATTAGATTATCATCATTATTAATTATATTATATTATTATTAACTCTATATTTTATTAAATAATTTCCTATAAATTAAGAACACCCACCAACACTCTCAGACACACCCTCACATAAAGGCACACCAAAATAAAATAATACCAAAAAGACTAAATAATTAAAATGGGTGTTACAACTCTCCCCCACTTTAATTATTTTCGTCCTCGAAAATTACCTGATGGAAACAATTCTGGATACGCTTCCTGCATCCTGCTTTCCAATTCCCAGGTCACACTGCCTCCTGCAGCACCTCCCCAAGCTACTTTCACCAAGGATATCTCCTTCCCTCAGAGTTGTTTCGTTTTACGATCTTCGATCCTCAACGGCATCGTCTCAACAGTAAGATTCTCCCGGACTTGAACTTCATCTCTCGGAACCACATGAGATGGGTCCGAGACATACTTTCGAAGTTGCGACACATGAAACACGTCATGTAGATTCGAAAGCTCAGGCGGTAACACCACTCTATAAGCTAAAGCACCAATTCTCTGCAAAATCTAATACGGTCCCATAAACATAAGATCCAACTTCTTGGACTTCAACGTGCGACCTACACCAGTCACTGGGTTAACTCTTAGGAATATGTGATCACCTTCTCTGAATTTCAGTTCCTTCCTTCGATTATCGTGATAACTTTTCTGCCTACTCTGAGATGCTTTCATTCTCTCACGAATCATCTGAATGGTCTCAGTAGTCTGCTGCACAATTTCTGGTCCCAATACCACATTCTCACTTGTTTCATACCAGCACAGAGGAGTTCTGCATCTCCTACCGTATAAAGCCTCAAACGGTGCCATTCCGATGCTAGAATGGTAACTGTTATTGTACGTGAACTCTATCAATGGTAAATGAGTATCCCACGCACCACCTTTTTCCAACACACAAGCTCTCAGCAAATCCTCCAGCGAATGAATAGTCCTCTCTGACTGACCATTAGTTTGCAGGTGGTAAGCTGAACTCAACTTCAACTTAGTACCCAAAGCTTCTTGTAAACTCCTCCAAAATTCTGAAGTAAACCTCGGATCTCTATCCGACACGATACTCGACGGAACACCATGTAGCTTTACAATTACCCAAATATAAATCTCTGCCAGCTTCGCCAACGAAAAACTAATATTAATCGGCACAAAATGTGCAGACTTCGTCAGCCGATGCACAATCACTCAAATGGCATCAAATCCTCTCGCCGTATTCGGCAAACCCGTAACAAAATCCATAGTTATACAATCCCATTTCTAAACCGGAACTTCCAATGGTTGCATAAATTCAGAAGGTCTCTGATGCTCTACCTTCGACTTCTGACATGTCAAACAGGCGTAAACAAATCGAGCTATATCTCTTTTCATACCGAACCACCAAAATAACTTCCTTAAATCATGGTACATCTTCGTAGCTCCCGGATGGATACTCAGACTACTATGATGTCCTTCGCTCAGAATTGACTTCTTCAGTTCGTCATTATCCGGCATACAAATCCTACCTCTTAATCTCAACACACCTGCACTATCCAACTTAAAATCACCACTGGGGTCGCTTTCTATTCCAGGCATCAAATTTACTAACTTCACATCTAGCTTTTGGCTTTCCTTAATCAAATCCAAGAAATCATTATTCACCTGCAACTTTCCCAACATCACACCGTCGTCCGTAGTCTCACAAATCATGCTCAAATCTTTGAACTGCTCAATTAGTTCCATCTCTTTCACCATTAAAGCCGACATATGAATTGCTTTCCTGCTCAAGGCATCTGCTACTACATTCGCCTTTCCTGGATGATAACTTAAGTTGAAATCATAATCTTTCAAGAATTCCAACCATCTTCTCTGTCTCATATTTAGCTCTTTCTGATCGAACAGATATTTCAGACTTTTATGGTCACTGAACACCTCAAACCTCGAAACATACAAATAGTGCCTCCAGATCTTCAACACGAAAACTACTGCAGCCAACTCAAGGTCGTGAGTAGGGTAATTCCTTTCATGCACCCTCAGTTGCCGCGAAACATACGCTACCACCTTACCATCTTGCATAAGAACTCTGCCTAATCCCATCTTAGACGCATCACAGTACACCACAAAAGGTTCACTCGGAGTCGGCAACACTAACACCGGTGTCGTAGTCAATTTCTTTTTTAGTTCTTCGAAGCTTTCTTCACAAGCAGCATCCCACACAAAAACTTGATTCTTTCTCGTTAACTGAGTAAATGGCAACGCCAAATTAGAAAATCCTTCAATAAACCTTCGGTAATATCCTGCCAAACCCAAAAAGCTTCTAATTTATGTCGTTGTCTTCAGTGGTTCCCACTGCAACACTGCACTCACTTTCGATGGGTCCACCGCTATACCATCACCAGATATTACATGCCCCAAGAAACTCATTATCTTCAGCCAGAACTCACACTTTGATATCTTAGCAAACAGCTTATTATCTTTCAGCACCTGCAAAGCAATTCTCAAATGTCCTGCGTGTTCTTCCTTAGACTCAGAATAAATTAGTATGTCGTCAATAAACACAACAATGAACTGATCCAAATAAGAATGGAAAATTCGGTTCATATACTCCATAAACACTCCCGGTGCATTAGACACTCCAAAAGGCATTACAACATACTCGTAATGTCCATATCGAGTTCTAAATGCCATCTTCTGAATATCACCTTCTTTCACTCTGATCTGATGGTATCCCGACCTCAAGTCAATTTTACTGAACACCCTAGCTCCCACCAACTGATCCATCAAATCGCCAATCCTTGGAAGAGGATATTTATTCTTAATGGTCACTTTATTCAACTGACGGTAATTGATGCACAGACGCATACTACCATCCTTCTTCTTTACTAACAACATTGGAGATCCCCACGGCGACACACTCGGTCTGATAAACTTTTTATCCAACAATTCTCCAATCTGAGATTTCAATTCAGCCAATTCCACTGCTGACATCCTGTACGGCGCCATAGATATAGGTCTTGTACCCGGAACAAGATCAATACTAATTCAACTTCCCTCGTCGGAGGTAATTCTGTAATATCATCAGGAAACACTTCAGGAAATTCATTCACCACTGCCAACTATTTCACTGATGTTTTGCTGTCAACAGACAATGACGCAAATAAAGCAAACATCTTAGCTTCGTCCTCCAACAGGGTCCTCAATTCCTTATTAGACAAGGAATCTGCCAATGCTTCCTCTTCTAGAGTAAGAAACAACAACACCTTCCGAAAACAATCGATGTAGACCCGGTTGAACTCCAACCAGCTCATACCCAGAATAACATCCAAATTACCAAGTAGTAGACAAACCAGGTCTACTCTAAAGTCTCTACCGAACATAGTCAGTGGACACTTCAAACACACTAAAGAAGTAGTCACTGAACCAATAGAGGGAGTTTCAATAGTCATCCGTCGCTCAAGAGTAGACGACACCAATCCTAACCTTTTCACACAATCAACAGAAATGAACGAGTGGGTTGCACCCGTATCAATAATAGCAGTCAAAGGAATATTATTGATGAAACAAGTACCTTTGATAGAATGCTCTTCACTGGCAGCTTGAGTTCCCACTACAGCAAACACTTTACCACTGGCCTGAGACGCCTGAGAATTCTTCGGCTTCTCGCAATGCGTACTGATATGACCTTTCTGACCACAGTTATAATAGGTAGGCATAGTAGCTCTGCAATCAGCTATTACATGGCCTGGCTTACCACACCTGAAGCACTTATTTACTTCAATAGGACATTCATTAGCACGGTGACCCACGCTGCCGCACCGGAAACATTTCAAATCAACAGATGTTTTCCCCTCTATGGGCTTCTTATCAGTAGCAGCCTTATGTTTTCCCTTATCAGCAGGAACACTGTAAGGAGTACCACCAAACCTCTTCTTACCTTTACGGTCATTCACAGCCTTATAATGTGCAATCCTAGCCCTGTTATCATTATCGTAAATCCTGCTTCTGCTTACCAGCTCAGGATAATTCCTGATCTTCTGACAAGCAATCCCCAACTTAACTTCCGGACGCAGCCCATTCTCAAATTTCAAACACTTAGAGGTCATCGCATCTTCAGTATTGTAATGAGGACAATATTGCACCAGCTCTTCAAATTTCGCAGCATACTCTGCTACGGTCAGATTACCCTGCTTCAACTCTAGGAACTCTACCTCCTTAGCACTTCGTATGTCTTCCGGAAAGTACTTCTCCAGAAAACCCTTTCGAACTACATCCCAAGTGATCGCAGTTCCCGCAGTCACCCATCTCTGGCGGTTGTTGTCCCACCAAGCCTCAGCTTCACCTTCCAGCATGTGAGTACCAAACCTCACCTTTTGCTCATCACTACAACCCATTATCCTGAAAATTTTCTCAATCGCCTTCAGCCACTTCTGCGCAGCTTCGGGATCCAAAATTCCTCATTCAAACGTCAGCGGCTTGTTACTCTGAAACTGTGCCAAATCCCCAAATTGCGCACCCGCAGCATGGTTCTGATTAGCAACCACCTGCATCATCGCTTGCATAGCAGCAACCAAAACAGCATCATTCATTCCTTCCATACTGCTCAACAATAACAACACCAGGTTAAAAGATACACAATCTCTATCCTAAGGACAGACTCAACAACTACACTGGTCGGACGAACCAACCTGCTCTGATACCAATTGTAACACCCAATATCCCAAAATTAATAAAATACAATTAATTCAAATAAACATCAGAGTCTCCCCCCAACAAGTGGGATATCACATCACATAATCCATAATACTCTTCATTAGAAGGTTTTCAAAACAAAGCAGTGGAAATAATCCTTAATTCATCATTCTCGGCCATACGCCAAATTACATAAAAAGATTCATTAAAAGGTTCACCAACATGATATGTGACAGGAAATAAAACAAGTTCAACGAGAAAAAAAATACCCAAGTCTCGTGCTACGTATCAGAGCATCCTAAGACTCGACTCGCACACCACTATCCAAGCTAGCTAAGTACCTGGATTATCTGTACTTCCGAAGAAGCACAGACCACAACAACAACAAAGGGGTGAGAAAACATGATCAAAATTATTGGTAATAAAATACATGAGATAAAGGTAGCAATCATATAATCCATCACCCAACATTCATCAAACACGACCTACTGTCCAACATCAACACAACACACCATAATGCAATTATGCAACTCAACACCATGCCTGCGGTACCGACTCATTGGTTCATTCAATCGAACCCCGGATAGATCACATACACCCGTCCTTGGCCATGATCTGTCCCCACCATTCTCCTCAAGGGAGTACGGATGAATCACATACACTCCTCCTGAGCGATGATTCGTCCCACCAAAACACCATGATATGCATAACACCAATGCACAACAAATGAACTCAAGCACACAAGGTGCACACGATCCCCTGATCACATCACCATACATCATACACACGTATTATTCATCAATTAATTATTTTAATTAAAGTCACACGATCCCCCTGATCCCGTCACCATACTCCATACATATCTCACACCCCAATATACTTATTTCAATTAACCTCAATCACTACATAATTTCACCTTTTAATGCCAAGTATACACTTTTCACCACTAATCACCATGTTTATACTGGTCACAACTCAAGGGATACTACAAAACGAATCACAATGCAAAACAGCACCAAAATCACATTTCTATCACGCTCGCTGGACCACTCGCCTAGCGAGTCGCTCGCCACTTCTCGCCTAGCGAGCAAGCTCGCGAAGGCTGTCAGGAACCTACTAGAAGTGTTTGCTACTCACTCATTGGGGCTTCACCTAGCGAACTACTTCACCACCTCCTTTGCTTAGCGAACACGCTAGCGAACCTGATTTTTAGCTACTGGAACTACTCGTTACTCACTCTCTTAGCGAACACGCTAGCGAGTCCCTCGCCACCTTGCTCGCCTAGCGAACGTGCTAGCGAGCTTCTGCGTACTCAATTCCTCAATTGTGCAAAATGTCACTTCTGATCAATTTCAAGCCTATTCTACTTCATCTTTCTTCTATCCTATTGTTACTACAACCATTACACGATATTCTACTCAAATGCTCCTAAGATCCCCTCTCCAGAACCAATAATCATGTTCATCCCAATACTTCAGAGTTACACAGAACTTCACCAGTCTCACAACACATATGCCCAATTTTGTCAATGGCAGCAATATTCATAAACACATCAATGTACACGAAATTCATCATAACAGTAACAATTATAAACACATATGCACCAATTTATCAACATACAATTTCATATTCATCAAATCCCTACAGGAATCTCCTCTACCCAATTCATGTAATCTACCAATCCCAATCAGTTTCTCCCCCCTTACCTCGATTAATGCTCCGATTGACGAAGAACCTGAAGAATCGCTAGCCCTAGCCCTCTGCTCTTCCTTCCTTGTTCTTCCTTCTCTCCTTTCTCTAGAACTGACTTATCGTGTTCTAACTCTCTTTTCCCCAAAAATCCTCTTTTATATCTCTATTCCTTATTTCACTTATTCCATCCACTAATAATACAAATAATAATAATAATAATAATAATAATAATAATAATAATAATAATAGTAATAACAATATACTAATTATTAGATTATCATCATTATTAATTATATTATATTATTATTAACTCTATATTTTATTAAATAATTTCCTATAAATTAAGGATATCCACCAACGCTCTCAGACACACCCCCACATAAAGGCACACCAAAATAAAATAACACCAAAAAGACTAAATAATTAAAATGGGGGTTACACTAAGTACTTGGGAAATGGTGATTGGGGGTCTTCCTCTCAATGGCCTAGAGTGTTTAGTGTACACCCTTTGGGTGATATCCGACGCATTCGCTCCTAGGTCATAGTCTTTAGTGCAACATGAATTACAAACAATAATCAATTCATTTCTTCTTTTTAAAAGACTTAAAAAAATGATTAAACTCATTTTGTCCCTTGGGACCCCTTTAATAATGGAAACCTTTTCATAAATAAGAGTTTTGTTAACCCTTAGTTCTACCGCAAACAGGTAACGCCTAAATCTCCAATGGTCGAGCTGCATACACCTAACTGCTGGAACTATTTGTTAACCCTACTCGGGTAAAAATCAGTTGAACCAACCAGTGTTCTTATTTTCCCGAACTACGTTTGCTCTGATTTCTCATACCAGATGAGAATATGTAGGCACAAGACGATAATGTCTTGGCGAGCAACCTTTCCCCACTTTGTCTGAAGTTTTCTGAACTACGTTGACTCTGACTTTCCCATTGCACGAGGGAATACGTAGGCACAGAGCGGCGATGCTCTGCCGAGTCACTTTTCTATTCTTTTATCCCAGAGCTTTAGTGTAGATAGTTTCAATCACCCTTTTAGACAGATAACAAGCGTGGATCCTGTCGAGTATGACGGACGTGAGGGGTGCTAATACCTTCCCCTTGTGTAACCGACTCCCGAACCCGAGATTTGGTTACGATGACCGATCTTATCCCCTTTTTCGCTAGGTTTTCCCTGATCGTTTCCTTTCCCTCTTGTGGGATAAATAACGAATGGTGGCGACTCTTCTGTCATTGCCGACACCTTTTTTCGCAGTAGCGACATTAAGAAACAAAGTTAAAAGACTATGATTGAATTACTTATAATATATATATATATATATATATATATATATATATATATATATATATATATATATATATATATATATATATATATATATATATATATATATATATATATATATATATATATATATATATATATATATATATATATATATATATATATATATATATATATATATATATATATATATATATATATATATGTGTGTGTGTGTGTGTGTGTGTGTGTGTATATATACATGGTTAATAATTAAATTTAAATAATCAAGTTAAATATTATATTTAATCTCCATATTACATTGTATTATGGTATAATAGATGTAAAAAATTTCTATACTTTTCTTCTTCTCCATCTCCGAAGTTTAGGTTTCTTCACCTTTAAGAAGCTATGTTAAAAGACTATAAATGAATGACCCTTAAATTATACATATGCATAATATTTGAAATTAAATAATCAAGCTCATTATTATTTATATCCAACGTATTCACATTGACTCATGGTATATTGCATCTAAAAATATTCATTATTTTTCTTCACCATCACAAAGTTTTAGGTTATTTTATCTCTAAGAAACAAACAAAATTGACTATAATAGATGTAAAAAAATATATATTTTATTTTTCTTCTCCATCACAAAATTTTAGGTTTTTCCCTACTAAGAAGCAAAGTTAAAAGACTATAATCCATGACATATATTTCATAAAACATAGGTAATAATTAAATTAAATAATAAAGATCAAATTTATTTATATTTACTATTTAACATTTAATTATGGTATTTTAGATGTAAATATATTTAATATTTTTTCTTCTCCATCACCAAATTTAATGTTTCTTCGTCACTAAGCCACAATGTTAAAAGACTACAAATGAATGACAATTTTTTTGGTTTTTGGATCTAATTTCCATAACCTGATAAATTCCTTGCAATTACTATTACTGTTGAATGTTTATTGTTTGATACCCATGTGTATGAATCTGGAACTGTCGTGATATTCGTGTAAAAATCCATTGATGCAGTAATAAAATTCTGATAGATAACAAATCTGAATACTAAGAGTTTAACCATAGCCGAAACTGAATCTAATGTGTAGAATCTTGGTATAATAGAGGATAGGAATAAGGGAATTGATATGAAACTGAGCCTTAGGACGAATGAGAAGGTGTAATGATGAATCTGGAGTGAAAATTTGTGGAAAAGGGAGGAAATCTGAGTTTTGACAACAGTTCTGGTCATTTGCGTATGATACGCGTATGGGACAGGGCATTACGCGTAACAGGTAGGGCAATACACGTATAGTGGGCATGAAAGCAGGGCATTACGTGTAACAGATAGGGAAATATGTGTATGGTGGGCCTGACAGCAAGGCATTACGCGTAACAGGCAGGGCAATACGCGTATGGGCGGGCCTGGGATGACTTTTTCCCATTTTCGCGATTTCCGCCAAGATTTCACTTGGAATGCAATTTCGTTTAATCGGTAGGATTAATATGACTAAAATGAACCTAAGGACGATTAGTAATAAATTTAATTAGAGAGAATATGGAAAATTACGTTTTTACCCTTAGGGGTTTGATTGATATGTGTGGGCCAGGACCGTTCAGTGTAGACGATCTGGTGTGATGATGGTAATTCCCAAGAGGATTATGGTGAGCGGATGGCTCGTGTGGATCATTGATGATCGTGAATTATGCTTGAAATTATTATTATATTTGCATAATGGTGTTGTCATGCATTTCATGTCATGTGTCTTGTGGAGATGAATGGGTGGGAATCCATGATGGGTGCCTAGTTCATCCGAACTTTATGTGGAAGTCGTTGTGGAGATAAGTTGTAGTTCAGAGGAACGTATATGACTTATCCGGATTTCGACGGGAATCGGGTTCTAGGGTGAACCGTATGTATTTGTGTTGGTACCACATGCATTGTGTCGAGTCAGTGAGTCACATTACATATTTGTATTTGATTATGGGCTATTAATGTTGAGTGATTCAGATGGCACGTGTATGTGTGTTGCATGTGTATGATTGTATGTGTGGTGTGTAACTACTCCTTAGCATGTGTATTTCACCGCTTATTTATTGAATGTAGTTCTCACCCCTTTTCTGTTTGTTGCGTATATGCTCTTTGGGGATTGCAGATGACCAGGTACCTGAGTAGTGCTTAGAGTGTGTTGCTATTTGATCGAGTCCTAGGTGTCGCTCTGATACATAACATGGGATGACGAGATTACGTTATATTTTGCTTATTTTCTTGATTAGTTGTTATGTATCTTTTATCTGTTGGATTAATGATGTATAACCACAGGTTGTGGGGATTATGTTTAAATATTGATTTTATTTCATTGTTTTATTGAATGGCCTTGTTGAAATATTGTGGAAAGCATGAAGTGACTTGACACTTTATTGAATGAGAAAAATGTCTATGTGACATCCTACGTGTTTTGAAAACTCTGATGTATTTTCTTTAATATTCCTATAATACGCGTACGGGGTAGAGTGGGGTGTTACAATTGGTATCAGAGCCTATCGGTCCGTCTGGCCAGTGTTGTAGTTGAGTCTGACTATAGGATGTTTATAGTCGTGTGTTTCTTCTAACCTGTGTTTTCATGGATATTGAACAATATGGATGGTAGGAATGATGCTGCGATGGCTGCTGCGTTACAAGTTGTTACGCAGGCAGTGGAAAACATTGATAAGAATATCAATCAGAGTGCTGAAAACGGAGAGTTCTGTATTTTGGAGAAGTTCCAGAATAACAAGCCACCTAAGTTCGAAGGCAGACATGATCCAGATGTAGCACATAAATGGCTGAAGGATATTGAGAAGATCTTCAGAGTCATGGGATGCTCAGAGGATCAGAAGGTACATTTTGGTACCCATATGCTGGAAAGTGAGGCTAAGGACTGGTATGGCAACACCTACCAGAGATTGGAAGCTGGTGAGACTCCCGTTAATTGGATAGTGTTCAGGGCAGAGTTTCTAGAATGGTATTTTCCAGAAAATGTTCGCGGAAAGAAAGAGTATGCGGTTAAGTTTGACGAACTGGTAAAGTATTATCCTCATTACAATATTGATGCAGCTATGAGTTCTAAGTGCATCAAGTTTGAGAACGGGTTGCGTCTTGAGATCAAATTGGGTGTCGGTTATCAGAAGATCAAGTACTTTCTTGAGCTGGTGAACGGGTGTAGAATCTACAATGAATACAACCGAGTTAGAATCGTCCACTATAAGAATCTAAGTGACAGAAGAGGAAAACAGAGGCATGGGAATACACCTTACCGTGCTCCGACTGATAAAGGAAAGAAGAAAGATGTTGCTGGGAAGAAACCAAGTGGGGGAGGAAATCCTTCCAACCCTCTCAAGTGTTTCAGATGTGGTGGCACAGGTCACTGTGCGAATGAATGTCAGAATAAGGTGAAGAAGTGTTTTAAGTGTGGAAAGCCAGGTCATGTGGCCGTGGATTGTAGAACTAACATACCAACCTGTTACAACTGTGGTGAGTAGGGTCATATTAGCACCCACTATCAGAAATCAAAGAAGTCTCAGACAAGTGGGAAGGTGTTTGCATTGGTGGGAGCTCAGCCTACCAGTGAGGATCGTTTGGTCAGAGGTACATGTTACATTCATAACACTCCTTTGATTGCTATTATTGATACGGGTGTAACTCACTCGTTTATTTATATGGATTTTGTGAAGAGACTGGGGCTTGTGCCGTCTACTTTGAGTAGAGGGATGGTGATTGATACTCCATCTATTGGATCAATCACTACATCTTTAGTGTGTTTGAAGTGCCCTATGTCGATCTTTGGTGAATATTTTGGAGTGAACTTGATTTGTCTACCACTCAGCGAGCTAGATGTTATTTTAGGGATGAATTGGCTTGGGAGCAACTATGTTTATATTGATTGTTATAGGAAGAGGTTGTTATTCCTGACTTCTGAAGAAGAAGAAATGGTTAGTCTTATATCTACTAAGGAGTTGAGAATCTTGGTAGACGGTGAAGCTAAAGTATTTGCAGTGTCCGCTTTGTTATCGATGGAAGGTAAGTCGTCGATTGAGGAATTACCTGTTGTGAGAGAATTTCCTGAAGTGTTCCCGAAGGATGTTGCAGAGTTACATCCAGAGAGGGAGGTAGAGTTTACGATTGATCTTTTCCCTGGTACCAGACTTATATCTATGGCACCATACAGAATGTCAACGTCAAAATTGGAAGAGTTGAAATCTTAGTTGGGAGAATTATTGGAAAAAAAATTATCAAACCCAGTGTGTCGCCATGGGGAGCACCAGTTTTGTTAGTAAAGAAGAAAGATGACAGTATGCGCTTGTGCATCGATTATCTCCAGTTGAATAAAGTAACCATCAAGAATAAGTATCCACTTCCAAGAATCGACGATATGATGGATCAACTCGTGGGAGCTCGTGTGTTCAGTAAAGTTGATTTAAGGTCAGGCTATCATCAGATCCGTGTGAAAGAAGATAATATCTAGAAAACAGCTTTCAGAACTCGGTATGGACATTATGAATATATAGTGATTTCTTTTGGTGTGTCCAATGCACCGGGTGTGTTCATGGAGTACATGAATCGTATCTTCCATGCTTATTTGGACCAGTTTGTAGTAGTTTTCATTGATGACATTTTGATTTACTCCAAGTCAGAAGCAGATCATGTAGAGCATTCGAGGGTTGCGTTGCAAGTGCTGAAGGATAATAAATTGTTTGCAAAACTTTCTAAGTGTGAGTTTTGGTTGAGCAAAGTGAGTTTTTTTGGATATGTTATTTCTGGAGGAGGCATAGCAGTGGATCCATCGAAAGTGAGTGTCGTGCTTCAGTGGGAGGCTCTGAAGTTAGTGACAGAGATTAAAAGTTTCTTAGGCTTGACAGGCTATTATCGTAAGTTATCAAAGGATTTTCTAATTTGGCTCTTCTATTGACCCAGTTGAATAGAAAAGGCCAGACATTTGTATGGGATATTTTGTGTGAAAAAAGTTTCCGAGAACTGAAGAAAAGGTTGACTACCGCACCAGTGTTAACCTTAACAAATCTGAATGATCCTTTTGTGGTATATTGTGATGCGTCTAAAATGGGATTAGGCGGTGTTTTGATGCAAAATGGAAAGGTTGTGGCTTACACTTCACGATAATTGAGGATTCATGAAAGGAATTATCCTACTCATGATCTAGAGTTAGCTGCAGTGGTTTTCATACTAAAGGTTTGGAGGCATTATTTGTCGGGTCGAGATTCGAAGTGTTCAGTGATCATAAGAGTTTGAAATATTTGTTTGACCAGAAGGAATTAAATATGAGGCAGCAAAGATGGCTGGAATTTCTGAAAGACTATGACTTTAGCTTGAGTTACCATCTCGGTAAAGCTAACATCGTGGCAGATGCTTTGAGTTGGAAGACGTTACATATGTAGATGTTGATGATTAGAGAATTGGATTTGATTGAGCAATTTAGAGACTTGAGTATGGTTTGTGAATTAACTTCGGAATGTGTAATGTTGGGGATGCTGAAAGTGAATAATGAGTTCCTTCGTGAAATAAGAGAAGGTCAGAAACTGGGTTTGAAATTGGTAAACTTGATGACCGTAGGCGGAACGGATAAGGAAGAAGACTTTAAAGTAGGTGATTCTGGTGTGTTGAAGTTCAGAGACAGAATTTGTGTGCCAGATAATCCTGATTTGAAAAAGGTAATTTTGCAAGAAAGCCACAGGAGTAGCTTGAGTATTCATCCAGGAGCTACGAAAATGTATCACGACCTGAAGAAATTATTTTAGTGGTCGGGTATGAAGAAAGACATAGCTCGATTTGTGTATGCTTGTTTGACTTGTCAAAAGTCAAAGGTGGAACACCATAAACCATCTGGTTTGATGCAACCGATGGAAATATTGGAGTAGAAATGAGATAGTATTGCAATGAATTTTGTGACTGGATTCCCAAATACGATAAGAGGTTTTGAGACAATTTGGGTAATTATGGATAGATTGACGAAGTCGGCGCATTTTATACCGATTAACATCAGTTTTCCTTTGACGAAGTTAGCAGAAATTTATATCAGAGTGATAGTGAAGTTACACGGGGTCCTGTCGAGCATTGTATCTGACAGAGACCCGAGGTTTACTTCTGGATTTTGGAAAAGCTTTCAAGAAGCTTTGGCTTCCAGTTTGAAATTGAGTTCTGCTTATCACCCACAGACCGATGGTCAATTTGAGAGGACTATTAAGTCATTGGAAGATTTGTTGAGAGCTTGTATACTCGAGTGGGGAGGTGCTTAGGATACTCATTTACTGCTAATTGAATTTACTTACAACAACAATTATCATTCTAGTATTGGAATGACACCTTTTGAAGCACTGTATGGTAGAAGGTGTAGGATACCTCTTGTAAGAGCAAGATTTGTCTCTACAGGATTATCTCTATGTTTTGATGATAATAATTAAGTGTTTGTGAAAGAACCATTTTATGTTCTAATGTTTGTTATGTGCAGATCATGATAATTAAATATATAAGATCAAACAAACAACATCAACGTGTGCAACTAATATAATATGAGAGTTACTATGTGTAACATATCATAAAGCGCTTATGGGAGAAGCTAGTTTGCTTATGCATCTAATCACAATCAGAGAGATCCAAGGACGCTGGATATTGCAGTTGCAATGCTCCTGTGGATTCTGCTTTGAGTAGTGCATCTGATCTAAAAGCAAACAAAGCATATTGAAGAAGCAAGTATGCATCTGTATCTGGTCACGATCACAAAGATCCAAGGATGCTGGATATTGCAGTTGCAATGCTCCTGTGGGTTTTGTTCTAAGAAGTGCATCTGATTTGGATGCTAACAAGCATCTCTAAAGAGTGAGTCCTCTAAAGAACTAAGTGCTGAAGACTCTGATGACTTGAAGTTCTGAAGGCTGAAGGCTCTGAAGACCAAATGCAGAAAGACTCTAAAGACTTAAGGGTTCTGAAGATCAAGACTCTAAAGATATAGTCCTCTGAAGAACTACTCTGAAGACTCTGAATAAATCAGTCACGAAGATTCTCAAGACTGTTTCAGAGGAAACTTAGATCTTAGAATGTTGAAGACTGGATTCTGAAGTTGTAGATTGTGTCAGAAGAAGATTCACCCAGACAGAGTCGTATTACTCATCAGATAAGTTGCTGCTATTAAATCTGATAAACATGTGCTTAAACAACTCGGATGTTGAAGCTTTCATACCATAGTAGTTGCTGAACTACTCATCAGATGAATCATCAGAAGAATCAAGTCAAGAAGACTACAGTACAACGCATGCAAATATCTCACTATGACAAAGACGTTGATACTATTCATAAGCGTGGTTTCCAATGTTAAGATATTAAAGTTACAAGCAAAAGTCACTGTTCCAACACGTGAGCTTATTCTATCCATTGGGATATATCCGTTGGAATTAGAGATGACATTTCTACCCCCACAAAGCTGCACTATAAAAGAAGATCATTTGATTATTTCAAATGTTGCTGTTGCTGTTGTTGTTGAGTGAGTAACGCAGTTGGAGCTGATAAAGAAAAGCTTAATGAAAAGAAGCCTTAGTGCTCACATGAGAAAAGCTTTTAAGCATATAGAAACTAATGTTCTTATAATCTCATAGAGATTTATCTTTAGATTAGTTTCTGTATTAGGAAGCAAGGAGTTGTTGCTCAATACTTGCTATGTACTTAATTAGGAGTAATCTGCTTGACAAGAAGCACTCATGTAATCTCCGGCAACACAAATTCATTTTAGAATTAGTGGCTCCTCAAGTGATCTAGTGAATATCAGAATACTTGAGATGACAAGTGACAGTTGTCATCTGTGGTAACTAATAGGAGATCTTAATTGATCGGATTCTATTAGGTGTCAATGAATGTTATATCCTAAGGGATCCCTGGAAGTGTCATTGTCTATTTGTTAGTCACCTGCAGTTAGCTTGTGCAACTGTAATCAGTTTGGTTATAGTGGATTAAGTCCTTACTTGAGTGAGGTGAAATCACCTTGGTAGGGTGGAGTGGATTAGCTTGAGAGTTGCTCAAGTGAACCAGGATATATCATGTGTTCTTTACTTGTGTTATGCTTTATTATATATGCTTCCGCAATGCATCTTAAAGAACTCTATAGAAAGCAACAAGTAAAAAAAAAGAGAAAAAGTATTAATGGATCAAATACCCAATTCAAACCCCCCCTCCCCCCTTTCTTGTGTATTTTTCACACATTCACCTTTATGTTGGTATGAGTCGGGCGAGAGTACGGTACTCGGACCCGAGATTGTGCAACAGACCAGAAGGTGATCCAGATGATTAGGGAGAAAATTAAGATGGCCCAGAGTAGGCAGAAAAACTACCATGATAATAGGAAGAAAGACTTGGAATTCAACGAGGGTGACCATATATTTCTTATAGTCAATCTGGTGACCAGTGTTGATCGTGCGCTAAAATCAAAGAAATTGGATCCTAAGTTCATTGGATCGTATCAGATTCTGCAGAGGGTTAGAGAGGTTGCTTATAAAGTGGCGTTGCCACCCGAACTTTCGAATCTTCATGACGTGTTTCATGTATCGCAAATTTGGAAGTATGTTACTGATCCATCTCATGTGCTTCAGAGAGATGAATTGCAAGTTCGAGATAACCTTACGGTGGAGGCGATGCTGTTGAGAATCGAAGACCGCAAGATGAAACAACTAAGAGGGAAAGATATCTCGTTGGTGAGGAGCTGCTGGAGGAAGTGTGACTAGGGAATTGGAGAGCAAGATGCGAGAGTCGTATCCGAAATTATTCTCATCAGGTACATTTTTTAGGACAAAAATATTGTAAGTGGGGGAGAGTTGTAACACCTCATTTAAATTATTTAGTCATTTTATACTTTGTTATGTGTGTATTGGTTATGATGTCTTTAATAAGGGTATGATGTTAGGGGCGAGGATGAGAGTTGACCTTAGTTGGGATAAAGTCGACCTATAATAAATAATATTAATGATTAATGATAATAATAAGAATATTATGCTTATTGATATTATTATTTTATGCTATTAATAATAATATTAATGAGATTGTAGTGGTTCTTATTATTATTATTATTATTATTATTATTATTAATTGGAATAATAAAACTGAAAATCTAATTGAAGGGGACTAGAAGTGGTTTAGTGGGGAATTAATTACTAATCATGAAAAAGGAAGAGACCGAGAAAAGAGAGTTAGGACAGAGGAACCAAGAAATTCTCCATTATTACCAAGAGAAAGCTTCAATCTAAGGTAAGGGGGAGAATGGGTTTCAATATGGGTGAATTAACATGAGAAGATAGTGAGAGGTTCTTTCTCTCATAGGATTTATGTCTGTTTTTGGTTTCTCGATCTAATTTTTGAAACCTGATAAATTCCATGAAATTACTGTAACTATTGAGTGTTTTTTATTTGATACCCATGTGTATGAATCTGGAACTGTCATGACATTCGTTTAAGAATCCATTGATGCAGAATAAAATTCTGATAGATAACATATCTGAATACTAAGAGTTTAACCGTAGCCGAAACTGAATCTAATGAGTAGAATCTTGGTATAATATAGGATAGGAATAAGGTAATTGATCTGAAAATGAGCCTTAAGACGAATGGGAAGGTGGAATGATGAATCTGGAGTGAAAATTCGTGGAAAAAGGGAGGAAATCTGAGTTTTGACAGCAATTCTGGTCATTTGCGTATGATACGCGTATGGGACAGGGCATTACGCGTATCAGGTAAGGAAATACGCGTATGGTGGGCCTGGAAGCAGGGAATTACGCGTAACAGATAGGACAATACGCGTATGGTGCGCCTGACAGCAAGGCATTACGTGTAACAGGCAGGGCAGTACACGTATGGGCAGGCCTGAGATGACTTTTTCCCATTTTCGTGATTTTCGCTTAGAACATAATTTTTTTTAATTGGTAGGATTAATATGACTAAAATGAACCTAAGGGCGATTAGTAATGAATTTAATTAGAGAGAATATGGAAAATTACATTTTTGCCCTTAGAGGTGTGATTGATATGTGTGGGTCAGGATTGTCCAGTGTGGACGATCTGGTGTGATAATGGTCATTCCCAAGAGGATTACGGTGAGCGGATGACTCGTGTGGATCATTAATGATCGTGAATTATGCTTGAAATTATTATTATATTTGCATAATGGTGTTGTCATGCATTTCATGTCATGTGTCTTATGGAGATGACTAGGTGGGAATCCATGATGGGTGCCTAGTTCATTCGAACTTCATGTGGAAGTCGTTGTGGATATAAGTTGTAGTTCAGAGGAACGTATACGACTTATCTGGATTCCAACGGGAATCGGGTTCTAGGATGAACCGTTTGTATTTGTTTTGGTACCCATGCATTATGTCGAGTCAGCAAGTCACATTACATATTTGTATTTGATTATGGGCTATTAATGTCGAGTGATTGAGATGGCACATGTATGTGCGTTGCATGTGTATGATTGTATTAGCATGTGTATTTTACCGCTTATTTATTGAATGTAGTTCTCACCCCTTTTCTGTTTGTTGCGTCTGTGTTCCTTAGGGAGTGCAGATGACCAGGTACCTGAGTAGTGCTTGAAGTGTGTTGCTATTTGATCGAGTCCTAGGAGTCGCTCTGATACGTAACATAGGATGACAGGATTACATTATATTTTGCTTATTTTCTTGATTAATTGTTACGTATCTTTTATCTGTTGGATTAATGATGTATAACCACCGATTATGGAGATTATATTTAAACATTGATTTTATTCCGTTGTTTTATTGAATGACCTTGTTGAAATATTGTGGAAAGCATGAAGTAACTTGACACTTCATTAAATGAGAAAAATGTTTATGTGACACCTACGTGTTTTGAAAACTCTGATGTATTTTCTTTAATATTCCTATAATACGCGTACGGGGTAGAGTGGGGTGTTACACGAAAGGCAAAACCTATTGCTAGGATGCGAACGTTAACATCGCCCAATAAAAACAACAAACCCATAATCAATTGGTTCCACGAAATATAGAGCTCTACTTCCTCATTGCACAAGAGGATACATATGCACAAGATTGGGATATCTTGGCGAACAACCTTCTTTCAGATCCTTCCTTCATTTTTCCCCTAGTTTCACGAACTACGGAGCTTTGATTTCCTCATTCCACCATGAGGGTATGTAGGCACAATTACCCCAATCCTTCGCGAGCACACTAATTAAAAACCTTTTTTCATTTAATAAAGAATTCATAGCAAGCATGATACCTTAGCAACATCCTTACACATAAGGCGAACAAATGATTCCCATCGAGTACGATGTATGTGAGAGATGTTAATACTTTCCTCTTGCATAACCGGTTTTCGAACCTATCTCTTGGTTGAGAGACCATCTTATCCTTCCTTTTGGGGCTTTATCGATGTTTCCCCTTCCCTTTAGGATAAATAAATTTCGACGACGACTCTGTGATTTTTTGCATAACGACAATGATCTCAGATTCATTGGCAGAATTGTTGGTTCAGATGAGAAACCAGAGGCATTGGTTGATATGAGGAATCAAAGACGGGCCTCAGATTGATTGGTGAAATTGTTGGTTCAGATGAGGAACCAAATGTGTGGATCAACTAGTAACATAACTCTAAAATCCAAAAACTTGATACCACATGCATGTTGAAGTAGTAGTGATGATTCACATTGCATTACATAAAATTGCATCTGTGATTGTTCTATGTTCGTGAACTATTTTATGTGGTTGTTGAATATTATTGTTGAACTATCCTAACTGTTTATATACACGATTAACATTATGAACATATTTCATACCCCTTTTTCTAAAGACTTCATTTGTTAAACACAAGATTAGTAGAAAATAAATGGTTATGCATTAATTTATCAATTAATAGAAGAATAAACATAGTTTTTCGAGTTTACTTTCTACCAAGTGATTTACCTTAAATCACAAGTAATCTTGAGAGAGAAAATATACCTGATTGTTCTACTCGGAACAATACTTAGTTCTCTTCTAATTTTGTGAATTATTTGATACAAGAGGCAATCTTAAATTTCATTTCTTTGGTGGATTCTTTCCAAAAATATTTCTTACTCAAGAAGCCATTTCTAAAAAATTCTTTGAACATTAGATCACTTTTCTGTAAGAAGCCTTTTTGGATATTTGTTTTATACAACTTCTTTTGATATGACAGTGATTTATAGATGCTCTAAAGCATTTTTGAAAAAGCAAACTAGATTTTTATCTTATATACTAAAATTTGTTTGTGTCCTTTAATGCTAGTGGATTTAAGATGTCTTGACACTTTTGATATGTCTCATTTAAACCATCTTAATTTTTCCAAAACAATAAAGTTCGAGATGACAAAGCTTATGACAGTAATTACATTTATAAACATAGTGATTTATTTTCTTCTTCACATGACATATACATATAAAATATTTTACATTATTATTAGGATGATAACCTAAGTCTACTTTGTAATATGAAACTCTTTGATTTGATAAAATTATATCAATATTTTTTTCTTTTTTAGTAAATTTACTCAAGGATTCATGCAAACTTTCAATTTCATTTTTAATGAATCACATGTTTCATATTTTTCAAGGATGACCCTAGGGGTAGGCCACCAAGACTACCGCCTAGAGCCTCAATTTTTCTTTTATATTTATTTGATTTTAATAAATTGATTTTTTTTGTAATATTTAATATATCAATTAGATAATAACATATTTTAAAATATATAATAATAACAACTATTTACAATGTGTATTTTTTGATTTATTAATTTAAAAGTCACATTTATGAATAATAAATTTTTTAGTTTTTTAAAATAATAGAAGAAATTATAATAATAACAACTATTTAGTTTTTTAAAATAACATTGTTTTTGAATTATAATTTTTTAAATAATGAAAAAAAATGTTTAGATGAATTAATTTTACTATCAATTAAAAATAAAATGTTAAATACAATTAATTTTAATATATTAATGCTTTTACATCCTTAAAAAAAATCTAAAATATGTCAATTTAAAAAAATATATTTTTACTATATTAAAAATATTTAATTCTAAATTCCGCTTTAAGTCTCGAGATGTGTTGGACCCCTTCTGCATTTTTTTATTTATTTTAAAATTTATCTTTTAATGCATCAATTTCATCGTTAATCCTATCATTTTCACTTTCCAACGCCTTTAATATGATTTTAGAATTACATCATTTTTTTTCGGTGACTTTAACACTTAAATCAACAATTGCTTATAATATAGAATAGTTACTTCATTGTTTAAAGCAACAATTTACCTATTCGTCTATTTCTTTTATTGATTCCTTAAAAGAAACTTCATGTGATATTTTGAATGATCCTTTAGATGATGATTATAATCCTTCTAAGAATTCTTCGAATGGTTCAGATGATGAAGATTTTTATATGTTGCGTCAAATTTTTCATATGATGTTACAAATTCTTCATATGATGATTATAATCCTTTGTATCTTATATATTTGTTAGATGCAATACAATATTTTTTGAAATTATTTTCAATGTATAAAAAAGAATTATTATTATACTTCATAGTACAGTTTTATCTGTATTGAAACAAAACAACCATGATCTATAAAAATAAAGTTTTTTAACTTTAACACAATATTATGTTGATAAGGTTTTCATTTATCTATTTTTAATTGCAAGAACTGACACAAATGCAAAGCCAATTGCATAAAACAAAACCAATATTGCACTACTGAATTTTTAACCATTATTATTCAAATATTACACCATACTCTTTTTTCTTGGTACACACACCAAGTGTTTGATTATTTGTATTATATGTTTTGTCAGAGAAATCAGTATTGTAAGTTGAATTCAAACCTTGAAGAATCAACCCTCATGTTAGATTCCCTGCAACCCTAAGAGAGAGAGGGTACCCTAGAAGTTGACACAAACATGGGCCATGTGAATTTTCTCTCTCCCTTTCTAACTACATTTTGAAGTTGAAAGTTGAAAATACTAGAAAGCTGAGGAAAAAATTGCAATGGTTCAGAGGAGAAGCATGTATTAGCATCATTGTCATCAAATCAACCTTTTACCATACCATGACTATTAAGTGAAATTTCTGTAGCACTGAAACCTCTGAAAAAATGTATATCAGTGTCTGTGTCAGTGTCGTTATTGTATTTCTGATGTTTGTGATTCATATTTGGACACTAAAATCAAAGCTATGAGTCTATCCTACACATGCTTGCATCTTTGAGTATGAGTTTTTTCATCATTATCTAACATTGCAGCAAATAATGGTTTTTGTCAGATTCAATCAGACACATTATTATTCAGGTCTTCAGATTTTCTGCAGCAAATAATGGTACCTGTGAAAGAACCTATACCCTACCTAGAGTTATTTGCACCAACCACTTGTGTTAGACTTCAGTGATTCATTTTCTTAGCCATCTTTGAACTCAAGAGTTCTTATTCATGGACATTGAAAGTAAGATAGTGAACCCTAGTAACACACTCAAAATTAAGATTGCAACAAGTAGTAGTAGCAAAAAACAAAGTCAAGAGAGTTTAGAGAGTTCAAGTTTACCTTCACCAAACACAAAAACTTCCATAGAATCATCATCACCTTATGATCAATCTCCTCTTGTTTCACCACCTTCATCAGCATTTGTTTCAGCTTTGCAATCTCCATATATATCTCCAAGAGCCACAATTCCAAACCCTACTACTACTATTACTACTACAAATCCTTCAACTCCAGAAGATGTTCCTAGTAGTTCCTACACTCCTCCTTCTGATCCTTATGAGTTTTCTGATGACACTTCTGATACAAAGCTCAAATTTATGACATGTGTTCCTGAAACAGTTCCTCCAAGAATCTCATTCTCATTTCCAGTTCCTAGGGTTTCTTTTGGGAAAACCTCTGTTTCGCCTGCTACTAAAAATTCCAAACTTGGAAGCTGTGATGTCTACATTGGATTCCACGGACAAAATCCGAATCTTATTCGCTTCTGCAAGTGGCTTAAATCGGAGCTTGAGCTTCAAGGGGTTGATTGTTTACTTGCTGATAGGTCAAAGTATTCAGATATTCAAAGCCATGAGATTGCTGATAGAGTCATTTGCTCGGTCGCGTTTGGTTTAGTGATCGTCACGAGTTCGAGTTTCCTCAACCGGTTAAGCATGGAAGAGGTGAGATTTTTCGCTCAAAAGAAGAATTTGATTCCTATATTCTTTGACACATTGCCTGCTGAGATTATGTCACTTCTTAATTGCAATTCAATTGATAAAGAATGTAAAGAAGCGATCGATGGACTCGTGAAATGCAATGAGTTCTGTTTAGAAGCTAATGATGGTAATTTAAGAAGTTGCATATCGAAAATTTCGAGTATTTTAAGAGCAAGACTTGGTAGGAAGAATGTTGGTCATAAGGATAATCATAGTATGCTAGGGTTTGAGGATTTGTTACCTTTTCCAAGGAATGCGTATTTCGTGGGAAGAGAGAAAGAGATTATGGAGATTGAAGGTTTACTTTTCGGAAATCGGAATTTTTGTATTGAACAAGTTCAAGATCATTGCAGAGCAAGTGGTAGCGGACAAAGTGAAGGCCTTGCAGATGAAGAAAGTGAAACTACGGTTGGAAAAGGCGGTGGTGGAAGGTATATAAGCTTAGAGATAGGGAGGAACAAAGAACCGAATTTAGAAGCATGGATTGAACAACCGATTATAGGAAACAATTCATTGAAGAGGTTGAAGAACAAGAAGTCGAAAAATGGAAGCTACAATAAAGTTTTATGTAGTATTAGCAGCGTGGTTTGCATTAGCGGAGTCTCTGGTATTGGAAAATCGGAATTGGTGTTAGAGTTTGCTCATAGATATTACCAAAGGTACAAGATGGTTTTGTGGATTGGTGGTGAAGCTAGGAATCTTAGGCAGAACATATTGAACTTGTCAAGAAATTTCGGTTTAGATGTTGGAGCCGATTCCGAGACAGAAAGAGGTAGAATTCGAAGCTTCGAGGAGCAAGAATTAGAAGCGTTCAAGAGAATCAAGAGGGAACTTTTCGGTGACACGCCTTACTTGTTGATAATTGATAATCTTGAGACTGAAGAGGAATGGTGGGAAGGGAAAGATTTGTACGATTTGATACCGAAAAACAACACGGGAGGGACTCATGTCCTTATTACTACTAAGCTTTCCAAGGTAAAGAACTATGAAACGATTCATCTCCCTCCATTGCCGTTATCTGATGCAATGATTTTGATAAGAGGAAGAAAAAGAAAAGAGTATTCGATGGATGAAGTAAATTTCCTCGAAAAATTCTACGAGAAACTTGGTAGATTAAGCTTTGGTTTGATGATGATCGGTTCATTGTTGTCTGAACTTGCCATTAGTCCTTATGCGCTCTTCGAGTCGATTAACCAAGTTCCGCTGAATGAAGATTCAAGCTCTGGTTACATGAGTACTGCACAAGAACAATGGTGCAAGAACAATCTTTTCCTCATGAAGACTTTTCTTTTTTGTTTCGAAACTTTGGAGAAAACTAAAGCGAAAGGGAATGTTCTTGCTGTTAGAATGCTTCTTGTTGGTGGTTGGTTTTCTCCTGCTCCAATCTCAGTCAGTTTGTTAACCAATGCAGCGAAGAGTGTTTCCGCAAGCGAAAACCATCTCAAGAAATGGACAAACTGTACAAGCCTGACATCGAGTTGTTTACCACCGCGCACGTGGAAAGACGAAGAAGACTCGGCTACGCTACTTGTGAAATTTGGACTAGCAAAAAGGACTAATCTACACGACGATGGAATCTGGCTTCATTTCCATTCCATAACACAAACATTTGCTAAAACAAAAGGTGGCTTGAAATACGCAAAGGCAACGATTCAAGGAGTAAGGAAAACAAGCAACCATGTAATCTCAGATCATCTATGGGAATCCGCTTTTCTTGTTTTCGGATTCAAATCCGAGCCACCGGCCGTGGAGCTAAAGGCAACCGACATGGTTTTATACATCAAAAGAACAGCTCTTCCCCTCGCAATCCAAGCCTTCACCTTGTTTTCGAGATGCAGTTCCTCTTTAGAACTCTTAAAAGTCTGCACGAACGCACTCGAGGAAGTTGAAAAATCTTTTGTGACTCAAATACAAGATTGGTCTCATGACTCAATTTGTTGGAAGAAAAGGTTGCAAAGAAGACAGAAAGTTGATGAATATGTGTGGCAAGATGTTACATTATTGAAGGCAACATTGCTTGAGACAAGAGCTAAGTTGTTAGCTAGAGGAGGAGAGTTAGACAGTGGTAAGGAACTTTGTAGGACATGTATTAGTATTAGAACTGTGATGCTTGGACATAGCCATGCACTAACCTTAGCTGCTCAAGAGACACTGGCTAGGTTGGTGAGAATGAGGAGTAAGATATGAAGATGTTTTTGTTCATTGCAAGTAGTGTTAATTAGATAGTTTAATTGAAAAAAAAATATGTTAGTGCTCTTTAATTTATTATGTTATTGCTGTTAAAATTTTAAACTGTCAATAGAAAATCTTAGTAGTTACCACTCTACTAAAAGCATGGGAATTTTCTTTAATAAAAGGAGTATAAAATAATGCTTAAGCATATAAGTATATAAACAGAAGGCAAATTGTCCAAAAAGCTTGAGTCTGCATTTTATGTTAGAAGTAGACTTCATAAATTAAATATATCCAACATTTTGTCTTTATGTGAGAACTATTATTTTTTAGATGATTTAAACTAAATATTTATAACTTGAATGATAGGCTACAATAGTGGCAATTACTTCAAAGAACTATTTTTTCAGCAAATATGTGCTTAGATTGACACATACTTATGTTATTTATTGGCTAATATTGAATTGGTAACTTAGTGATGAACCACATTCAAAATAGTATAGTCGCCCACTACTTGAGCTCATAGCAAAAAATGTGGGAGAATTTCTTATATCTTATCTGTTTAATTTACGGAGATACATCTTCGTAACCTACCAAAACAAAATAGTTTGTGTTATTTTTTGTTTACGTGCATCCAGATGAAGATTTATAAGCGTTATGCACTATGTTATAAGCTTTATCCACCCTTTGATTTAAACCATACAATCGCAATGCAAAAAATGACATATATAAATTCAGATGGTCAAAAAATGTCATATATAAATAATATCGAGAACAACGATAAAGTAGTATAATGTGAAAATAAAATACAATCCATAGTAATACTATTATATACTAATGCACTACTATGTTCTGCCTCCTCGGCCATTAATCCTCCCCATTCTGTACGCTGTCTCTGGTACATCAATGTCCCCCCCCCCCCCCCCCCCTCATGTCCTTGTCATGATGGCATCTAGGACCTGTCTCACATCAGACCCATCAGAGAAGATACTTTTATCAGTATTTGTCTACGCAATCTCCACTATGCGACGATATCTAGGTAAGACATACTCAACATGATCTAACCGTGTTTGTTCCTCCTCTAGTATTTCCTAATGAGCTGACCTCGAAGGATCTCTTGAAACAGCATGCACCATGTACGCATGTGACACCCTGAAGAACCATCTGATATATTCGTCGACGTAGCTATGGTACTTCATGCCTCCTCAAATACCAGATGACTCTCATAATCATCAAACATCTCACCCACCTGTCTATGTGTCAAAGCAGGAGGACCAAAGACCACAGGGTGTCTGAGAATGGTCTGAGTGTAGCTGAATTGCCATATGATGCGCTCGGGCAAATGAGGGGTAATGAATATGATCTGCAGGTCAACCATCCTAAGTATAGCATTATCTTGTCAAAAGGTTGCGTCTCGCAATTATTTACATAGTTGTTGAGTGCATGTCCTCGGCAACCAAGCGGTCAAGATACACTCTAAACGACTCTATTGCTTGGTTCCCTCTGAGTAGGGAAAATGCAGTAGCATGCAACATATCCTTAGTATAAGTTGGTACACCTGTACAGCGGGAGATGCACGAGAAGTGTTGGAGGATCTAAGCCTGAAAAATTGGAACACACGAATCATAAGTTATGATGTCGTAAAGATGAAATGAAAATGACACAAAAAGATTAAAATACCAATAAATATTAGTGTCAGTAGTGTATATTGTTTGTGACATGCTTCGACTTTCACCTACAACCCTCTAATAACTTCGAGTATAGGTAGACCAAACAAGTGGTCATCCAGTTGTGCTCATGGATTCGCTTGAATCCTCAAAGTATTGTAGGTAGACGACATCTGTGTATAAGTGGCATTCTTGTCCGCAAAAATCATAGTGTCAACTAAATATAGCAGGTGTGCTCTCATAGAAGCGCTCTATAGAACCCCACCTGCTCGTCATCACATGTGGTCTGATGTGCTCTTTGTAACTCAATGTATATACCTTTTTTCAGGTATTCAAATCTAGCATGAGCCCCCTTGTTCTATCCAACTCCTCACTCGCCTTCCCTGGGTTAGCCCCCAGATAGTCTATCATCATCTCGGGTGTCTTTTCTTTGGTAATCCTTCTATGATCTAGAAGTCTTTTCTTGATTAGAATATGTAGCAAACACGACACATCGTCGAGTGTGATAGACATCACCAAGCAGGAGATGAAATGATGAGGTCTCTGAATGTCATCTCTCCACGAATACATTAAGCATCTTGTGGTTAACCATAATATAACAGGTCATGCATAAGTCCTTCATCCCAGATAGGGACAAAGTTGTCTGAAACCATTCCTCATTCGACTGAAGCAAGCAAGTAACCTTTCGTCCATGGTTAATAAACTTCAGCGGATCACTGACCTACAGAAAAATAAATCAATTTAAGAAACTCTTAAATTAAAATAAACATAAATTAAAAGAATGAATCCAACTAATGCTACCTCTCCATTCTAGATATATCTGACAATATGGTATGGATACACATGTTGTAGGGTCATGTCTACAGGGCCTCCTCCAAATGCCTCTGACTCAACATCCTCAACAGCCTCACCATTCAAAGGTGGCACTGACTCAGCAACAACATCAGCAGTAAGAGATGTCATTGGCTCAGTAGGAGGTGCCATTGGCTCAACATCATCATCAATAGGAGGTACCACCGGTGACTCGGGTATCTCAGAAGTCTGAATACGTGAAACCTGGCGCCTGCGGAAGGATGGTGTGAGTGATGCATTGGTAGGTAAAACTCGTCTCCTACGGGAAGAAGAATAAGAAGATGTAGAAGCATGAGGAGAAACATAAGCCCCAAAATTAGATAGTTCAGCATGACCGGAGGGAACATAAGCCTCTGAAATGTTACTCTTCTCCCGCCACACTGATGCAAGTTATGCAATTCTCTCGTGCCTTAGTATATCGTGTCTATCAGTCATAATGTCTGCAAGTTAAAGTAAAGCAGACAATTAGTGCAAGCAAACAACATCACAAACAATAAAAAAAGATTGTGATAATTCTAGAGATACATCTCTGGTTACTGAAAAACTGAAACGTTGAAAAATTTCGGGGATGCATCACCAGAATTTCTGCAACACAACAGGTGTGTCAATGGCGCCAATGCACACATGCAAACACAAAATAATATTTTTATCATCCTTTTTAGCTAACAAACGTGATTTACACTATGTTTAAACTATCATACATGCAATTCCTACTCATTTCTAACCTTAATCATCAATTTCTACTCATTTACACAAAAAACTCAAACTTTTCGAAACTTCAAAAACTTACAATTTTTCACTTTGCTTTAGTGTTGGATGATGTTTCTGATGTTGATTGAAATTTCCTTGAGCTTTGTTGTTTGATTTTGGACTTCTTGATGAGAAAAAGTTTGAGAGAGTTTGAAAAGATTTTGAGAAATATCAGAAATGAAAAAAAAGAAGAGTTCTGGTGTGATTTAAGCTTCAAAACGTTCTGGAGATGTATCTCCGAAATAAGTTCGAAGATGCACCTTCAAGATATTTTAACGTTAACTGAGAATTGGATGCGTCTGAAGATGCATCTCTGAAATCAGGGGGCATTTAATAAGTATTTTCGTGTGGTGTCTAAGTAACATATAGGATGCACTAAGAAATCTTTAAAATGTGTTATGTTTTAACTTATGTTTTGTTATGTCTATATGAACTTTCCTTTTGTCGAAAACTATGATGTTTGTCAAATCATTTTGTAACTATGTTGAAAAGTAAGAATGACTATTATTTTAAAATATTTTATTTGCTAAAACATCAATCATTTTAAAATGGAAGGAGTAATTTCTATGTATCAATTGTCAATTTCATGAGAATAAAACTATTTCTGTCACCCATTCTCGTAAAAAAATCATATATTTTCTCTCCCTTCACTCCTAAGAAGGGAGATTTTATCTTGTATGGTGATAAAAATAAATGAAAGATCATAGGTTCGTACACGATTGGTAAGTCATCCAATTTATAGATGTTTTTGATTGGCTACATTTTATGGCAAAACATTGATGGATGTATGAATGTCATGACTGATGTTATGACATACATAATGAGTATTCAGCAGGATAAGTTTGAATAACTAAGAGTCAAGTGTGTTGGATGTCATGCTGAATGTTATGACATCAAGCGTATGACATCAGGGCGCGCAGGTTTTAGTTTCTGGTATTAGCTCAGTCTATACTTCAGGAAACATTTTAGGAAGCCTAGTTATCTCAGGCGACATATCAGGCATTGCTGAGGATAACATGGAAGGCCCCTGACTTAATTGGACGTGCGCACTTTCATGAAGAAAGGTTTATCTTGGGTAAACCTAACTTCTGCACGAAGGCCCAAGGACTGTATGCTGTCTATATATACAGAAGTAACAATCCTATTTCAAGACAGTTCTTGACAGGGTTTTAGAGAACGTGTATTTGTGAGTGAAGAATTCTTCTCTTCACGTGTTTTTGTGTGTCTTAGGAATACTTGTAAACCAAGCAATTATCTGTTGTATGATTGCATTGGTCTAGAGTTCTTAAGCTGTCTGTTAAGTGTGTCACTCTAAGCTTTTAAGCAAGAGTGTTGTGTCACTTGATCAAAGCTGTGAAGCAAGATCAAGGTGTGTTTGAAGTGTGACTTCATTTCCATTTGTAACTTTGAATTGGTTGATATCACTGCTGTGATTGAGGGGGAGTGAGTTGGTAACTTTGGTCTAGTGTTAGGCTGAAGTGCCATTGGGTAGGTCTTAAGTGAAGAGTGCAAACTGGTTGTTTGACTCTGAATTAATTCTACTAATAGTGAATTTCCTCCCTGCCTTAGTAGCCCTTAGATGTAGGTGTGGTTTGTACTGAACTGGGTAAACAGTTACTTGTGTTATTTTCTGTTTTCATTTACAGTTTATCATTAAGTTTTGTTGTCTGTGTTATAGTGGATGTCATAACATCTGTGATAACATTCATTATTGGGTACCTAGAATTTCAATTGGCATCAGAGCAAGCACCCTGCCTGTTATTTTCTGGGTGAGATCTAGGGAAGATAAATTCGGGTACTATGGACAAGGATATAGGATTTACAAATAGACCACCAATTCAGGATGGCTCAAATTATGACTACTGGAAACCTAGGATGATAGCCTTCTTGAAGTCTTTAGACAACAAGGCATGGAGAGCTGCCAACTCAGGATGGGAACATCCAGTGAAGACTGATAAAGATGGAGTATCTGTGTTAATACCTGAAGAGGAATGGAACAAAGATCAAGAGGCCTTAGCTCTTGGAAATTCTAAGGCTTTGGATTCCTTATTTAATGGTATAGACAAGAACATTTTCAGACTAATGCACCATTGTGAACTGGCTAAAGAGGTTTGGAATACTCTCAAAACAACTCATGAGGGAACCTCTAAAGTCAAGATTTCAATATTACAAATGTTGACCACCAAGTTTGAAAATCTGAGAATGAAGGAGGATGAGACTATTCATTAATTCTACATGAATATTCTTGAGATTGCCAATACCTCAGGAACTTTAGGAGAAAAAATGTCTGAAGAAAAGCTTGTGAGGAAGATTCTAAGATCTTTGCCTAAGAGGTTTGCCATGAAAGTCACTTCTATTGAAGAAGCTCAGGATATAAGCAACATGAAAGTGGATGAACTCATTGGTTCTCTCCAAACTTTTGAGATGGGAATGTGTGATCAGGTTGAGAAGAAAAACAAAAGCATATCCCTTGTCTCAAACACTGCAGATGACTCTGAGGAAGACAATGGTGAAAGTGAGAAGAATATGTCAGAAGCAATAGCCCTGCTTGGAAGACAATTTAACAAACTGATCAAAAGAATATATCACAAGTCTAGGCCTAATGACAAGAACACTTCTCCTGACATCAGAAGAAGAGGTAAAAATGAAGAAAGGCCCAGCCAAGGCAAAGGAGTTCAGTGTCATGAATGTAAGGGATATTGGCACATTAGAGCTGAATGTCCCACCTATATCAAGAAGTAAAGGAAAGGCCTAGCAGTCACTTGGTTTGATGGAGATTCTGAGAGTGGATCAGAAGAAGAATTTGTCAAACATGTCACTGTTCTGAACAATGTATGCATATCTGATGGTGACTCAAGTGAAGATGAGTTGACCTTTGATGAACTTGCAGCTTCATATAAGAAGCTATGCATCAGAAGTACAGAAATATATCAGCAAGGGGAGCAACAGAAGAAAAGCATGAGGGAATTAGAGGCTGAGAAAATGGAGCATCTGGAAACCATAGACTCTCTCAAACGTGAGGTCAGCTTGTTGGAATCTAAACTAGATCAGATGTCAAAATCCATAAGGATGCTAAACCCTGGGACTGACACTCTAGAAAAAATTCTACAGAGTGGTCAGAAAGCAATAAACAAGTCTGGACTGGGATTTGTTGGTGAACATAAACCCATATTGGGGTCCAAGAAGCCAAAGGTTGAGAATCAGAGGTCAAACCGGATGTCACGACCAAAGTCACAACATCAGGGAAACAGAAGCAGGAACCTGACCAAGAATAAATTCCAAGGTTATAGGTGTTACTACTGTGGAAGACTTGGACACATTAAACCTTTCTGCTTCAGGTTACATGGATTTCCCAGCCACAGGCATTAGGTCAAACCCAAACAGGTTGCTCCCATTAAGAAAAGACAATGGGTTGCCAAGGAGGTTGCTCTAGTAGCTCATACCTCTCTTAGGATGCCAACCAAAGAAGACTGGTATTTTGACAGTGGTTGTTCTAGACATATGACTGGAATAGGGAACTTTTTTTATGAACATCAAACCTCATTCCTCAAGCCATGTAACCTTTGGTGATGGAGCTAGAGGAGAAGTCATAGGTGTTGGAAAACTAGATTGTCTTGGTGTTCCAGAACTGGAGAATGTCATGTTGGTTAAAGGACTGACTATAAATATTATCAGTATCAGTCAGCTCTGTGACCAAGGTCTCAATGTCAAATTTACTAAGGGTAAATGTGTTGTCACCAATGAAGAAGGTGAGGAAGTCATGAGGGGATATAGAGCTAAGAACAATTGTTACTTATGAGATCCTAAAAGTAACTTGAATATCTGTCCCTTGACCATAGAAGGAAAGAAGGATCAACTGTGGAATAAAAAGGTGGACATCTTCAAAGGATAAAGAAGACCATATCCAAGGAAGCAGTAGGAGGAACTCCAAAGTTAACTCTAGATGGAAGAACATGTTGGGATAAATATCAGGTTGGGAGGCAAGCCAAGACAACACATCCACAGAATGGAGCTCATAGAAAGTTAGACCTGTTATACTGGAATTTGATGGAGTCCATGACAAGTGATCATAAAGGAAGAAATGTCACTCAGGATGTCATGACTTTGTACTGTGACATTAAGAGTAACATCAATATGAACTCAGTTCGGTCTAAAAGAGTCAGGCATAGGGATAACAGACATCAATTTGGAAAGGTTCGTGTGAAGCTTGGGAACACTGATCTACATAGTGCTGACATGGTTACAAGAGGTCTCAAGGCTACTCAATTTGAAAATTCACAAAGCAAGTTGAGGACTTGCCTTAATGAGGAATTGTAGCAATTAATGGTAATAGAGACTTATATTTTGAAAATTAATCATTTGGTGATTGGTCAAAATATTAAATTCCCTCCTCTTGTGCAATATTACCCCTCTAGCACCCTCACACATTACGCTTACTTCATTTGGTGCCCATTCCAATTCTTCATCTTCCATACCTCCCTCGACAACCACAGAAAACCTTCCCTCTTACAATGTATAAGAAAAGTCATCCATAAATGTAGAGCTTGAATGATTCAACATATAACTCTAATACAATGAAATTTACAACTAAATTTTTTGATTATAAAGATAAAACCAACAAACTGAATCACTGATATTTACTCAACAAAGTATAATTTAAATCTAATACACATCTTTACAATTTCTATTGGAATGCAACAAAGAGGCATGGCATTTTACCAGCTTGAATGTTGTAATTATACATGATCATTGTATACTAATTATATATTGTCTTAAAGTTTGTTCCCTTGATAAAGTGTCTGCTCCAACCATGATTTGTCTTTAACTAATCTTATTACCAATTTTGTTCCTTCTATCTTTCCTAATAGAAAACCATTTCCTATCAGAATATTTATTTAAGAAATGAAAATAAATATGCAGGAAGTAACCATGTAAATTATAAAATTGGATTCTCAATTAAAACTCACAGGCACACATTACATAACTATAATGGGCTCGATATCTCAACTAATACATCGATTTAAAGCCATTTTATCAAATATTTCCTACAGATGGCCAATACATAAGTTAAGTTACACTGCGCTATTTTACAATTTTGCATCTCTAAATCTTAATACAATCTAAATGCCATGTTGTGATGCAGAGGCATTAGCTTATGTAATTCCAAAAAGGAGACAGTTTATAAAATTGGAGATAAAAAACATCCAAAGCAGCATTTTTCACTTTTCTTGAAACCTAGTAACCTTTTGACAGAGGACCCTGTTGACTTGTACAACTATGATACATACCGCTGCATAATGTCTCCTGAGAGGAATTGAGGGAGAATGGATCAGAACTTTTGATAATCCTGTGGTGGTGGCTGCTCCCATGGGCGCAAAAAGCCTGTACAAAAATCAATTAGTTAAGTACATATAAAACAGATGAAACCTATTACAAGAATCTGCACATTAATACTTCATTGGTGAGTGATAACAATAAACCTGGTGAATGTGAATTGTGAACCAGTTCAAAGGTGAACAATGCAGTTATTGACATGATTTGAAAATGTTAAAGAGTCTCACATCGGACAATATATATGGCCTGAATATGTGTTTATAAATGGGGGGCAATCATCACCTTACAAGCTAGTTTTGTAAAGGTTGAGTTAGCCCGAGCCACATATTCTAAGAAAATATTGGTTGCACGCAACAGTTTTGCATTTAGTAAAAACACAGAAGTAGTGAGTATGGTCAAAATTGTGACAAATTGATTATTACCAACATGCACAATTTCCTACATGATTCAGAAAACTGCCAGATGCAAATCAACAGCAAGATTCACAGTAGCAAGCACAGGTGAAGAGGATGCAACTTAGAAGAGAGAAAAACAAAAATCTTCCATGAAGATACATTGATCAATATCTAAAACGTATCAAATTGGATCTAAATGAACTGGAAGTCCTGCTTGCGAGAGAAGAGCATAAGCAGTTAGCCGTGTTGTTTATCCTAAACTTTTGGAATCATATCAGCAGTGACAAGTAACGCCTCAGCATGCTTCTTTGCCACAACGGCCTAAATCTAACCTAAGTACAAAGATGGAACATGCCTGAATAACCAAGTACAGTGTTGAGCATCATAAGCACTTACAGCCTTATCATTCACCCATATATATGCTACGCAACTGATCATCACTCATAAATCCTATGCCAAAAGGGATGGATCAGCAGCAGGAAAATTAACAATTTTGTGGGTTAGATAATCCGATTACCCATCCTCCAGACCCGATCCAAACAAAGGCTGCCCAAAATAGGTAATTTGGATCAAGGAGTGATTAAGTGGTCATAGCAAATGAACTATAAATCATGTCCCTTACAGAAGGTGACGGTTTGTGCAGATTGGCTGGACCAAAAATTACTAGTAGAGCAGGTCTGGACAGATTGTGCATCACCTAAATTGAGTGACATGGTTGACATGTCACATCAATGCATAGCAAGATATATGTAGTTTTGTCAAATAGCTGTTACAGAGTTATATCGTAGCAGAGTTTGAACAAATCACTCTTGTTCCAGGATATACTATTTACACTATTTGGTACAAAGTGTTGCCAAATAACATAGCACAACAGCTAAGTGGAATGTGAACAAACAGCAGATCCAAGATTGACAACATTGGATAGATGGCAAGGTTAGGTAGACCGGTTGATCAAGAGTGAAAATTCGATGGTGGGGCTGACCAGAGGATAAAAGACAAGTGTGTGAACTAAGCGGTCCATAACAAAGGATGTTCATAATTTACAGGAGGGGAACACAGCCAAACAAGAATGCAGGGTAATAACATTATATAGAACAAATAGACAGCTAGTATCTCCACAATCTCAAAATCCAACGAAAGCATTAATGCGGTAATCTACTCCGCCATCCATTAACGGGTCATCAAAAAGCAACAAAAACAAATAACAGGTACTTTTAATAAATAAGAGCATTAAAAAGAACTGACATACTTAATTCTCCCAGCGACATATATATGGAATCATCCTCGGCAAGTGTCCCCTGAAATAAAAGAACGAAACTATGTGAAATCATCCTGGTTATTGATAATTATGTCATCTAAACAAAGAAAATACAATTGACAAGTTGATGGCCACTTTCATTGTATATTATAAATATATGCATTGAACATCAAGTCCACAAAGGTATATTAAAATGTGTATAAAAAATTCTCAATCAAGCTTGCATCAGTACCGTTCCATTATCAAGGCCTATTTCATTGTGCACTGAGTTTATGTCGTCAGATACTGAAGAGCAGTTTGCGAAATCTGTCCCAAGCAACTCTGATATCATCAGCCCATATCCATCCTGAACATCATGTATATCAGCAGCATTTTGAGCATGGCTGGAAAAACCGTCAAGGCCTGTAAACACAGTCTCTGTCCTGTATGTTTGAATGACAACATATTAGTAATAGAGCTGCAACTGATTTACTCACTAAGTAACTGGGAGAAAGGATGAGAACTAGATCAATTAGAAGTTAGAACCCTGTGTGGATAAACACCCTAATTAAGAACTTATAGCATAAGAGCTTATCATATAAGTGTTTATTTATAAGATATTTATATAGAAATATATATACATAAAATAAAGTCAAATTGTTTTCATATAAGCTATAAGCTGTTTTCATGAGTTATCCTAGAGAACTTATGGAAATAAGCTTCAAACAGCTTAAGGAAATACCATAAGCTGTTTCCATTAGTTCTCCCAAACAGTTTCACGGGTGTTTATGTTAGTAGATAAACTTGAGTAAGTTGATCTAATCAGGCTTTAGTCCTAAATAAAAGTATGCAGAAAAAAGGATAAAAATAAATAAATTGATATGCTAGTAGATAAACTCAAGTAAGTCAATCCAATCAGGCTTTGGTCCTAAATAAAAGCACGCAGAAAAAAGGATAAAAATAAATAAATTGATATTAGTGAAAGAGCTGCAAGGCAAAGAAAAGATCTTTAAAATTATGTGCTTCAGTTGACTGACATTTTCACTCAGTAACTGGAAAAAAAGAATGATAACTAGACCAATTAGGTCGTAACAAACACTAAAATGGAGATGCAGGGTAAAACAATTAACAAAGCTGACATTAGAAGCGAGGAACAAATATAGAAGAATCATACTTTCTATCAATACTGTCTATTGCCTTTTCTTCTTGAATGGAATCATTTTCTAGATCAATTACTTCAATCTCTTTGCCATTTGCTCCATGAGTACTGAATTTGCCTGATACACTAGCATGATTCATGGACAGATCGATATCAACTGGTACAGCCTCCTTTGTGTCAGAAACAGTAGGAGGAGAGTAAATAAGAACCGGATGATCAACGTGATTGTCATGAACTTCAGATGTCTCAATGAGATTCAGATCACAAGTTCTAAACGAACTTGGCAATGGTGGCTTCGCCTCCGAACATTGGAAAAATGGTCTATCTTCCTCATCCGCGAACTGAGAACTGCTCATAAGGTTCCCTTGATCAGACGTCAAACTCATTTTGTCAACATGTGAAATTGGAATTACATCTTCCTCTGGGCTATCTTTGACCTCAATTGGAGTGTTATGCAAAAAGTATGCCTCAGTCTTTGGTATAGGAGAGGGCAAGGGCTGCCATTCTCTCAGTCTTTTGGTGTCTTCCCTGACATCAACATCTTCTTCTGCAACACGTTTCTCACCCCTTTCCTCAGACATGGAACTGCAGCCTCCAAACTCCGGTAATTCAGCAGCAAACTCTTGGCCTTTATCAGATTGTGACCCAACAGATTGATCTTCCACAGCTTCACAGGCAGTATCCAATTCTTTCATATCCTCGACAGAATGGACAGGCTCTTCGCCAGCGTCCGAGTCAATATGCACGATATCATAAGTCTTGTCAGGTAGCAAATTACCTGGGGAGGAGTCTTTAATAGACTCATTTTCAACTAAGACTCCAGTTTCTTGAACATCCATGATATCATGCACATTCTCTGCTGCATTGTTCACAACTTCTACATTGTTCACAAGCGGAAATGCTTTCAAATTCTTGTGAGTCAGCGAAGAGCGTGTCTTAGTAGGCACTTTAACAGATTTGCATAGTGAAAGTAAATCAGTGAAAACTACGCCAGAACTATTATTCTCCTGATCACATGATTGATCAGATGAATTCTTCGAGATACTTGGTTTATCGCCATCATCACCACTACTACCAGTTCCATCCTTCACCACCTCTTTAACTTTATCCATACTCATATTCTCCAAATCATTGGAACTCCCAACAAAATCAACATCCATATCACCTGCATCTTTTCCTTCACCAGAAGAATTTTGTTTCAATTCCAACAATTCACCATCAGACACAGAAACCTGATTCTTATTAGCCTCAACTTCCAAATCATTCCCATCCTCACTTGTAGGCACAAATTCATTCAAATTCGATTTCTGCATTATAGTATCAACATCACCGCCGCCGCCGCCACCAACAACCTCAACCTCCTCCTGCTGTGGTATCCGACAATCCTCTTCATCTTGCGGTCTAACACCACTACCACTACCACTTCCGATACCAATATCACCACCATCAACATCATCATCATCATCATCCCGAATATCAGAACCACCTATATATCTATCGGACCATGATCCATTCCTTCTATACTCTCTATTACCCAAATCAAACCCATTACTCTTAAAACTCCCTCTCCTCCTACCATTACCTTTTTGTCCAAACTCCTCAAACCCTAATTTCCCCCTCCCAGTAAACCCTCCATCCACACCCGAAACCGCATTATTCCCCAATCGAGCCAGCACTGAAGACCTCCCTCCATCAACCAAATTTTCCCCCACACCACCAACACCAACACCAACATGTTTCTTAAAACTACCATTCTGATTATACACCTTCAAAGACAATACACTCGGTGGCAACAATCCCTGAAAAACTAAATACTCAGCAGCTAGCCTACCTGCTTCCACAAAAATATCACCACCACCACCACCACCACCGGGGACGGTGGCAGCAGAGCCAATAACAGCAGAAACAGAACCTCTGCGATTATTATAACCTCTCCCAAATCCATCACCACCGCCACCACCGCCGCGATTGCGATATTCCGAGGCATAAAAGCCTCTCGGACTACGTTGCCGAGGATGCATACTGTTTCAATATCTCTCTAACAACAACAATTCAGATCAATCAAAATTCAATAATAATAAAAATTATTAAAATTATAAAAATGATAGAAATTCAAAAATCTGATAGAAGCATCGAAAATTGAAGAGAATTGAGATGTGAAAGAATCAGATCTGGAAAATTGAAGTGACAGTGAAAACGAAGAAGAAGAAGAAGAATGAAATTTGAAGTGATTTGAAATGGGGAAGAAGGAGAAAGGGAGCACGGTAAGGGAAGGTGGGAGGAGGAACAGGAGATTGGAGCCTTATGAAATTAATAGATGTTATTTTATTTTCTTGATTTGTTTCTCCACTATAACTATTGTTGATCCTCTTTATATTTACTTTTTTGAATTCATGAAATGCACGCGTGTACGAAACTAAACTACTTTATTTATTTTGACAGCAAAATCCAAACTATACTTTATTATTATTATTCCTATTAATACCATCCTAATATATAAATATATATATGGAGGATAAATTTCAATATTCTTTAAATATTAGTTTTAACTTTTATTAATAATCATTAAAATTATTATGAAACTTTATTAATTTTTACAGCTTTAAATATTATTAATAATTATTCTAAAAAGATCTCTAATTTAATATTAATTTTAGTTTTCCAGAATTTTATTTTAGTTTTCATATGATTAATTATTTTTTATTTTGTCGGAATCTAATACACAATTATTATTATTATTATTATTATTATTATTATTATTATTATTATTATTATTGTTTATTCTCTTTTAAATTAAAACAAAAAAAAAATATTAACACTCTCTGTTACTTTTGAAATCACGTATGAGAACCAAAGATAAACTCCGATAAATTTTAAATATGAGTTTAATTGGAGTTTATCTTTCATGTTCTCTTGTATATGGTTTCAAGGTAACATCTAAAAGAGTGTTAAGATAAACTTTAATGGTGATACATTAATAGTGTAAAAATATTTTATACTCTCATCCAATAAAAATATATTATTTTACTATATTATATCAGTATTTTAAAATTTACAAAGTGACTTGGCAGGATGCATTGTCTTATTGATTGACAGTGTAAAATTAATTTACACGGTCAATGCATCATCCATTTTCTCTTTAACTTTTATTAATATTTATTGTAAATAAAATAACAGAAAATTTATTTTATTAAAATTATGAATAGAACTTTAGAATGTGAAGGTGTCTGTCACAATTTAAATATTTATTAAGAAAATAATTTAAATATATGTACATTTTATAACAATTATTTAACTTTATTTTCAAAAATATTTTTTTTATTTTAATTTTTGAGATGATTAGTCGATTTTATTATACAACTTGGATTGATTTTGAGAAATTAACATGGTAACTTTGTAATAGATATTCTACAATGCAAAGAAGAAGAAAAAGGATTGCATACATTTCATGTGATATCCGCTTATTTTATTGGCAAAATAGTTACCCACAAGTTCTTCTCTTTGTTTTATAGGACGAGAATTTGTGATACGCATTGTTACTCGGCAATGGTATCCACGGATATGAGCATCTTAGATGAATGTAATTACTCTAGAAATAGGCAAATTAAGTGCTACTGTTGAAAGTTGTAATGCAACGGCGAGAGAGATTGACACGCCTCTACTTGCTAGCCATGAATGGTGTTTCTTCTTCTTTAAAGTGTTTGGATGCTTTTGTACCATTTTTGGAAAGATCTTCGTCGTTGATACGCAGTGGATCATACGGTCTGTAGTGCCTGAAATAAAGTATAAAGGGATTTTGAAGTGCCCTCCTGACTTTTTTTTCTCTGCGAGTTAGCTATGAGGAGAGTGTTTTTCATTTTCAGCGTTGAGTCAAAACCAATTGATTTTGCTTGTCATTGTTGTGTTTGCATGTTCATTGATATTTTTTTTAGAGTTTGAAGTTTGAGTCTTTCCTTGTTCCTTCATTCTTTCGTTAGGGTTCCCAAGACATCCTAATTTTACTCAAACTTTACTACATCTACATTGATCTTGTTGTTCTAGACCGGCCAAAAGCCTAGATGACTAAAGCCTCATCTATCTCAAATTCACTCTACTTGACTCGCGGTATAAATCAATTCACACGCTAAGAGTAAGATATAATTTCTGATATCCACTATTCACTACCCTCATCTTGAATCTTGAATTGACTTAGGTGTTTGAGTGCTAACCATGCAAGTTCATCCTGCGCCACCGAAAACGAGATCAGAGCCACCGTTTAAGATTATAAAATTTCCAAGTACATCTTTTTTCAGTTCCCAAACAGAACATTGGTGTCATATGTGAGAATTGACTTCCGATTGTAACGATTTTCATCAATTTTAGATCTAGTCTCCGATTTACCTATTTGTAACCTCCTTAGGTCACCGAATCGAGAGCAAAAACAACTTTCAATTCCTACTATTTCCATAAATTCATGTTCTCTTTTTGACTTCGTCGTTCACAACTTATTTAGCTCTCAGAGTCAATAAACACTCAGAAGTGAACACACAAATCTATCATAGTCGATTTAACTGATCATCATCACAACCTCGATTCTTCAAATTGTAGATATAAGATTCTCTCGAGAACTCCGCAAAGTAAACGAAAAAAAGATCTTAGATTCAGATCTAGATTAGTGATGGAAACACCGAAAAATAAATATGATTTCCTTGAAGAGAATGCCGAAGATTCATGTTTCATCTTTTGATCTAACAATGCAATTGTCTCTCATTGCTAACGTGATACCTACTGCAGTGGCATAGAAGATATGACGAGTTCATAGTTAATGATGCCCATATATGATGAGTTCATAGTTAGTGATGCCCAGATATGACAAGTTCATAATTAACATTGGGCGACGATCAAGTTTCGGGGCACATTCTTTAGTTCTAAAGGATTTCAAACTAGTAGACGAACTAACCTCATAATAGATTTAGTGTTCTCCTTATCGCTTGGCCCAGTCTTATCAATGAAGGCCACCCTAGGGGCATCAGATAGATAACAGGGGCATTCAGGCACAAAAATAACATTCCATACCCAACACCTTCTTTCCAAAAGAAAGAAAAAATGGTAAGAAGGGCCCAAACTCCAATCGAAGACCAAGGAGGAAGGTCTTCCAAGGAGCTTCGTTGGCATCTGACTATCACAACAGGTCCTTGAGAATAAGATCGCCAAATCGAGTCACCTATAGACAGGTTGTCAGTCACCTATAAACTACTCCAGGTAGATACTCACTATGGAGTAAGAAGGAAGTCAGGGAGTTTTATCTCTGGTGGTCAAAAAGTGCATTGGTGGGGAATTCAACAAAGGCAACTATGGGGTCCTAAAACCCTAGAGGTCTTCCTCAAGCTACATACTCGGAGAAGACAACCATCTGATCATACATCGGCGAGTAGATACAAGACGGGATGCTTCAACAAATTTATATGCTTCAACCATCTTAGTAGAACTTTATTTTGCGAGTGATATGCTTTTAACAATGACAACAAATTTATATGACGACAACTAATTGATGATGACAACTAATGTCTCATGACAAGTCAATCATAAGTGGTTAAGAGGATAAAGATGCAATCCTAAGTATAGGGTTTGATGGACTTGACTATCTGATGATGGAAATCAAATGGAATACAACTCAAGCCTCATCTCAAGAGAAATGAATTAAGTGTCAACAAAAGAAAGTATATGACATCTTGAAGTGGAAAAAAGTCATACTCTGATTAGTTTGAGTGAATACTTTGTAAAGCATAAGGGCGTTCTCGTAAAAGTGTATGTCTAAATCACTCACACACATTAAAACATCTTTTCAAACTGATTTTTTTATAAATAAAATATCTTTAAAATGTCTTGAAGTTATGCCATATGAGTTAGAAGTTGTCACAATAGCTCTGGGCAAAGTTTTGTTTTTGCCAGTAGATTGGTGCATTAACCTAATCGATTGGATTAGTTCAAAATTGAGCTTTAAGTGATTATGATAACATCATAATGATGTGCAACAACTATATATCTTTTATTTCCTTTTTGAACTTAAAATCGATTATTATTAAGGTATCTAATTAATTGACATTAGATGCTAGTCGATTAGCAAGTCATAAAAAGTATTAAAATCTATTTTCTTTTTTATCCAACCTCTAACCTATAAATAGAGGTATCTTCCCTCATTTCAAATCTTTCATAACAGTTTTTTTTTTGTTGACATTTCTCACTCTCTTCATCTCTCTCTAAACTTTTCTTTTACTTTCTCTCACTAACTGTTTAGCAGACTGTTTTCCAGAACATTCTTTTGTAAGTGAGGATAACTTGTAATTTTAGAAGGATAAAATTGTAAGTTCACCAAATAATTTTTTGGTTGAACATTTTATTAATTTTTTTTTTGGTTAAAAGTTAAATCCATAAAAAAAATTGGTTTGAGGATTGTGTGATCAAAACCTTATTTAGGTTCGAAGGCTCATTCCATATTAAAAGCTTTCATAGGTTTTTGGTTTGCACGTTGTAAAATCAATGTTATGTTAAAGCTTAACCCGGTATTAAAAGTTTGGATAAGGTTTGAGATTAATCTGGTATTAAAATTTCACATGTTATTGGTTAACTCTTATAAAATTGAGGTGTAATGTTTTTAAACTCATTTTGTGATAAAAGCTTGCAAAGCTTATTTAAAAGTTTAAAGACTAACCACTTTAATATTCTCATAAAAAATATTTTTTTAAATATTTTTTATAAGTAATTTCGGCTTTTCTTTCGGTTTTTTTTTTTTTTTTTAATATTTCAGCATATATAATTTTTCAAATAGAGTTACTTTTTAAATTTTTTTTTTATGTAAAGTGGAAGGAGTGAGATTGAAACAAAGTGTGTTTAGATAGTAACATTGGAGATAATATAACAAGTTGCATAGATTATTTGATATAAGTGAAAGAAGAGGGAAATAGAAAAGATAGAAACATTTTATCTCTCTTTTCACTAGTTTGGTTAAATAGAAAGTAAAAAAAGAAAAATATTATTAATTTGAAGATAAAGACAAAAATGCTTAAGTAAAAGGTTCAATATATAATTATCTTACCTTTGTTTATTTAAATGATCAAATCAATTTTATATTTGAGTTAATTTAGTTAGTCAATTTCATAACGTTATGCTATTAGATTAATAATTTTAATTCAGTGAAATTTAATTTTTCAATTAAATATTTAATTACATTTTTAAAATGTAATTTTTTATATTATATCATGAATAAAAAAATCAACTTCAAGTCCTACATTCATTAGTAAAGTAAAAATAAATAGGACAAAAAAGTATGTATTCAATAGACAATATTTTTGACTAATATATATATATATATATATATATATATATATATATATATATATATATATATATATATATATATATATATATATATATATATATATATATATATATATATATATATATATATATATATATATATATATATATATATATATATATATATATATATATATATATATATATATATATATATATATATATATATATATATATATATATATATATATATATATATGAAAAATAAATAGTTTTTTTTTTCAGTCGGAAACACTAAGGAATAACAAGTGCTAAATTTAAAACAAGAACATATAATTGTAAGTACAAAATCTGTCAGATAAACTCTAAAATTCATTAGATAAAGAAAATATTGAGTTTTTATTAAATCGAAGATAATCTTAATTGTCACTCCTAAGAGTGTTTACATACATAAAGAAAAACATAATGAACTTTTAATTCAAAACAGAAATACAATAGAAAAAAGAAACTATAATACGCTTTTAATTTAAAAAATAGAAATTTGCAGAAAATAATAAAATGTTATTTTGGGCCTGAAACAAACTTGTATGGCTTAAAAAGCCTTCTTGCATTAACCTCCTCTACCTCTGAAGAGCTCGACCCCGAATATTCTTATTGATAAAAATACTCATCTGTTTGATATTCATTAGTGTCAGCAACATTAAAAGTATCAGATATATTCATGAAATTCGGGAGAGCTACCACATAAGCATTGTCGTTGATTATCCGAGTCACTTTAAACGACCCATTCTTGCTTGGCTTCGACTTGCTATAACTCTGCAAGTACCAACTGTAAACCTATCCATATGCAGAAACACAGTTGGATCGTCTCCCACATTGAAAACTTTAACTTTCTTGCATTTATCTCGCATATGAGGCAAATCGCTTGGTAGTTCATCTACAGTCAACTCCTTGAAATTCTCTAAGATCCCTTGCACTTCTTGTGGAATTGTTGTTTCCTCGTTATAACACTCATCAGCCTTTTAATTACCATGGGACAAAAAAATTCAGTTTCTTTAACACCCTCATCAAGCTCCTTTTCACTCTGCGTCATCACCTAAAAACTAGACTTCTACCCTCTTCGATTCTTATCAAAGTGCAAAACAGGAGCCATAACTAATCTATGTGTGCCCCATGTAAACATCACCATGTTATCCCATCCTCGATAAGTGATATAATTATCAAACTGCTAAGGTCTACCAAGTAAAATATGACAAACATCGATATCAATAACATCACAAAATATCTCTTTTCTGTAATGCTTTCCAATGAAGACATGAACTCTGTAGGCTAGTGTTACTCAAACTTGAGAGCCCTTGCTTACCCAACAAAGGGTGTGTGGCTTCTCATGGGGGTTCTATGGACAACTTTAAATAACCTACCAATTTATGTGACACCAGATTCTCCATGTCGTCACTATCCACAATCAGATTACACAACTTGTTCTTTATAGAACAATGTGTTTTAAATAAATTCTTGTGTTGCCCTTCATCTTTGGATGCTAGTAAAACTCTCTGTAACACAACAATTACCCTCTTATCAGATTGTTCCTCTGCAAACCCAACCTCTGCATATTCATTGTTCTCAACTGTGTGTCCTACTCTTTCCTCTTTCTCTTCTCTTTTTTTTGCAACAACAACTCTACTTGTTGGACAAACATTTGTTATGTGACCTCTTCTATTACAACCATAACATGTGTCTCTAATGGGTTTAGCATATGAATTATTCTGCCTTTAGACTAGTGTTTTATCCTTCTGCACACCGTTAGGGTTGCTAGTCCCATTATTTTCAAGGTTGGAAACCCTGGTTGCGACACTGTTTTCCTTGTCATCTACCACTATGCCAAAAAAGACCTTTAGCAGCGCTTTTTTTTGCCTTTAGCAACGCTTAAAAGCGCTGCCTAAAGTGGCGCTGCTAAAGGTAAAGACAGCGCTTTTTTTTTGCCTTTAGCAGCGCTTTTTTTTTTGCCTTTAGCAGCGCTTTTTTCACCCTATAGCAGCGCTTTCATAACCGCTGCCTAATCCCCCTTCATCTCCCCCTTTTAGCAGCGCTTTTTAAAAGCGCTTTCTTAGACCCCCCTTTAGCAGCGCTTTTTTAAAGCGATGTCTTAGACCCCCCCCTTTAGCAGCGCTTTTTTAAAGCGCTTTCTTAGACCCTCATTTTCCAACCTATAGCAGCGCTTTTTATGCCTCTTTTTGCCCCTTTAGCAGCGCTTTTTTTTAAAAGCGCTGTCTATTCTTCACGATTTTGAATTTTTTTTTTTAAAATAATCACATTTTTTATATATTTTTCAATAAACCTGCTTATAACAAATACATTCCCTGCTTATAATTCAGGTCTTTAGTTCAACAGTTTGGCCTTATATATAACAATTATTTTGGCCTTATTTTTGTGTATTCATCAATTTGCAATATTATACACAATAACTAAAGTATACATTATAATTCATCACTTTGAAATATTATACACATAAACCTGCTTAAATATATTACAACACAGTCCGATCCTCAGAACAAAATCACATATACAATCAATTCACATATAATTACAAATCTGATAACTTTACAAATAGATACAATATCAGATGTCACATTAGGAAGAAATAAACTTAACAATCTTTACTTGACTATTGAATTCTGTATGAGACTGCATGGAGTTCACTATCAGCCACAAATACACGGTTTTCTTCAAGCTTTGTATCATTATTCAATTGAATGTCTTCCAAGCTTAATTCAATAGAACATGATTCATCTTAACAACAACACAAGCAAAAACAATAATAGATAAGTAACAATACACTTGAACAGGCCCATGTAGATCATTAAGTACTAGATTTCTATGAAATTTTCAGTTCTTATCATTATTTGAAGTTTCTGTTAATCAGATTAATAATTAAATATGTATTTATAGAATTAATCTTCATTATCATTACCTTCCAATATATATTTCCTCATGAAGTACCAAAGCAACCAATACAGTCACAATCACTGTCACAAAAGGGCTAAATAATGCAGAGAAAAGAGGTCCTCTCTGTGTTATGCACCATGCTTGAAGACAAAACATAACCGCTGATCCCATAATTTCCTACAAAATATATTTATTACAAATTATCTAGGATTATGATGTATAAATATTGGTGTGTATCATCATAAAAAATTACTGCATATAAAGTGGAACCAAATTGAAGTAGAGAATTAATCTTCCATGCATTAAGGTCTGGCTCCAAGAATACTGTCACTACGGCTGATTGTAATGTTGAAATGAAACACATCCAAGCTGACAGTGATAAATAATTAGGATGACTTTTGTAAACTAGAACCTGAAAATAATATAAGGGTGAAATGTTATATGTTTATAGAATAATAGTTATATCATAAGTATTAATTATTAAGATTTTAAAAAACAGTCTCTGATGGTACCGATATTGATTTTGTTATTGATTCTGTTATTGACAGTTTTTATGATAAGGAATTAATTATGGTTAATTCACATCCGCAACAACCACTAACACCTGTGCCGACTAAAATCGCGTAAGCATAGACCGTTATTTAAGACTTTGATTGTACTGAAATTAAGTACCTGCAAAATTAGCCAAAATGACCAGGCAACACTACTTGCCAAAAGAAAAACACATCCTAGCAACCAATTCTTATCAGTATCACTTCCAGCCATGATTGATTTTGAAGGTATGATCGTTGCATTTAATAGTTTTGGACCCTTCAACAATACTATAGACAAAGCTCCACAAATACATATCAAAGTCCCCACAATTTTGGCTATAGTTCTCAAACTTCTAATATTTACTTTTTCCATTCTGTAAAATATTCAAAGAAACATATTATTATTGGTTTGAATTTTGATTGACTAACAAATATAAGTTAAGTTAGTTATTAATTACCCTACAAAGGCTGCTATTAAAAATGTAACTCCGGGAATAAGATTGATCATGGCACTTGCAATTGAAGAAGACGAAATATATAGTCCCTCAAAATATAGATTTTGATACAATGTAATGCTGCAACATCAAACATCATTATACATATACAAACATAAAGCTGTATGAATGATCTATACATTCTAAAACTATATCCACATTCATGAAGACACGTGAATTCATTAAATGTTGTGTAACTCGCCAAACAAACTTTATTTCAAAAAAGTTGTCGGATCTATATATTTATGTTTTAAAATTTAATAAATAAATAAGGATTATTTGTGAATTTAGACTATTTCATAGAAAAATAAGGATTAAGAAAAATAAATAAATTTCAAGATTAACAGAAACTTAAAGCTTTCATCTAAATCACAAATAGTGTGAAGTTTCTAAAGCAACATAATCTAAAAAATCATTGAATATATGTGCAGTATTTCCCTTATAAAAATTATTAGTAAAAAGAACTCATATAAGGTGTGGCATTTCAGCAAACACCTTGTATACGGATAGATATAATGAAAGTTAACATAAGTAAATTCATTGTGGCATTTCAACAAACACCTTGTATACAAAACTCAAGCCAATATCAAACGAGTAATTTTCATCAACGGTATCAACAAAAACAAGTCAAAAACTCAGAAAAGAAGTAACACTAACATCATATAATCCAAAAAAATGAAATACTAAGACATTAATCCAGAAAAATGCAAAATGAAAAACTTCAAATACCGTAACAATGGACGGACGGCGGCAGAATGAGGTGACGACGGAATGACCGGAGGAAAGACGACGGACGGAGGCTGTCGGACGGAGGCGCGGACGGAATGCGTCGACGGTGACTGTTCTAATTCTGAATAGGGCAACGTTCGCGAGTGGAAATAAGAAAGAAGACAACTGTTCTGATTCTGTGAAAATATTGGAATTTTTTAAATTTATGCTACTTAAACCTATAGCAGCGCTTTTTTTGGCATTTAGCAGCGCTTTCAAAAGCGCTGCTATAGGTCTGCCTTAGGACCCCCTTTAGCAGCGCTTTTTTTGGCATTTAGCAGCGCTTTTAGAAGCGCTGCTATAGGTCTGTCTTAGGACCCCCTTTAGCAGCGCTTTTTTTGGCATTTAGCAGCGCTTTTAAAAGCGCTGCTATAGGTCTGCCTTATGACCCCCTTTAGCAGCGCTTTTTTAAAAGCGCTTTCGTAGACCCCCCCTTTAGCAGCGCTTTTTTAAAGCGCTTTCTTTGACCCCCCCCCCCCCCCTTTAGCAGCGCTTTTTTAACAAGCGCTGTCTTAGGTATGCTATTTTTTTGTTTTTTTTCATGACCCTTTAGCAGCGCTTTTTTAGAAAGCGCTGTCTTTTGTTGCGCTGCTAAAAGTCATTTCTGGCATAGTGTACTGATTCAAAGTTATTATGGTGCGAATACCTAAAATATGAAGAAAAAAAATATAGGGGATTTTGCCATCAGTTTTGCCTTCAAAGCTACACTAGACGCCTTAGCCACGATCTATAGAGTTTGTAAATCCATCTTTTCATGCAATGACCCCTTTAAGACACTAATGTATTGAGCAACTTTTCGACTCTCAAATTCTCCCAAATCATTGTGCTCAGAAAGACGCAGGAACTAAGTTGTGTATTCTATTACAACTCTCTTGCTCTAAACACACTTAATATATATCTTATAAATAATCAGTTCATAATCCTCCAATAAAAATTGCTATAACATCAATTGCTTCATTATCCGACAAGTTCTTATTGGTCCATTCCTTTTCCTCTGAACAACAAGTTTATCCCACCAGACAGTAGTGGTACAGTTCAGCCTGATTGCCACCATCTTAACTTAATGTTCTTAGGGACGCCCATGACATCGAATAACCTGTCAATGTCAATCTACCAATCCAGCAACTCCCTCATTCCCATCGTTTAATAGATCAATGGAATACCGACCTTCGTTCGATGGTCATGGTTATTGTAACACCCTAAATAAATCCCCGTAATATTTTTAAATAAAACATCAGAGTAAATAAAACAAACACACTTAACTTAGGATGTTACGATCAACATACAAAGTTTGTTTGTCAGACTGGCTATGTAACACTCATATATTTGTACAATCATCAAAAACCTAAACATTGCTTTATTTGCAGCAGAATTATAAAATCATTTATTGTGTCATGGTATATATCAAAGTTAACGTGGAATCAGATAATCCATCAAACAATAATTAAACATGATAAAGGATATATCCACAATCTCAAAGTAAATATAAATCATAAAAATGTTCCCACTACTCCCCAGTGTTACAATCAGAGCAGGCACCAACTATATAGAAAAGATAAGAAGACTCTATCTTCAACTCACACCGAAGTCCTACTGCGCAGTATCTGCACATTGTCCACCTGGAGGCAATAATGAAACAGAAGGGGTGAGATATCATGATAATATAAAGGAAATCATGTTAAACTGTAAGCATCAGGTTAACACAGCAATAATTCAAATAAACATCTCACATTGATCAACCAACACTATTATCACCACTTATTCACCAACCAACAAGAGTTCACATGGTAATAATTAAGTACTCACACAACCCACATATTTAACAACATAGCCACATATATAATATCTATTGCAATGAGACTCACACCTGACTCAATGCTTATGAACGTGGTACCAATTTTCGTGAATACTCAAATTCACCGTTCTGATCCCCACCTCCTAGGACTAGAACCACACACTAATTCATCACTTCCAAATCAGCTACCGATCCAATTCACACAATGGGATTTTAGGCTCATCAACAAAGGAATATTTGTTCACAAATGTATGTAATGTGATTATCTATGCATACAACAACAATAAGATCATTGTGTATAATAATCCACCACCATAGTTATTGTACACCGTCCAATTTGGCCAACAAGTACAACATGTATTTCACACAGTATAAATATATATATATATATATATATATATATATATATATATATATATATATATATATATATATATATATATATATATATATATATATATATATATATATATATATATATATATATATATATATATATATATATATATATATATATATATATATATATATATATATATATATTATACAATTCACAACAACACCATCAACATGCTCATATTACACCAATAACACCACAATAACCTCTTTACAACAACATTCAAGTTTCATCACTTACAACATGATCTCTTAACATACACAACAGGTAATAGTCATATTCCTCAATATATTAGACATAAAAGTATTGAAAAAATGGATAATCTAATTATACCATGTTAAAGTTTGTTTGTTAGCTTTCCAACTTCTCAAACGGTTCGTAATTTGGATTAACGGTTAAAAAGTTATGATCGAAACTGTTCCTGCCTATGGGTCGATACAAGGGTCGACGTGCGGGGTGCACAGGTCGATGCAAGGCCCGTTCATCGATGCATACTGTTCTAATTTCCATAATATTACATTCGGATAGCATCAGGTCGACCCAGTGGATCCTGGAGGTTGATGCACGCTGTTCCGAATCCCAAAAATCATTTTTTTCTAAAAGCTATTTCACACCAGAGCCTATGCTACGAAAACCCATCAACATAGGCTCGATTTTACAATAAAATAACATTTTAAAACTCAATTATTCTTTGTTTTACTCATAGATTAACACCCTATCATCATCAATTCATACTTTCGACTCAGACCTTCAAAACTCAACAATGAAAAAAACTCATTGACAACAAAACAGATTATCACACAGTTGTGCAAACAACATTTTTGGCATATTGATCAATCAACCAAAGCATATCATAGAACAACCCACTATTCAACATACTAATCCTTAGAAGATCATAACTTCACCCTTACCTTAAATTGATGAGCTTTTTCCCTTCTCTAATGAAGTTCTTCCTCTTTCTTGCCCTAGCCTCTTTAAATTTTCAGCTCCAAATTCACGTACTATTAGAAATTGATTCCAATCTTTTCGAATTCCTTTATAAAATTCCTCAACTATGATTTTTCTCTTTTACCCTCACTCATCCTCATGCACTTACGATCACACCCTTCAATTCTCTACGCACTTAATCTCTCATTTTATTTTATTTCATTATTTTATTATTATTATTATTGATCACATCTAATTAAAATAATAATAATAATAATTCTCAATAATATTTAATTAAATTAATATTCACCTAATATTAAATAATTAACTAATTATCATTAATATATTATATTTAGTTTTACCTCTCATACCACCAATCTCTACTCAATGCTCACACACTTCTCCACCCTCAAGGTCTACTCTTAAGGTTACTACCTCACACCAAGGGCATCCTCAAACATAACAAAACACACATAATCACAATTATACATACAACTTCACGTGATTAAATTACGAAAAATAGTTTAAAATAAAATGGGACGTTACAGTTATTTTATCGATTTCCATGTTCAACCTCTTCCTCGTAGCATTCTTCTTCAGAACTCGAATTTTCAGCAACAATAGTATGATTGTTTCCACTCCGAGAAATCATATCTAGTTCCCTTCTTCTGTCTCTTCATTGACTCTGTTGTTATTGATATTGTTCACCTGAGTCATTAAAGTCATCATCTATTCGGTGAAAGCAGTTATGGTCGTCGTAAAAGCCATGATAATACCCTTAAGGTCTGTTTTAGTCAATAGTTGATCTCTCATGGCTAATCATGCTACGAAAAGCAACAGGAGAAAACCCGCTCTGATGCCACTTGACGCAAAAACACTAGGGAATAGAAAACGCTAAACCTAGAATGAGAACACATTATTGCAAGCGCAAAACCTATAAGATAAACTCTGAAATTCACCAGATAAAGAAAATACTGAGTTTTTATTAAATCAAAGATAATCCTGACAACCACTCCCAATAGTGTTTAAATACAAAAAATAATCTAATGGACTTTTAACCCAAAACAGAAATACAATAGAAAAAGAAACCCTAATGTGCTTTTAATTAAAAAAAATAGAAATTTGTGAAAAATATTAAAATTTTGTTTTTGGTCCTGAAACAATCTCAGATGGCTTAAAAAGCCTTCTTACATCAACACGCAGAGAAATAAAAAATTAGTGGGTCATATTAATTTTAACTTTTTCTTTGATAATTCTTCACATATCAATTAGAGGAAATGTGTTATTTATTTGCCACCTCACTCACTCTTATTCTTTTTTTTTTGCTTATTTATGTTTGGTTTCAAGGTTGTAGTTGATTTTGAATGTGTAAAATTTGTTCTGCACTAAAATTAGTGATGATTGGAAAAAGTGGATTCAAAGTCTGTTATGATGGTTTATAATATTTGATGTGGTGGTGAGAAAGCTGGTTTGCAAGGTTAACACTCCAACGCTCAAGTTAGTATGTGAGTGAAAAGTGGAGTTCCAATGAAAAATGATTTGAATACATGTGAAGTTGGATGTTTTCCTCTTTAAATAAAGAAGATGGTTGATAAATGCATGCATTTAAAGTTGCGTGGGATGCAGTTAGTCGTTGGATTAATCTAAACAATTAGCGTGATGTCTTCATGAGAGTTTACATGCAACACTTGTTACTTCATAATTGGGCATTCACTTTCTAGGTCTTACGGACGACCCGAAACAAAATTGATTTTGACATTTTGAGTTCCTCTTAAGTAGAATTAATTATGCTTTCTATTATTGATTCTACTTGAATATAATATTGGTATCTTTTGAGTTTAAACATGATTATTACACTGAAATTTACTGTCCAATTCATTTTGCAAAATTTTATCCAAACTTAAATCACTTTACCTTCAACATACTTTTAAGCATAATTTAATTTACATAATCAATTCACTTATAATCAATTTTTTTCAAAGCAAAATCAAAGACACACTTAATCACTCTAACCGATCAAACCGTTACTAAAAAACATAGATAATGTTTGACTTTTATTTAAACTAAATCTAAAATAACACTCGTGGATATATGATTGTGATGTTATGTCGCTCTGTGAAACTTTTTACATTAAAGATGCATAGAAATTAAATTACATAAGATATTATGAGATTAATTGTTATGCAGTGCCACAATGTAATTTACATGGCACAACCATCCATAAACATTATTATTCTAGGCCGACTAGAGGTTTAATGACGAAGAAGCTCAATAATTAGTATAAAGTCATAAGGTGTTGTTGAAGGTATAATACATCCACGACCTTGAGACTCGTACTTGATTAACGCCACATATAATTAATTCACTGTTGAATATTATTTAATAGTTCCTTCTATTCTAAGTTAGGAAGCATGAAACATCTCTAATTGTCCCTCGTATATAAGGTATCACACGCGAGATTTGATGCATGCTCTAACGATAATTTATCTATTTATCAGTCACTTAATGACTTGAACGTTAGAGTGTTAATCTTACGATAATTGTATCAAAAATTTACTTTGCCGCATTAAAACTTTATTCCATCACTTCACCTTACAATTTTATTTCCTAAGAAAACAATTACTTTAAATGTATTTGAAAGAAAAGTTTAATATAAATCAAGATTTAACGATTATAATTATTTGAGAGCTATTTACAATGTCGACCACTCGTAATATAGCGATTAAATTCATATTATAATATTAATAATATTAAAATACAATTCTTATTAACTTAATTAAACCAATTTAATAAGCCTAAAAAAAACTTTTTTAGTACTATTTGATAACACTTGACCTAGTCTAATAAATCTAACATATGCTAGAGGGTATGCACATAATTATTGGCCCCATAGTAATAAATTCCTTTGAAAAATATAAATCCTATGAAAAATGAAAGTTAAACTCAATTAAAAATGTCACATATATGAATGAAATGACACATGACCAATTTTCTGGTATTCCATTTTTACCAAAAGAGAAAGATTGTTCATTGTAATTTGTAACCAACAAGCTTCCACAACTTCTTCTTACTTTCTATTCAAACAAACTCTTAACATATTGCAACTCATTTCAAACACAAAGATCTATTTCAATTTCAATTTCAATTTCAAACCCCTTTCATTCCACCTTCACATTCATTCACAAAGATTTGAAATTTCACTGATTTAACAACTGGGTTTTTGAAATTGAAGCGGTTTCGTTGATGGGTTTTGAATAGTTTCGAAAACAGTGTTTTCCAATGCCGGAAAACGAACAGCATCGTCTTCTTGCTTCATCAGAAGATGCAGAACGAGACGTTGAAGCTCATGGATCCGAAGTTCTCGCTGCCACCGTCATTGGTGGTGGAAGCAGTGGTGGGAGTGGGAAAGGGTTCAGAGATTTCTTGAATATGTCAGGGCATCATCGCCATAGTTTTAAGCGTTTGGATAGAGATAGAGAAAGAGATCATTATGATAATGATGATGTTGTTGATATTAGTAATAATAATAATAATAATAATTCTCGTGATTCTCACTTTGATTTTGATCTTGATTCTTCTGGTGATGTTCTTACTGATAGTGCACCTCCTGAATGGGCTTTGTTGCTTCTTGGTTGTCTCCTTGGTCTTGCCACTGGTCTCCTTGTTGCTGTTTTCAATAAAGGGGTTTGTCAATTTTCAATCTTTTTGAATGTTTTGTTTTTGATTTGTCTATGTGATTTATATGTAGAAGAACATGTTTAGTTTTGTAAGTTGTTGTGTTGAAAATTAATGTGTCTGACTGAATGTTGAGATCTTAATGGTGTTAGGAGAAATGGTTACTAGTTAGTTACATTCTCAATGATCTAGATCTATTTATGAACCATAACACTCGTACCGGTAGTAATTTCAAGAAATAGAAGTGATTTGAGTGTAATCACTTGTGTCACGTGTCGGACACTGGACACGCCTTCAATGTAAAGTGTCAGTGCTATATAGATCCATATCCTATTTAAATTGTGTATATGTGAATATGATGAGTTTACAAGTTTCTATGCTACTAATGACATATGGTGACGCTATGGCGGATATACATGGTGTTTTTGGGCTTTCCGCAATGGTAAATATTGGCCGATATTGCGGGTTTTTCCGCCATTATTTGCTATAATGACGCCACAAAGCGTTCATTATGGTTGGATTTTGGCTCTTCGCCATGGACATTACTGAGATCCCACCTGGTGGGATTTCGTGCATTGGACCGCCCTCTTTGTGTAGTATTTTTAGAGAGCATAAGAATTTCTCTAATGTTGAAACTTAGAAGGTCTTTTATTCATAAGAAGTTGGGATGGCTTGGTAGTTAGATTACTCGTGGTTTATGTTATGGTCATTTGGTTTGGTGTTGTATAAGATGAAACCATAAGTGTCTAATTTCTTTGATCCATTAGAGTGCCATCTTGTTGAATGCAGTTTTTTTTTTGCCTGTGATTTGTTGTTAGCTTTGATCCTTTGTGGTAGTTTTCTACTCACATGTGCTTGTTGGTCCTACTTCCTCGTGTAATATATCTTTCTTTTGCAAGCAGCTAGTTATATTGCAAACATCAAGATCGAACGAATATGATATTGTATATCTCTGGCATGTCTACTTTGCACGATTTACTAGTAGAAATGAATCAATTGATCGAAACTATCACACATTCTCTTTTACCTACTAATCTTGTATAGTAAAATTTTCGCGTCTAGGTGCATGTAATACATGAATGGGTATGGGCTGGTACTCCGAACGAGGGCGCTGCATGGCTTCGTTTGCAGAGATTGGCTGATACATGGCATCGAATCCTTTTGATACCAGTCACCGGAGGAGTAATGGTTGGCATGATGTGTGGTTTACTAGAAATACTGGACCAAATAAAGCAGGCAAGTTATTCCCCTCGAAGACAAGGTTTTGACATGTTTGCCGGAATCTATCCAACGGTAAAAGCTATTCAGGCTGCTGTCACTTTGGGTACTGGCTGTTCATTGGGTCCTGAAGGTCCTAGTGTTGATATTGGAAAGTCGTGCGCCAATGGATTCTCATTAATGATGGAAAACAACAGAGAAAGGAAAATAGCACTTGTTGCAGCTGGTGCAGCAGCTGGAATTTCTTCAGGTGGCCTGACAATCTTGTTGATGCCACTATTTCCTCGAAACTTTTTGATGACAAAGGCTTAAAACCTTTTATGGCCATTAAACTCGGGTTTTCTTGTTTGGTTTTGGAGGAAAAGTTTATTTTGCAGTATTTTGGTTACCCTTAGGATTTCTAAATGTTGGTTGTTTTAGCTTTGCATTTTTCTTTCTTCAGGCTTCAATGCAGCAGTTGCTGGTTGTTTCTTCGCTATTGAAACTGTGCTAAGGCCTCTTCGTGCGGAGAATTCTCCTCCATTTACAACTGCCATGATTATATTGGCTTCTGTCATTTCGTCAACTGTATCAAATGTCATACAGGGAACCGAATCAGCTTTTACAGTGCCCGAGTACGAGTTGAAATCTGCCGCTGGTACTATTCTATAACTTTGCCGTGCTTTTCATGTGCATGGTTCAGGATTGTCATTATACAAATCCGTCTCATTTTGTTAATATTTGTAAAAAAAAGAACCTATGCCTCATTGTAATTCTTGCGTTTCGTGGGCTAATATTTCGTAAAGTATAGCAATACTGATTTTTTAACGATGTTTCGTATCTGAATCTTGGGCTAATATTTCATCATGATTTTGCATGCAGAGCTACCTTTATACCTGATATTGGGAATGCTTTGTGGTGTCGTAAGCGTGGCAATGACACGTTTGGTTGCTTGGTTCACCAAATTTTTTGAGGTTATCCAGGAGAAATTCGGCCTTCCAACTGTTGTCTGTCCTGCCCTAGGTGGTTTAGGAGCTGGAATCATTGCCCTCAAATATCCCGGAATATTATACTGGGGTTTCACAAACGTGGAAGAAATTCTACGTACCGGAAAGAGTGCTTCAGCTCCTGGAATATGGCTTCTGACTCAATTAGCAGGTGCTAAGGTTGTTGCAACAGCTCTTTGCAAAGGATCTGGGCTTGTAGGTGGTCTCTATGCACCGAGTTTAATGATTGGTGCTGCAGTTGGTGCCGTGTTCGGAGGCTTTGCCGCCGAAATTATCAACTCAGCAATTCCTGGAAATGCGGCTGTTGCTCAACCCCAAGCTTATGCTCTGGTAAGCCTACTTTACTCCCTTTGAAGCAGATCGCAGAAAATAGCGGTTTGTTCAAACTATTTTACCATACGTTGTTATAAATTGCGTATCACGGAGCAATAGAGGTCCTGTTAGAATTCCACTACGGTATAGCGGCGCTATAGTCGACTTCAAGCCTGATTTGGGTGATGTAAATATAGATAATTACAAGTTATTTTAACTTGTGCAGGTTGGAATGGCTGCTACACTAGCATCTGTTTGTAATGTTCCTTTGACTTCAGTTCTACTTCTGTTTGAGCTAACAAAAGATTACCGGATACTGCTTCCTCTCATGGTAATCCCGACACGGTTCCATTGTGTCATTAATGGTTACCATATCTTTTATTAACATTAGAATTTCTTATGTTTAATTGATGTTTTCGACTTATATGTTTGCGAAACTTCTCAGGGGGCTGTTGGATTGGCAATTTGGGTCCCGTCAGTGACAAACCAAGCGAAGGAGAGTGATATACCTGATAAAAGAAGTTTGTCAAGAGGATATTCTTCAATTTCGCGTTCTGAAGATAATGACGATGGCAACGGTTTAGAACTCTGTATTGTTGGAGATGGTTCCGAGCTTGAAGAAATCGATGAAGAACTATTTTTGGACAATCTAAAGGTTGAGACTTTAATTGGTTTAGAACTCTGGAAAATAGCAGTTTGTTCAAATTTCACTACAGTGCTATAGTGCTGCTATAACGACTATTTGACGGCACTATGTACTAAACCGCGTATTGTGGACTAATAAATAACAGTTTGTTAAAGTTCCGCAATGTTGCGCCACTGTTTTTAATGTCGTTATTCCTCTTGTCAGGTTTCTCAGGCCATGTCAAAATACTATCTGAAGGTTCCATCATCTGAAACACTAAAAGACGCAATCAAAATCATGCATGACAGCCAGCAAAATTGTATACTCGTGGTCGACGAAGATGATTTTCTAGAAGGAATACTGACATATGGTGACATCAGAAGGTGTCGATCCGAGAAGTCTAACGATGCTTCTATGAGCGACTCCGATCTTTTGGATGTATGTAGAAAGCGCCCCTCATCTTTATAGTTTGCTGCCAGTTTCTTCTAATAACAGTTTATATTCAATATTTAACAGGTGAACACATTGCTTGTTTCTTCTGTTTGTACTCGAGGAATGAACTATCGTGGACGACCTCGCGGACTTTTAACTTGTTATCCAAACACTACTTTGGCCATGGCCAGAGAGTTAATGGAGGCCAAGGGCGTTAAGCAATTACCAGTAGTAAAACGCGGTAGAGATCATCACAATAGAGAGAGGAAGCGAAGAATCGTTGGTCTTCTTCATTACGACGAACTTTGGCACTGTCTCAGGTTTTCTTTAAATCTGATACTATATCTATATACTAAAATATCTGATACTTAATTTATAAAGCACGAGCACAGACACCTGACACGACACCGACACTGACATGTTGACACCAACACTGAACATAATTACAAGTGTCAGTGTCCGACACACACGAGCACATCTTTCAGAGGTGTCGGTGCTACAGTGTTTGGAATCAAGGACTCTTGGTTGATGGTATATTTGTTGATGTGCAGGAAAGAGATTAACCACAGGAAGTTAGCATATCAAAGTAGGACAGAAATCAATTTGACAAATGGGCATTAACTGTTACAAAAGAAATAGTGAGTTTGTTGTAGCAACAAAAGCATCTTTTGTTAGCTTTTGTTGGTTTTAAATGTGAGAGACCATGTATATGTTAATGCCACAAAAGTGGTTATTTTGATAAGGAAGAAAAATATTTCCAATCCCAAAACCTCATATTCTTGTAAAGTAAACTCCATAAGAGCAGAACACTAGTACTCAATGTTTACTCCTATGACTGAATGAGATATTTAAATATAAAATGAATAACAATAATATAAATTCAATTTGACATTTGAAATAAAAAATTTGTGTCTCAATTATTAATTTAAAAAATAGGTATTTTGCTGATAGTGGTCTGTGAAAAAAAATAAAAATTTTGACATTTGAAAATAAGAATTTTGTGTCTTAAATAAAAATAATTATTAATTAAAATAAAATATGTATTTTATTGATAGTGAAATGTGAGAAAAATAGAAATTTTGACATTTGAAAATAAAAATTTTATGTCTTAAATTAAGACAATTGTTAATTAAAATGAAATAGGTATTTTATTAATAGTGACCCGTGAGAAAAATAGAAAATTTTAACATTAAAAATATGAATTATGTATCTCATTCAAAGATAATTGTTATTAAAATAAAATAATAAAATAAGTATTTTGCAGTGACCCATGAGAAAAATAAAAATTTTAATATTTTAAAATAAGAATTTCGCGTCTCAAATAAAGATAATTATTAATTAAAATAAATAGATATTTTGTTGACAGTGACCCATAAAAAAAATTAATATTTGAAAATAATTTTTTTAATAATTATGAATAATTTTTTAATATTCATAAAATAATTATGTTTTTTATTGAGTCAGTTTTTATGTGTTCCTATTCGTTAAATTAAAAAGATTAAATTTATTTATGTTTAAAAAAATAAAAAGGGAAAGAGAAAATGGAGAGAGAAAAAGTTAAAAATAAAAGTGAAAAAATATAAGTTTTTATATGTTCCTCTTCGTTTAATTAAAAAGATTAAATTTATTTAATTAGTCATGTTTAAAAAAATAAAAAAGAAAAGAGAAAATGGAGAGAGAAAAAGTTAAAAGTAAAAGTGAAAAAAATGTAAGAAAGAAAAAAGATGTGTGAAAGAGTGAAAAAAATGTAAGAAAGAAAAAAGATGTGTGAAAGAGTGAAAAGTAGAGAAAAAAAAAATGAAAGTTTAAAAAAATATCAAATAAGAATTTGATACTCGGTAGCATTTAGCTGAAATAAGATAAATTAATTGAGGGATTATATTTTTATTATTTTAACCTTTTGTAAGTGTTAAAAAATTTAAAATGAAAGATATTAATAGTAGTTTGCATGTATGTTCTTTTAATGAATATATAGTTGGTAGTTGATAGAAATGAAAATGATATACTTAAAGAATCAACGATAATTCTTTGAAATCTTTCAACTGCAAGCGATTTTTAGATTTTTAGTGTTCCACCTCTTAATTTTTAGATTTTTAGATTTTTAGTGTTCCACCTCTTAATTTTAGATTGCTCAAAATCTTTCAACTGCATTCTTTTGTCAATTTCATGGTCTCTTGAGATTTCTTTACAATAGGATATTTATTTCTATTTAAAACTTCATTTTTGATCCTTAAACCATCTTAAATTATCCATAAACTTTGCCCCACTAGTATAACATATTCCTTTTCTTAGAGGTAGTAAAAGTACTAGGATAATACATTGGGCATGAGTGACAATTATCATTTTTTGTGTGCGGCGTAGTGATATAATTGAAAGCAACATTAAGGTGAGACAAAAGTTATATGTTTAGCCCATCGTCTTTACCAAGTTGCTCTTTTATTAATTTGAGTGTCTCCTTTTGGATACAACGCTCCTTTTTCGAATACGTTGTCCAAACCTCTAATGTCTCCATCCATAACACACAATCGCGTGTATTGGATCAACAAATGTCACATATGAAGTCGTGAGATTTAACTACACCTCATAGATTTCAGGAAACCAACCACCCATTCCGAAAGTAGATGCTACATTTTGGAAAGACTCAATTTCAGGCCCCTAGGACTATAAATACATCAATATTGTGATATTTAAGGATAACTATAACACAAAGAAAATACACATATACAATAGATTCTCCCCTCACATGATCTAACTCTCAATACCACAACAATCACAAACCCTTTGACAACCGTCATTCACTAGGGATTATTACACACTTGTACTTTTAGCGAGTATAATTACCACCCACCGACCTCGGTAAAAATAACATCGACCACACATATCATTTATTCACGGTTCCTTTCACCATCGTCTCACGGGGATGTTCAAGCTAAGTTCCAAAAAGATCACTAACACCATCACTGGAGGTTTTTACACGGGGATGTACACCTGACAGGTGTTAACAACCGTCATCACACCTGTAAAAGCCCTTAGTGTCTCTAGATGTGACTGGGAGCCCAAAATCAACTTTTCATAGAAGATGCAATCGACTCACTTCCCACAATAATGATCTCATAACTATTATGATTCAGTATGCTAAATGAATGTGAAACAAGTGATAATCGACTATATCATCTTAGCATACATTCCGTTATAGAGTGTCTTTCAGGGCTCCAGCTGGATCATTATAGTAGTGGATCTTTCCAAGGGTTTCTAGTCAGCCTGCCAAGCGATCAAGTGCAGGTTAAAGGTTACATCATCTTCAAAACAAAATTCAGCTTAGGGTGAGTGCCACAATTATCATCTTGTAGTAAATGCCACATCCCCCTACAACGTCATCCTAGGAAAGTCCATTCTAAATTTGTTGGGGGCGGTCTTGTCCACCATCCACTTAAGCCTAAGATATTCAGATGGAATCAAACGATCACCTAAGAACTTTAGCTAAGTATTCTGGAAGTAACGAGTGAACCTATCACCCTGGGTGCCATCCTTCATCCTGAAATGTATGACGCAGATACAACAAGCTGAGACCCAAGGTTGGGGGTAGAAAGTAAAAGGCTTACCCCAATCGAAGATTTGAAAGAGGTCAAGATTGGGCCTCTATATCACCAAGTCACTAAGTTGGACACCTCATTACTCGAATTTTAAAAATAAGATTTGATCATCCTACTCAGGAAGAACATCGACCTGTTCGCTTAAACGCCCTTAGATATCCTTGTCGTAGATACCAGAGTGGTGTGTCAGCGTATTACAATAGACTCCTCAATTAAGTCAGTGTCTCAAAGAAAGCGCAATGTTGGTGAGGAGAAGAGAACAACCATATGTCAATTTCATAACAAAGTTCAAATACCTTTCATGGATGGCTAATATGGTTTTGGTGAGAAATGAATCAAACAAGTGGGATATGCGTGTTGATTTCACCGACCTCAATTCCTCACGTCCCATAGATCCATATCCTCTCCCCAACATAGATCCTCTGATTGAAATACCTTTGGGTAGTAAAATATTGAGTTTAATGGACGCATATTCAAGGTACAGTCAGATTAATATGGATTCCATAGACGCACCCAAGACGATGTTCAAGTCCAACCATTGTAATTACTACTACAACGTCATGCATTTTAGGCTTAAGAACGCAACACTAACTATTATAGGCTCATGGACGCAATGCTCTCATATAAAATAGGACACAACTTGGAGGTTTACATTGATGACATGAATGTAAAGACATTAAAAAGGAAGAGTCATGCAGTAAATTTAAAAGATATCCAGGGATCATTTATGAGTTACAACATGCACATGAATTCGGTCAAGGGCTCATTTGGAGTTCAAGTAGGAAAATTCTTGGATTTTATGCTCACAAAAAGAGGCATAATGGCAAACCTAGAGAAATGCCAAGCCATCATAGACATGAAAATTCCTTCAAATGTCAAGGAGGTTCAACAACTAACTGGGCGTTTAGATGCCCTATCTTGTTTTCTTTCTTGTGCAAGTAACAAGGCTTCCCATTTCTTTTCCACGTTAAAGGTTAAAATGGATGGATGAATGTGATTTGGAATTCTTAAAGTTGAAGGAGTTCTTAGCATCACCGCCTATCTTGACATGCTCAATAGTAAGCTTACATTTATATCTCTACTTGTCTATTACTAACTTGGTGTTAAGCTCAGTACTTGTCCAAGAAACACATAAAATGGAATGATATGTCTATTTTGTGAGAAACATTTTCAAGGTATTTGAGGCTCATTATCAAAATATAGCAGGCTCACATTGGCGGCAGTGTTGACCACAAGAGATTCCAGGCCTTATATTTCAGTGACATCAGATATTGGCAAAATCAGAGTATCCCATATGCCAAGTCCTCAAGATGCTAGATCTGGTTGGAAGAATGCTATATTGGGCAATCGATATGTCTGAATACAACATCTAGTATATTTATAGAGGAAACACCAAGTAACAAGTCCTGACCTCTTTTCTAGAAGAGTTTAGCACGCCAATTGGCGAGGAGATTTCCCCTGCTTGGATCCTTTTGGTGGATAAAGCCACTAACATTAAGGGAATGGCATTGGGATAGAGCTTGAAGAACTACATAAATTGTTAATTAAGTAGTCACTAAAGTTTAAATTCAAGGCTAACACTAACCAATCTGAATACAAAGCCCTCATTGCAGGCATGCCCCACACCTTAGAAGTAGGCTCATCGACTCTAAAATCCAAGAGCGACTCACACCTAGTAGAGAAGCAAGTCTCCAACAATTACTATGCGAAGGAAACACAACTCATCATATATTTGAAGAAGGTACGTGACTTATCTGAGCACTTTAAAACGTTTGAGATAATGCATGTGTCCAAAGAACACAACTTCAGGGAAAACCTATTGTTCAAGCTGGAAAATTCACAGAAAGTAGGGTTCAACTAGACTATATTACAAGAAAATCTTTCCATCTCGAGCATAGAGGTGGGGGAGGAAAACACTATCGATATCGATATCGCCTGATTGGGTGTTGGATGACACTTATAATTCATTATTTAGAGTTAGGCGAGTTACCATAAGCATGTTACAAAATATATTCTTTATATCGTGGAAGCCCTACAAAATGGGAAGATCCACTCCTATGTTAAGGTGTATGGGGGAACATGAGATCGCCTTGGTCTTAGTTGAAGTTCATCAAAGAGCCAGTGGTATCCATATTGGTGGGTGAGCCTTGTCCTGCAAGATATTAAGAGCAAGTTACTAATGACCTTCGTTAATGAGAGATAACATGACTTTCATATATAAATGTGACAAATTCCAGAGACATGCTAATAAACACCATGCATCAGTCAAACTCCTCCACTCTGTAACAACGCAGAAGTTGTGTCCAAGATTACGGCAAAAAGAGTTTGCCGCTTTATTAGAAAAAGATTATGTAAACGTTCAGTTTATTAAGAATTATCATCTCAAACAATTGAACTAATTTTTACAATACCACCGTGATATATTTCTCCAAGTACATGTGAGTAAAAAACAAGTTTGTGTCAGTCATTCACCCACAGGCGAACAAACAAGTAAATAAGCTAATAAATTAATATTAAAAGGGATTTTGAAGAATCTGGATGATGCCAAAGTGTTGTTCCTTTGATTGACTGTTTTAGGTAAAACAACATGGGAAACATGATGTAATATGTGAAGAGACGTCATGTGGTACAAAATGTCCAGCATGAGGAGCAACATTTAGCCTTAGTCTATTAGCTAGATTTTGTGAGTAAATCTGAGCATGATTGTGTTTGTTGCTATGAAGTTTGTTAATCCAAATTAGTTTGGAAAAATGTTTTATTAAATTATAATCCATAAAGGTTGAAGAAGATTTAAGTGGATATTGTTTAATTAAAAGGATTTTCATGGAAGAAAAGATGAATATTTGATTAGATTTATATTGAAGAAAAGATTTATTTGAATATGCTTTGAAGGAAGATTTGTATCAGATTTAGTTTATTCAAGATTGTGATGAAATTGGATATGGAAAGATGTTGATTTAAGATTTATTCCATGAAGAGATTTAATTATATATGTTTTGGATTTGCACTTAATGAGAAAATCTCCAACATCTATTAAAGACTATTTAAAGTGTGAGTCAACTTTTGCAAGAGATTTATTCTGAATCCTTTACTTGAGAAGTTGAAATTATGTTTTATATCAAATAAATATTTTATTTTATTTGTTCAAGATTCATAACTTTTTTACGTGGACAAATGTCATACCAAATGTTTCAACGATCTGTGAGACATTTGTCCTGGTTGTTACTTGGTGGACAAGTTAAATCGAAGTATATCTTGTTATATTATGATTTGTTTCTTATTATGTTATATCAGAGATATGAGTATGCTAGCTTGAGTTTGGATTTGGAAAAGATCTTATTTTATCAAGATTGCATGTGGATTTCTTAATTGTTCGAGATTTGTATCAATCAAGGATCTTATTCTTTCTAATAAAGATATTCATCATGTGTGTTTTTAGATGATATGTTTTGAATCAAATAAAATAAGGATAATCAATAGATTCAAATTTATTCAAGAAGATCAATTAAGATTATAAATCATTATTATTTAATATTGATCTCATGTACTTCTTAGAAGTCTAACCGAATTCATGATTGGCTTTTTGAGTTGGAAAATTGTGGCTATTAAGGAATTCATCTCCTTTGTGAAGTCTCTGACCTTAAGGTTCATCATGTTGCTTTAGCCTTCCACACCATAGGCCCCACCTTAAGACTCACAAACCGAACCCCACTACAATCCAAGTTTCTGCACTACACTCTCAACTTCACATGATACAACAAGCTTGCAAAATCGTACTGCATAGCCAAGACTGCATACATCACTCCAAAAATCTACCAAGAACAAAACTTGTACATTAGAGTATAAACACTGCAAATCCTGTTGCGGTCAAACCTCTGCAACAAAACAACAAATCTTGCTATGTTCTTCATAATGACAACAACAACATTATACCAACACAAAACTTATGATGCAGAGGTGGAAAGAGACGCATCAAAATTGAGAACATAAGTTATTTTGAAGATGAACATATTAATATAAAAAAGGGGAGAAAGGAAAAAATAAAAAGATCTAAACAATAAGAACAAAGAGGAGAAAAGGAAACCTTTTTATTTTTCACGATCATATCTCTGATATAGTTAGCCCTATGATTTGATCAAATATCTATTAGTTCCATCAGGTTTTCTCTGATTCAGATCTCAACCAATTTGACAATTATGTTCGGATGGAAATAGTCTCGAAACTCTCCCGATCGAGTTCTTCTTCAACTTTCTCCGTACGCAATTGGTGAAGATCCATTCACACAATCTAAATCTTCTCTTCTAAAAATTTGACGGATCCACACCCTTAAGCAAGGAGCAAGAAGACAATAGACCAATCATAGGATTTCGAGATCATGAGAAGGCGGATGGATTTCTCAATGTTGCTCTTTAACTTGTCATTAATGCAACCATCAGTATTTAGTTTACTTTGAAGTTTTCCCCAAACTCGGCTTGAAGAAACAAGATCGAAGGCCATGTGAGGACCAACATCTACTTGCCTTCAACGACTCATTTACTCGCCTCTATAGACATATGTACTTACTGATTAACTTGGGAAGCAAAGTATGAGAAAGACAATGAATGTTTGTTTCTTCGTGGTTCCATGTGAAAACGTCTACAACGGCATCCTAGGTCGGCTGTTTCTGACGGCCCTAAATGTCATGGATTCTCCCATGCATATGAAGTTGAAATAACATGATGAGTATAGTGCACCTGTTATGATCAAGGTCCGCATTTGGAGAGCTCGCAAAATACAGGAGGTAATACTAAATAAGTTAGTACTGGCCACCATCATCCCTAAAAAAAGTGTCAATGAGGAAAGTGGAGTGACGAACATAGCCGAAATTGATGCCCACGAGGAGGAAGTGTTCTTAGGAGACTAATTGGGACTCTTAACCAAGACCAAAGCAAAGATCCTAAGGTCAATTCTATATAGAGACTTCGAGACCTTCCAACTAGACGATAATCCAATGAGGTCTGTAAGAGTAGGAGCCAACCTACACGTTGAAGTAAAAGAATGATTAATAAAATGGCTGAGAGTCAACGTCAATCTCTTCGCCATCTCTCTTTATGAGATGTCTGGAATAGATCCTAGCATGGCTTGTCAGCAGCTGAACGTTGATCCCAATGCATAGTATGTGTGGCAAAGACGAAAGTGACAGTCCCCTAAGAAGGTGGAGGAGGAGGGAATTTTTTTTACAAGGACTACTAGACACCAATTTCATCTCTAAATTGAAATACATTGATTGCTTATCCAACGTAATGTTGGTCAAGAAGGCCTCGAAAAAATAAAAAAATGTGTGTTGATTATATCGATTTGGACAAAGCGTCCCCTAAGGACTCATATTTCGAGTATAGATAAGTTGGTCAGCAACTTAGGCGAGTACAAACTCCAATCATTTATGGTTACACATTCCAAATTATTTTCCGCGAAAATTGGAAAACAGCCACTGATCTTCCAAATCTAACTTTGGGGACTCATAGGATTGATCAGATTGATCTTAGGACATGTGTTAACTTTTAATTTAAAGAAAATTCTAAAGATTGAACACTTCGACAGTGTTCATAAAGAAAAGTTTATATTAAGAGTATATGCATTAAATCGAAAGAAGGGCTGAAGGCGTTAAAGAAAACTAAAAAGAGACAGGATATAATGCTGAAAATATAACTTGCAGGAAATTAAAAGATAAACTCTTTCAATGAAAAGTTAAAGCAAATTTCATTAAAGCATAAAATGGTGTTTTACATCACGTACATTCTCCCAAGACTCTTTTCTCTACACACAGATACTTTGAGTAAATTTGGAGTGACTTGTACAAAGTGAACACAACGCTCTGAATCCTATTGCTAGAACCCCTATTTATAATAATAAAACTAACTGCTGTTAACTTCCTAAGATAATTAACATTTGACAAGTGTTGCGCTGCATGCATCCGCCACTTGGATGTGCGTCACTTGTCTTATTTAGGAGTGGACAAGAATAACTACTCCTTTCTTTATTTGAATTTCAAATTCTATTAGTATTGGACAACATTCTCGGTCGAAGGTAGCTTCTCCATTCTTAGAAATATTTTCCCCATCAGGTTTTCCACCATCCATTCACTTCAACATCACTGTACCCTTTTCCTTTCTATTACCCACGCTCTGTTCACCTTCTTCATCAATAAACAAACAATCCACAAACCAAAAACCACCATTTAACATCACCTACCTTCAACTTCCTCCACCAAACACAAATCCAACTCCGAGTTACTCCCTCCATATTCCCTCCGTTCAGATTTTTAGCACCGCCACTACTCAATCAACATTAACCCTTTCTTTTTTTAACTACAATAACAAATATCCTCCTACTACCATCTTCAAGACACTTGCAACTTACCATCATCAGATTTTCGAAGAAGAGAGAGAGAGAGAGAGAGAGAGAGAGAGAGAGAGAGAGAGAGAGAGAGAGAGAGAGAGAGACAAAAACAGAAGCAGAGAGCAACGAAGCGAGTGAAGAAAAATTTATTGTCGCGTGGAAGGGGAACGCGAGATAGAAAGGTTCAAACGAGAACAAGAAAAAAATGGAGGACTCGTGCTCTGGTTTCTACATAGCCGTGCCATTTTTCTTTTGTTTCTAATATCAGGTTTTTGTTTTGTTTTAGGACCCCAAGCGGGTCACTTTATTTGACCCGACCAAGTTCGTTTGGGTCTTTCCTTTTGGTCAGCAGAATGGGCTTTAAGGCCCAATTTCTGAACTTAGGTTTGTTTTGATTTGTTACAGTTAGTTTTTTTTAGTTGTCATTTGGAGTGTGAAAAAAACAATTTTTATTTGTTAAAAAGGAAAAAGAAATTTTTTTTTCTCATTTAGCATTTAAAAAAAAAAGATTTTGTTTAAAGATAATTATTATTTTAGTTTTTGTTGTACATATTATTAATTCTTTAACAAAAATATATATTTAGTTAATTTGGTTTTGAATAATTAATTTTTTTTTTTAAATTAAAATTTTACCTTTAATATTTTAGAATCAAGGCTTTTAGTTTAGATTATTTAGTAACTAAAAAACCTCCAAAACTTTTTTTTATTAGATTAATTTTTTAATTTTAAATCATGTTTAGAATGTAAATATTTAGGATTTATAATTGAATTTAATTTTCACTAATTTTCTTGACTACTAACTTATTGACATGTTGACTTGGTTCCTCCGCTTAGAGTTTTGACTCTCTTTCTATTGGATCTCGATTTCAATTCTTGCTTTGACATTTCTTTCTGATTACTTTGTACTGACTTTTCTCTTTTCATTTGATTCTATTTTTTGATTGTTTACCTCCATGCTTTAGTCTTACTTTCTCTTGTTGATTCATCTTGATGTTTGTGTATATATCCTGTTTATTTATTTGCTAGCTTTTATTTTCACATGTTCCATTAGGATTCCCTATTTCGACTTAATTTTCGATTAAGCTCGAAGTAGGATAGATTTAGGATTCTTAATCTTTGCATGACAACATTAGGTTAGTATTTTCCTCTTAATCCCAAAATTCCAAAGGAAAATATCACTCCCGTTGACTGCCATGTCATATTTAGGATAGCCTTATTCACCTTTCCCTTGAGACCTTGTTAGAGTCTTATCCGTTTATCCTAGCCTTAGGATTAGAGTTGTCGTACTCTATGTGAGTGTCATAGTTATGAACACTTCCTTTCCCTTTTTACCAAGCCTTAGTGTTGCGGTGAAAATTTGATATCAAGCTATTAATTAACTTGAACCTTATTTCTTTTACAACCGGTCTTTAATTTATCCAAAGGATAGGTCTAAAGAAAGAAAGAACCTTTTGCGCGATGTGACAACAACGCTTTTAAGAGATTCGGGGATTCGGGGGTTGGTTATATCTAGGGAAGGTATTAGCACCCTAAATATCTGTAGTACTCTACAGGAACCTTTTGTTTAATTAATTGCTAAAGTTTGAAACATGCATTATGGTTTAATTGGGAATTGGGATAAAACAAAATAAAGGCCTAAGTGGTTTTCTAAGTTTGCTCGCAAAGGCGTCGCGCTTTTTGCCTACGTATCCTGACTAGGATAGAATCAGAGCAATCGTAGTTCACCTCACAAGGGGGAAGAACACTTGATGATGATCAAGGTTCAAGGGGAACAAACATGACAATGTTTGTGTGGAGTTTGACAAAACTCCCTAAACTAAATTGTAAAAGGGGGAAGTAAGAAATCATGACGATGATTCTTACACAGAGTTGACGAACTCTTTCCTAGGGTTCTAGTTGAAGAACACTCCTAGTATGGGTGGGTTTCTTAGACTTCAAGCAAAGTCTAAAGGCTTCTAGTCTAGGGTTAAGGTGTCTTAACAAAGTCAAGGGATAGCAGAGATTTTGGTCCAAGACATTGACAGTCAAGTGGACAGACCTTCCTTTGGAGGAACAGTATTGTCGGCAACTGGACGAAAGCTAACGAGCTTCGTCGCTTGGGGATAAAATAAAATACAAACATTATACAAAGCAATTATGGTGACAACCAAAGGAAAAGATTAAGGATGAAAAGCAATGACGGCAATCAAAGCAATTGTTCTGGTACGAGAACCTGTGACGACAGTTCGCACCTGGAATACCGTTAACAGACAGATGAGATAAATATAAAAATAATTCAAGGTAAAAATTCTAACATGTTGACAAACATATATAGATATGATAACAATCAATTTTCCTGAGAAAACACAAGAGGAAACCTTCTAAATTTATCGAACCCTGGTCATGATGGTGAAAGGTATAATTGCGCGCATGTTCTTACCGCTGGGGCAGCTGTTACATCCATTAATCAAATGGAAACAATATGTATACAAGGCTCGTTTTGAGTCATGGCTGGGCAAAGTACATAATCAACACCAAATACGTTTTATACCGTATCTCACTAACCGCTCATCGGATCGAGGCAAATTTTATATGGATCTTGGGTAGAAAAATGAGAGGAAGAGGATGGTGATGTTAGTTTTTACAAATTGTTCACCTAGTGAAAAAAAACGAGGACTGGTGTGTGTGTGTGTTTTGAATGCATGGAAACATAATCGAAACCAAATACGTTTTATACCGTATCTCACTAACCGCTCATCGGATCGAGACAAATTTTATATGTAAATTGGGTAGAAAAATGAGAGGAAGATGATGGTGGTGTTGGTTTTCTCAAATTCTTTTCCCTACTCAAAACCCGATAGGGTGCAAGTTTCATGGTTTTGGCTTGCAAATTGAAATGGTCAGCTTGATATACACATGCTATAAGTCAAGTAAAGGCACATACACATCATATATGTCATATATAACAGATAGCAAGCACAAATTGAGCCAAAGCATGAGTAATTGTGACTGTTGTGCATAAGTTGCAAATCACATAACATGAACATGCATGACAAAAGTGATTTTTGGTTCTTGAGTGTTTTGTGTGATTCCAACTGTTCTAACAGTTTAATCATGTCATATTAAGTGTGTGCAAATGAAAACATTCAAATTGGAACACACATATAAGAACTTGTCATTCAATTTGCAAATGGTGTGTATTATGTGTGTGTGAAGCATGATGTGAAGCAAAACTTTGTGCAGGTCAGTTTTAGTATGGTGATCTATCTAAACATAACACATATGATCATGTGAAGCTGTAGCAACAATGAACTACCAAGTACAAGCAAGTATGTTCAAATTGGTATGTAAGAATGAGGCATTTTGCAAAGCATGAACACATATGCATGATAATGGACAGATGAAGTTCCAGCCCAAGTTTAACCAAATTAACCACTTGTACAGCACCCATACATGATAATAAGATGATTCAAACATTAAAATTCCACAGAAAACAACTATCATGAAATATGTCATAGCATTTGCATTTTGTTCATATAATGGTGCATATGAAGGCATGAAACTTGGTACATTGATTTATAACACAAGATGAGCATCCAAACACATCAAACATGTTCAATATAAAGTGTACAAGATGTTTGTTTTGGCAGAAAACAAGTATAGGGAAAAATCATGTTTTTGGTGCTTTGGTGCATTTTGTACATTTGGTGTCAAAGAGTGAAATCTTGATGCTATGCTCAAATCAACCAAAGGAATACATACACATGTTATAAATGATATTTAAATCATGTTAGAAGGATAAAGAACCATAGTTCATGCTTGGTGCAAAAAATGACTAAGTGAGTGGATTAGGTGCTTTCATGTGCTCATGTCCAATGTGAATTTCAAAACAACACCATAAATCAGCAATATGAGCACATACACAAGTTCTAAATGGTCAATGTGATGTGTGTATGAGGTGTTTAGATGAAAAGCAAGCTTTATGCAAAAAAATAGTATGAGTGGTATCATGTGTTACATGGTGTTCATGTGTGGACTTTTGATGCAATGACAACAAAACATGATTACACACACATGTATATGTTCAAAACATCATCTGAATTATGCTGAAATAATGCAAACACTTGATCATGCTTTGAACAGATGATGATGAACTAGTAGCAGCAATGAAAACAGAACTAATAGTAGGAACATTACTTGCAGCAGCATTGAAACAGAATTAAAAGCAAGAACATTGCTAGCAGCAGTAATGGAAACAGGATTAATGCAAACAGAACTGTGAAGTCATAACATGTCACCAAACATAAGTTATATTTATTACTAGTAACCATCCAATTAATCTGCAGGCAAAGTGTTCATGGTATGGCAGCAAGAATACAATAGCAGTGTTCAAGTTTCTATGACAGTATCATTACCATTATCCAACAGTTTTGCTCATCAATACCAATACCTAGCAGATTTTTTGCAAGATCTCCATGATCATTATACTATGGCATTGTCTCATTCTTTAAGATGTAATCATGACAGGTAGTATGCCAAGAACAGAATATGTACCAAGTATAAACACATACCATGAAAAACAACCTATAGCTCCAAAATTCATAAACAACACTCAAATGTATACACATGGAAACATGATGCTATAAATGATAGAAAGAGTTACATACCTGTTGGAGAGTTGATAAGCAACCTAAATATGTTGAGAATAAAGAACCAGAAATGCTGAATCAAGAACTTGGTGTATGTGTGCTTTCTTGAACTTTAAGAAACAAAGCACTTTGGAGGCCAAAATGAAATCTGCTAGCTTTTGATGGATGGTGAGAGTTTAGACAGCTTATATATGTTGTATTTGAGGTGTACAAGGGTTCAAAACATCAACAAGGTGCTTGGATCAAGTTTTGGTGGTTTTTGAGGACTTAAGTCAAAGAAAGTTCCATGGAATGTTGACTTTTTGATTTTTTGATTTTTTGGGTGATTTAATGGTTGGTACACCTCATATATATGATTTAGAGAGTGTGTGGATGGTTGTTTGAGGTCTGGAATGTATAGAACTCAAAGTAGCATCAAAGTTGCAAATGCTGATTTTTGGGCATTTTTGACAACTTTGGAGATTTTGCAAATTTGGTGTGAGAGAGAAATGTAATGAGGAGCTTGCTTCTAGCAGGTTTTTAGAATGATGTTGAGGTCCATAATGAGGAGTTAGAGGTCTCTATTTATAGAAAAAATGAGTGAGGAGCTTGCTTGGTCATTTTGCTTCACCATGAAGAAACCTTGATATTTTCTCTTCCAAATGACCACTTGCTTGGCTTTTCTGATTGCTAGCTGTTTTCTTGACTTAATTGGCAAGTTTGTATGATGTTTTTACAGAGGAATCAATGCCTAGAGGCCTGGTAGAGTGGCTGGAACAGAAATGACTTTCCACCTCATGCTTGGAAAAGTCAAATATTTCAACTTTGGCAATGAACTCACCATTCTTATTTCCATGCTATCTCCTTGTTATTTCTTTGTTCTAACCTGCTAAGAATGATTAATATATCATATAGAAGGAGTTTGTAGCATTGAAATTGATCCACTTGAGTGCTAGAGGTGTTTTTGCAAAATTCATCAATGTGGGACAAAAGTGACAAATTGCCAACTTTGAACACATGTATCTCTCAGCTCATAAATCACCATGAGATGCTCTTGTACTTTTTAGATAGCCCTCACATAGTACTAAAACATTTATGTTCATTGGAAGTCTTGATTCTATTTGGAACTATGTGAAAAATGTCCTTGAAGTTGGCTGATTTTAGGGTTCTTATGTGTAAAACACTTAGAAAAATTCTAAGTTTTTCTCCCCTCTTGAAATGTTTCCTTCTCTAGCTCAAAAACTAAGCATTTTCTGACCATGGACCACTAGGAGACTTTTGTAGAGATCGTCAAGAGCTTTCAAATGAGCTTTGAACCACTTCAATCGGGTGTGCGGTTAAGGAGTTAGGGTTTAGCCCCTTTCGAAACCCTAATTTACCGATTCCTCGATTATTTCTGCATCCTTGATCCGATGATCACGAAAATTGATATGCAAGTCCATTATGTCATAAGGAACAACTTTGATTCACAACTTGAAGTCTAATTCTCAAAATTTGAGGGGGTTGACTTTTCGGTCAACCGTACGATCGATCGGTGCCGATCGGGCCGCCTGTTGACATTCTGGACATCCTGAGACCCTGACATTTCTTGAATAGACTTCAATAGGTTATATGAACTCTATGGACCTCAATCCCACCTTTACAACACCTTCCAATCCCAAAGTCAAACTACCGTTGACTTTTCACTAGTTAAAAACCCTAATCGGGTGCCTGTACTGTACGGTTCTCGATTTTGGTGCGCCAACCTCAAATTGACTTGTCTCTTGACCTCATGTAATATATTTTAACCTTCTCACATCTCAAATCCATCCACAACCTTGATTAATCGCACACACCTTTCTTTGGTTTCGATCACGCGTAACCCTGATTCATCTGTAATTTGACAAAGGAAAACTGGAACTGGGTTAATGTTAAATAACCTTATGATGCATGATTCTAATATGATAATGAGGATCTAAGGTGGTCAAAATTTGGGGTATGACAGTTGCCCCTATTTAAATATCTTCACTTAGATGAGACTGAGGATGACAATCCTCGGGGGATCGTAGTGAGAGGTATTTAAATACAGAAGAACCAAAAATTTTGTCCTTTAGATCCGATGCTTATGCAAAGGACAAATACTCAAATGCTATGAGACCTAAAATGATGCTTCATGATGCTTGAAAATGCAAAACACACAAAATGGCAAAAAGACAAACTGCTATCCACTGGGGAACAGACTCTGGAGACTCGACACACCGGGAACGTCCTTATCGAAGGACTCGTACTGGGGAAGAGAAAAACTTAAACCTGGATATCAGATAGTTCAGGTGTGACTAAATGGTAGCAATTGAGAATATAACTTGGATTGGAGGAACGGAACCTGACGAGGACGACCGTTCACTGGGGAAAATGGGTACTTCACCGGGGAAAGAGATGCATTCCACTGGGGAAAAAGACACTTTCCACTGGGGAAAAAGTAATTCCACATGGGAAAATGAAGGAATTTGAGTTAAACCTTGCTGGGGATGATCAGACAAGGCCTTCCTGTAGTGAAGAGTTCAAACGGGATCTTCAGGAATGGACTATAAACAAAACCGGACACATGGGGGATACTAGTAACGACTAGATCTCCAGGACCAGACTGGAAAAGCAAAGACCTGCTGGGATAAAGGTGACTACCAACCCAGAGCAAAAGGTAAGGAAAAACAGGAATGCCAGTGACAACTGGACTTTAGCTGACGGTATCGGTGACGACCGAAGGAAATGTTAAATGAATAAACAACCATACCAGTTACAACTGGATTTTCACAGAATTTGGTGACGACCAAACAGTGATGCCGGATAAGGATGCCATTGACAACTGGACTTACTGGGGAATGTTGGGTGACAACCACAAACAGCAATTTGGGTGAGAATGCTAGTTACGACTGGACTTCAATGGGGAGGTTGGTGACGACCAACACACGATACCAATGACAATTGGATTTAACAATGCCAGTGACAACTGGACTACATGGGGATGTAATAACAATTACAAATCAAATGCTTTGGTTGGAGGGTGCCAGTTACAACTGGACTTGACTGGGGATGTTGGTGACTACCAACACACGATACCAATGACAATTGGATTTAAGGATGCCAGTGACAACTGGACTTTACTAGGGGAAGTGTTGGTGACGACCAACAAACACACGGTGCCGGTGACGACTGGACTTTGAAAAGTTGTAGTGACAACTACGAGATAAAACAATGCATGCCAGTGGCGACTGGACTGGTAGCAATAAATGGAGAATGAGATATCACATCACTGGGGAGAGGGGAGAGCCACACTGAATCCCGGCTGAGTGTAAATAGTCTGAGCTGTACTGAGGAATGGAGCTTAATCAAGTCAACCCGCAATGTACAAGTAATCACTGTCTTTGATAACCCTGTCAAGGGTGAGTTCTTCAACTTCGCATGATGGTTTCTTTAGTCTTGGTTACTACACATGACCAAAGGCGATCCAAGTGAACATATTTGTTAAGTGCTTCAACTGGGGAACGACACAAATGTATATCAATGCTCCTGCCACCTCGAGACATCAGGGGGCGTATGACCTTACTGAGTGTTTCACAAGTTAAAGCGTTCGCTTTTGTTAATCTTTTCCAAGTTTTATTATGAAAAATTTTGACCTCTTACGTTTTTTCAAATCCATCGTTTGATAAATGAACAACGTTTTGCATAACAAAAATGGTAAAGGAAAGTCATAATTGTAAACAAAAGAATGGCTCAAGACTGATTTTATTTAGGAAGGAGATCTTGCCAATGGCCAGATTCCGTAGAACATTTTACAAGTGAAAAATGGCAATTGTGGAAAGGTTACATTGAATCCCCATGACCATTTATCCCCTAAAGACTAGAATTCACCAACATCCTTTGCTTCTGATGAGAGCGACCGGAAGTGAGCTTTCTCTGTGTGACTTGCTGCATTGGTGACAACCTTCTGATGCAGTGAAACGCCTTTGTCCCTAATTTTGCCTGGATCGCCCTTTCGGGTTTTCAATCCACCGGGACGCTCATTTTTGCCTAAGTCGCCCTTTCGGGTTTTCAACTTAGCGAGCTTTCAATTCTTTTCTCTTTTTCTCTTTTTCTTTTTACCCTAACTTTTGCATAAGCCGCTCTTGCGAGTTTTCGACTTATCGGGCTTTTCTTAGGCGTAATATTTTCTGACTGCATCAGAATTTATTGGATGAGTAAGCTGCTCTCCATCCATGGTTGTGAGAATCAACGATCCTCCTGAGAAAACTGTCTTCACAATGAAGGGGCCATCATAGTTAGGCATCCATTTTCCTCGGGCGTCTTTATGGACTGGTAAGATCTTCTTCAATACAAGCTCACCTTCTCTGAACTCCCGGATGCGGACTTTCTTGTCGAAGGCTCTTTTGATCCTTTTCTGATATACCTGGCCATGACACATTGCAGATATACGCTTTTCGTCAATTAAATTCAATTGGTCAAATCTTTCCCTGACCCATTCTGCCTCTTCCAGCTTTGCTTCCATTATAACCCTTAACGAAGGGATCTCGACTTCAATTGGGAGTACAGCATCCATCCCATACACTAAAGAGAAAGGGGTTGCCCCTGTTGAGGTGCGGACTGATGTTCTGTATCCGTGTAGAGCAAACGGTAACATTTCATGCCAGTCTTTGTAAGTTTTCACCATCTTTTGTAAAATCTTCTTGATGTTTTTGTTAGCTGCCTCAACAGCTCCATTCATCTTCGGACGGTATGGGGAGGAGTTATGGTGTTCAATCTTGAATTCATCACACAGTTCCTTCATCACTTTGTTGTTCATATTGGTTCCGTTGTCTGTGATAATTCGGTTGGGAATCCCGTATCGACAGATTATCTCTTTCTTGATGAAGCGAGCCACCACTTGTCGGGTTACATTGGTGTATGAAGCAGCTTCGACCCATTTGGTAAAATAGTCAATGGCGACTAGAATGAAACGGTGCCCGTTGGAAGCTTTTGGCTCAATTGCCCCAATCATATCGATGCCCCACATTGAGAAAGGCCAGGGTGATGACAGTACATTCAGCAATGTCGGAGGTACATGCACTTTATCTGCGTAGATCTGACATTTATGACACTTCCTGGAGAATTGTATGCAGTCATTCTCTAAAGTCAACCAGTAATACCCGGCTCTCAAAATCTTTCTGGCCATCACGTACCCATTGGCATGAGTACCGAAGATCCCTTCATGGACATCTTTCATTAACAGCTTTGCTTCTCTTTTGTCGACGCATCTGAGTAGTACCATGTCATGATTTCTTTTATAAAGCACACCATTGCTGAGGAAGAACTTTGACGCTAGTCTTCTTAAAGTTTTCTTGTCAAGAGACGTAGCATCGGTCGGATATTCTTGTTGTAACAGGAAGTTCTTTATATCATAGTACCATGGTTTATCATCTGTTTCTTCGTCGATCATTTGACAGTAAGCGGGCTCTGTTTTTCGCTCAATCCGGATGAGAGTAGCATCATTTACATCTTGGACTTTCCACATGGAGGCCAACATGGCTAAAGCATCGGCAATGTGATTTTCAGACCTGGGTACATGCTTGAAGGTAATCTCGTCAAAGTACTCGATCATGTCGACAATATATGCTCTGTATGGGACCAGGTTTTCATGTCGGGTCTCCCATTCGCCTGTGACCTGGTAGATGACTAGTGCTGAATCGCCGCTCACTTCTAGAGTTTTAATTTTGAGATCAATGGCCGCTTCGAGACCAAGGATACATGCCTCGTATTCTGCAATGTTGTTTGTACAATCAAAATCCAACCGAGCCGTGAATGGCGTGTAACCACCTCCTGGATTCATTAAGACAGCGCCTACACCATGCCCGCTATAATTTGACGAACCATCGAACATCATCCTCCAAGGAGAACTTGGTGGTGAGTCTTCAACAGGACCAACCTTTTCACAATCTTTTACTGCCATAATGTCTTCATCAGGAAAATTGAGCTTAACAGACTCATCATCTTCAACTGGTTGTTCGGCAAGATAATCTGACAAGATACTGCCTTTGATAGACTTCTGAGTAACATATTGGATGTCGTATTCTGACAATAACATGTGCCATCTGGCAAGCCTTCCAGTCTGAGCAGGTTTTTTCAAAGATATATTTGATTGGGTCCATTTTTGCGATTAACAGAGTAGTATGGCAAACCATGTACTGTCGTAACCGTTTGGCGGCCCATGCTAAAGCGCAACATGTCTTTTCAAGGAGTGAATAACGGCTTTCACAATCGGTAAACTTTTTGCTCAAGTAGTAGATGGCGTGCTCTCTTCGTCCAGATTCATCTTGTTGACCCAACATACAGCCCATGGAACTTTCTAGAACAGTGAGGTACATGAATAACGGCCTTCCCGGAACCGGAGGTATCAAGATGGGCGGTTCTTGCAAATAACTTTTGATTTTGTCAAAGGCCTGCTGACAGTCTTCATTCCAAACCACTGGTTGATTTTTGCGTAGTAGTTTGAAGATGGGTTCACAGGTCGGTGTCATGTTGGAAATGAACCGAGATATGTAATTTAATCTGCCCAGAAAACCTCTGACCTGTTTTTCTGTTTGAGGAGCCGGCATGTCTTGGATGGCGCGGACTTTGTCTGGGTCTACTTCGATTCCTCGTTGACTAACAATGAAACCAAGTAGCTTTCCTGACCTTACTCCGAAAGTGCATTTGGCAGGATTCAACCTTAGTTGATACTTTCTAAGTCTTTTGAACAGCTTCAGGAGGTGCTCTAGATGATCATCTTCGCTTCGAGACTTTGCAATCATATCGTCGACATACACCTCAATTTCTTTGTGCATCATGTCATGAAATAGAGTGACCATGGCCCGCTGGTAGGTGGCTCCAGCATTTTTCAAACCAAATGGCATAACTTTGTAACAGTAGGTTCCCCACGGCGTGATGAAGGTAGTTTTTTCCATATCATCTGGATCCATTTTAATCTGATTGTAACCCGAGAAACCGTCCATAAAAGAGAACACTTCGAAACGAGCTGTATTGTCTACCAATGTATCAATGTGTGGCAGTGGGAAGTCATCTTTTGGACTGGCCTTGTTCAGATCCCTGTAGTCTACACACATTCGGACCTTACCATCCTTTTTCGGTACTGGAACAATGTTTGCTACCCACTCAGGGTATTTGGATACAGCCAAGAACCCTGCATTTACCTGCTTTTTTACTTCGTCTCGGATTTTGAGTGCCATGTCTGGCCTGGTTCTGCGGAGCTTTTGTTTTACTGGAGGGCATTCTGGTTTAAGCGGCAGCTTGTGAACCACTATGTCAGTGTCTAGACCCGGCATGTCCTGATAGGACCAAGCGAACACATCCACATATTCCTTCAGGAGTTCTTTCAATTGTTGTTTGATGTCTGCCCCGAGGCTTGCCCCAATCTTGACTTCCTTTTTGTCATCTTCTGAGCCCAGGTTAATGACTTCAATCTGCTCTTTGTATGGTTGGAGTTCAATGTCTTCGTCTTGAGTTAGTCTTACCAGTTCATCGGGAATTTCAAGATCTTCGTCCTCCTCTTCAGCTTGGTGAATTGGTGAATCAAAGTCAGGAGGAGATGCCTGGTCATGGGAATCAATGGGTTTTTGGATGTGGCTGCAGATGGGGAATGGTTTAATTTTATTAAACATACAAAGATAAATGCAGCACACAAAAAAAGAAGATTGCTTTCGGTTTTTTATGATTGCCATTTTTTCTTTAAAAGTGAAAACGAATAAAAGCATCAAAAGCAAATGAGGAATTTAGCAAAACAGTTCATTTTCATTGATGTATTTTGAAAGTGTGGGGCCCGTACAAAACATTCCTATGACCTTGGGCACGGTCATGGAGTTTTAAAACAACAAAACAAGAAAAAGACACAAAGCAAATTACTTTAACTCGTGACAAACTACAGGAACATCAATGGCCTCCCAGTTGCTCAAGGGAGATTTGCACCGATACACTAGATGCCCGATGTATTCACTTTCTTCTTCGTCTCCTACGGCGTTGACTTGGGACCCGCCGCTGATGAATATTTCTTGTATTGTCCTGGGACGCCTCTGGTCTAGTGTAGTGTCTTCAGCAGGAGTTGGTTTGTAACCCAACCCCTGTCGATCCATCTTCGGCTGTACTTCAATAATTTCTCCCCATCCTGCGGGAGTGCCTTCTGCGAGCGCTGCTCTGATACTTTGAGCGGAAGCGAACGATGGACTACCTTTGGCTACCGTTTCTTCTACTGTTACTGCATGGGCTATTTCCAGAGCTTGAAATGAGGTTTCCAGCGCACCTTCTTCTGCTTCGATGTATCTGAAGGATGACAGATTGCTTACCATAAAGTCTTCCTCCCCATGCACAATTATTAGCTGGTCATTCACCACATACTTCAATCGCTGATGCAGAGTTGATGTTACCGCCCCGGCTTCATGTATCCACGGTCGTCCCAACAAACAGCTGAATGCCGGGTTAATGTCCATCACCTGGAACGTTATATCAAATACATGTGGTCCAACCATGACGGGTAATTCTACTTCTCCAATAACAGCCCTTCGGGACCCGTCGAAAGCCTTCACGATCAAAGGAGTGGGCTTCATCTCTGCTCCTGTATAGGCCAACCTTGCAAGTGATCTTGCAGGCAAGACATTCAAAGAAGACCCATTATCAACCAGGACTCGTGCCAATGTGTCTTCTTGGCATTTGATGGAGATGTGTAATGCTTTGTTGTGATGGCGACCCTCTTTCGGCAACTCGGCGTCGCTGAAGCTCAACGTGTTACATGCTGTGATATTGGCTATTACTGAGTCAAATTGCCCCAGCGTGATGTCCTTAGTTACGTGGGCTTGTTGAAGTACTTTTTGCAGAGCCTCCCGATGGGCGGGAGAATTCATCAATAGAGAAAGGACGAAGATTTTAGCCGGCGTTTGGTGGAGCTGGTCTACCACCTTGTAATCACTCTTCCGAATAATTCTTAAAAATTCCTCATCTTCACCTTCAGGTCTGGGCGCTTCTTTGTTCTGAGTTTCCGCCGGGGTGGTGTCTTTTGGAGTAACTATGGTAATCTTGGGCTGGTAGATTCGACCGCTGCGGGTCATTTTGCTAGTACCCACGATGTTTGTAACATTATCTTGTTCCTTCTTTATCTCTTCATTCTGATCTGTTCTCTTGGATACTGTCAAGTCATACCTCCAGGGGACTGCTTTTGTATTATTGTAGGGAAACGGCTTCGGCCTTTGGATCACGACTGATCGGTGTTGGTTGATTACCGATCTATCAAACATGGGTTCTGTATTTCTAGACGCCCGAGTCCACTTATCTTTGTTTGGTTGATCAAAAGTAGGCTTTATTACTGCAACATTTTCACTTTGGATCTTACCGCAGACTTGCAACAATCCTTCGTCAATTAAACTTTGGATGTCTCTTTGTACCGTACCACAACTGGCGGCATTGTCGGAACACTTCCCACAGTTGGCGTGATTGTTCTGGATATAACCTGCCTTTACAAGTTTCTCATGCAACATCTTCAGTGGAGTCTTGATTTCTGATACCTCAGTGATTAATCTCTCAGTTGAAGAGTCGTCTACAGCATTAACTCCTCCATGGTTTGGCAATGGGTTACTTTTGACGTTCGGTGGAATATCATTGAAGGACAGGATCTTTTTCTCAATCAATTCCCTTACCAAATGTTTTAAAGCAAAACAGTTTTCCAAGTCATGGCCAGCGGCACCTTCATGAAACGCGCAGTGGGCGCTTGGATTGTAATGAGGAGAAGTTGTATCAGGATTCAACGGTCTCGTGGTCACTAAACCTTCTTGCACCAGCGAGGGGTACAGTTCTGTGTAAGTCATTGGGATCTGCGGGAAATTCGGCTTGTTTGTTGGTCTTCTATTTTGGAAATTCTGGCGGGGTGCCGGAGCTCGAGGTTGTTGATGTTGTGGGAAGGGTGGAGCGTTGAGCGCTCTTTGTTGCATTTGTTGTTGATAACCAGGTGCAGGCTGTATTGTCTGGTAGTTTGGGCGGGTGAAAGCGGGAGTTACAGCTGCCACATATGGTTGTACGGCATACTGTGGTGGGTATATTGCTCCGGGGTAACTCTGTTGAATGTAACCTGGCTGCGGCGGTTGATTGTAGTTCAGATAGGGTTGTTGTTGGTATGGCTGTTTTTGTGTACGTACCCCTTTTCTACTGGTGATGGCGTTAGTTTCTCCTTCCTTTTTCTTGTGGAACGGATTACTAGCTTTCTTGACCTGGCCGCTTGAGCTACTGGAACTACCCGTTACCCTTCCATTCTTCAGCCCTAGCTCTACTCGGACTCCCACGGCTACAATGTCCGAGAAGCTAGCGGATACGCTACTGATCATTTTCTCATAGAATTCCGGTCGCACAGTGTCAACAAACCAATCAGTCAATTCCTTTTCACTTAGTGGAGGTTCCACTTGTGAAGCTATTTCTCTCCATCGCTGTGCATATTCCTTGAAAGATTCAGAACTCTTTTGGGACATGCTTAGCAGTTGCCTTCGGTCTGGAGCCAAATCCATGTTATACTTATAGTGTTTGACAAAAGCATTGGCTAGATCTTGAAAGCTGAGAATTTTGGACTGATCTAGACCCAAATACCATTTTGTCGGAGCCCCTTTCAAACTGTCCTGGAAACAGTGTATCATTAACTTGTCATTTTCAACGTAAGCTGCCATTCTACGGCAATACATGAGAAGATGCGTTCGTGGGCAGGAAGCCCCTGAGTATTGGTCAAAATTGGGGATTTTAAACTTTGGTGGAATTACTAACCCAGAGACCAAACACATGTCCCGGGTGTCTGCCCCAAATATATCATTGCCCTCCATAGCCTTTAACTTTCTTCCCATCGTTTCCACACTTTCTTTTAATCTCTCGTGTTCTTCATTTTCTCCTTCGTACTCTTCCTGATCTTCGACCGCTGGCTGATAATTATGGAACATTGGGCGCACCTGCGCTTGCATGGTTGCCTGAGTATAAGTAGGGATTGCCTGGGGTATTTCTCCTCTTAAAGGGACATTTTGCTGATTTATCGGCGGTGGATGCAGAAAATCCGGAGGTAAGCCATATGGTGGATTGTTGGCGATGGTGACAGCTGTTGGAATTGGATCGATAGCTGCATTAGTAACTTCAGAAACTACGGTAGCCTGTGTATCCATCTTCGCTCTTATTACCTGCAAAGCTTCCATAATCTGTTTGATTCCACCTCGGAGATCTCCGAGCTCATCGTCAATTCTTTCGATTTCTAGGTTCTGCGCCTCCATGATCTGGCGAGCTCGAGCTCTTGTATTGTACTTGTGTGTTGGATTCAGTGTGCTCCCCTCTGTTGAAGGATCGGACAACGGGATGAGACACGACACAGGAGACGACACTTATGCTATGTTTATGATATGCTTATGATATGCGGATGCAATATTTCGAACATTCAAGGGGTCTTAGAACGTCATTCATAGATTTTAAGAACGGGAAAACATTACAGACACTTCTTGCATCCCTCTACCGGGGAGTTTTACAATAGTTGGAAATTGAAATACAACTTTTAAAATAAAGATTACAAAATAGCTCAAAAGATCCTGAACTATCTAACTCGAAGATCCCCCTTCTTCTGGTTGATTCCTTCTTCTACCTTGACGACCCAAACCCTGGAGAGCTTCTTTCTCTTGCATGGCCAAGAAGTACTTGTTCCTCCAAGCTTTTCCCTCCTTCTCTGCTTTTACCAAAGCAGTCTGCAATTCTTTCTCAAGTGTGGACTCTGTTGAATCAGGTTCGAAACTGGTATAGAACATCTTCAAAGCAGCTTCTTTTATCCATGCTAGGTAGGAGTCTGAAACTGCCGTGTCAGGGTAATCTAAAGCAGTCATGCCCCTGACGTTGATACGGCGCCAAGCGTAGATGATTCTAGCTTTGAATTCTCGGTCTCTTCCGTCTTCGATGCAGAAACTCCTCATCAAGTTGAAATCTAGTTCACCCCTCATTGGATGCCCCAATTGTCTGCGAGCAAGGACAGGGTTATAGCTGATGCACCCTTTGGTACCGATGAGCGGCACGTTTGGAAAATCTCCACAACTTTGAATCATGGGGACCCCTCCGTAAACAGGGTCGTACCATTGAATATTAGTCTGCTTGAGCAGCAGTAGCCTATCAGTCCATGGATTGTTGTTTTGGACATCCCAAAGTGCTGGTAATCTTGGTAAGCGTGAAAGGAACCATTGGTAGAGGAGAGCGGAGCAACACTCAATAGGTCCATCTTCATACAGATGTCGGCGATGAATTGCATAGTAGGTATCGGCTAGGAGAGTAGGCACAGGGTTTCTGAGCAGGAACAAGTTGATTGCGTCTTTGTTGATGAAGTGATCGTCTGATGGGAACAAGAAGAGTCTGTATGTTAGCAACACCAAAAGGGCTTCAAAAGCTTCCCAGTTCTTAGCTTCGGCGTGAAACTGTGCTCTTTCAAACAAGAACCTGGTGGGCAAACCAAAAGGGTGTCCTTGAGTGGCTATCAGGGCTCGCACTTCAGTCACTTCAAGATGAATAGCTTCGGCGATTGTTCTTTCATCGGGAAACCCTTCTCTTCTGGAAAATGGTCTGGGAGCAACATTTAATCCCATTAGCACTGAGTATTCCTCCAACGTTGGTAACAACTGGTAATCTGGGAACGTGAAACAGTGGTATGTTGAATCGTAGAACTTTACGAGCGCGGATAATATTCCTTCATCTACCTGAATCTCAAGTAAGGATAACATATTTCCATGTCTGGCTTTGAATGCCTCAGGATCTTCTACCATTCTTCCCAATATCTTTAGATTCTCCAGATCTGGTTGTCGGAATTTGAATTCTGCAGTTGATCCTCTCCTTGGATCCATTTTTTAATATCTGTGAAATGAGTGTAAACCCCTTGAATGTTTAAAATAAAACGCGGATGTAAATGCAAATGCACAAAGTTTTATGGAACTCAGACCTCGAGATTCAAAACATCACGGATTTCATTTAATTTTTCGATGTTGCATTACAAAATATTTTAGTACACATTACAAGAAAAAGGAAACAGTGCTAGATAAGGTCTTCTGACAGAAACTCTACTGTTGCTTCTGCTTTCTTCAGCTTTTCCTCTACTTCAATTTTCTCTTTCATGAGCTTTTCCACCATTGTCTTCCATGGAGTAGATTGGTTGCTGAAGTAGAACAGGTTCTCTTGGGTCTTTCTCTTCTTGCTTGCCCTTATCTCTTCATCTCTTTCTTGGAGCTGCTTGCGGAGTGTTTCGTTTTCTTCCATTACCACCTGATACTTGTACCTCCAGGACACCTCAGTCTGCTGTGACTTTCTTAAGGCAATCCTCAACTTTTCCTCCTCAGAAAAGAAGATCAATGGGCGTTCTTCTTTCAGGACCATAGGTTCTTGCAAGGCATAAGGCATTTTCAGCTGGATAGCTCTCTTCCGAACCCATTGGAGATAAGGATCAAAGGAGACACAATTAGGCTTTCCCAGACTTTCTTTTCCTCTCTTGTGGACATGTTTCCAAGCTTCCAAGAACTCCTCTTTCAACTCATTTTCTCCCAAAAAGAACATACTTTCTACACAAGCATTGTTGGGTCTGTCTTTTAATGGATACCCGAGCTGTCGTCGGGCGAGAACCGGACTGTAGCTGATTCCCCCATCTATAGCAAGGAGAGGTACGTTGCCGAAGTTTCCGCAGCTGTCTATAATCTTTATCCCATCATAAACTCGACTGTACCATTCAATATCGGAATGAGATAAGGCCATAATCTTTTCAGACCACCATCCTTTCCTCCAGAAGACTTGGGCTTTGGGCATATGAGAATGGAACCACTTGTACAACAACGGGACACAACAGACGATCATTCCTCCCTTGTGAAGATTTCTGAGATGAATGGAATGATGAGTATTACCCAGCAGAGTCGGTACCGGATTTTTCTTCAAAAAGATCTTGATAGCATTGAGATCCACGAAATTATCAATGTTGGGAAACAGGAAGATACCATAGATGAGCAAGGCCAAGATTGCCTCAAAAGCATCCATACTCAGGTGATCGGCATAATACTGTGCTTTCTTAATCAAGAACCCAGCAGGTAAACCAGAAATTCCTCCTTTGGTGGTCATGTTTTCTTGTATATCTTTCACTCCCAAACGTATTGCTCTGGCGATCTCTTCTTTCTTAGGGTCCTTCTCCGTGAAGGGAAAAGGAGAATCTTCAAGGATAGGCAAACCGATCAGACAGGAATATTCTTCAAGTGTAGGTACAAGCTGATAATCTGGGAATGTAAAGCAGTGATAGAGTGGATCGTAGAACTGTAACAAAGTGGAAAGGAGACCCAAATCCATTCTCTTCTTCATCCTCAGTAGTGACAACAAATTACCGTACCTGCTCTTGAACCCTTCTACATCTGTGATAAGAGTGCTCAATCTTTCAATGTCATCCAGCTTAGGACTCTTGTATGTGTACTTGATTGTTTTCTTTTTTCCTTGATCCATGATGTTTCCTAAAGTTTTAAAATAAGAGTCTGAGTTCCATAAACCTTTTATGTTATGATGCTATGAATGCATGAATGCAACAAACACAAGTATTCACATATACACATAGATAAGCAAACAACAGGTTTTGGTTTAGGGAAATTCAAGCATGGAGCCAAGGTCTACCCTTCCCAATATGGAGTGTACTAGAGATTTTCATCACCTGTAGAACAAGGTTCTAAAAAGTTCCCAGAGTCCTCAACCCATCTTTCGGATATTATCAACTGCCCAAATAACTCGGGGGTCGATAATATTCTCAAGAGAGTCTCGTCCGAGTGTAGTATCGCGTATCAACTATTCGGAAATACTCCCTCATAGTCATCGCACTACATCCTAATAAGGCCAAGTGGGGTAATGTGTTCTAAAGGTCCTCAATGGCATGGGCCCCTTATAGAAAGCAGCATTGTTTTCACGAATACTCGATCAACAACACTACCCTCAAAAAGGACCTCCATTGAGCGGCGGTTTTCAAGTTGGCTTAGTCGGGAATCAACTCCCTATAAACCTCCTTGAATATACCACCTTCCTATCATAAGTACGCTCAAGCACGGGTATAGTGCTGTCTCACCAATTGTATTTCCCAAAAGCCAAAAGAACAAATCTGCACATATTCACAAATATTCACAAATAGCAAGTATATAAACAAAATAGGTTAAACCCTCAAAATAAGTTCTGATCATCCCCAGTGAAGTCGCCATTTCTGTTGCGGTGAAAATTTGATATCAAGCTATTAATTAACTTGAACCTTATTTCTTTTACAACCGGTCTTTAATTTATCCAAAGGATAGGTCTAAAGAAAGAAAGAACCTTTTGCGCGATGTGACAACAACGCTTTTAAGAGATTCGGGGATTCGGGGGTTGGTTATATCTAGGGAAGGTATTAGCACCCTAAATATCTGTAGTACTCTACAGGAACCTTTTGTTTAATTAATTGCTAAAGTTTGAAACATGCATTATGGTTTAATTGGGAATTGGGATAAAACAAAATAAAGGCCTAAGTGGTTTTCTAAGTTTGCTCGCAAAGGCGTCGCGCTTTTTGCCTACGTATCCTGACTAGGATAGAATCAGAGCAATCGTAGTTCACCTCACAAGGGGGAAGAACACTTGATGATGATCAAGGTTCAAGGGGAACAAACATGACAATGTTTGTGTGGAGTTTGACAAAACTCCCTAAACTAAATTGTAAAAGGGGGAAGTAAGAAATCATGACGATGATTCTTACACAGAGTTGACGAACTCTTTCCTAGGGTTCTAGTTGAAGAACACTCCTAGTATGGGTGGGTTTCTTAGACTTCAAGCAAAGTCTAAAGGCTTCTAGTCTAGGGTTAAGGTGTCTTAACAAAGTCAAGGGATAGCAGAGATTTTGGTCCAAGACATTGACAGTCAAGTGGACAGACCTTCCTTTGGAGGAACAGTATTGTCGGCAACTGGACGAAAGCTAACGAGCTTCGTCGCTTGGGGATAAAATAAAATACAAACATTATACAAAGCAATTATGGTGACAACCAAAGGAAAAGATTAAGGATGAAAAGCAATGACGGCAATCAAAGCAATTGTTCTGGTACGAGAACCTGTGACGACAGTTCGCACCTGGAATACCGTTAACAGACAGATGAGATAAATATAAAAATAATTCAAGGTAAAAATTCTAACATGTTGACAAAAATATATAGATATGATAACAATCAATTTTCCTGAGAAAACACAAGAGGAAACCTTCTAAATTTCATCTGCAACCAAATAGGGTTAGTATCGTTGACGCGCGGATCGCGCACAATCAAACGTGGTGAAAAAATAATCAAATATGGAAAATAAAATTATGACATGAAAGTACACATTAAAATAAACACAATGAAAAAAGAACGGGTGAAAAACGATAAAAAATGAGAGAGTTACGAATTTTTGAAGTTTATGTACAAAATAGAAAAAATAATAAAAGGGTTCAACCTCCACCCGGATCGAACCCTGGTCATGATGGTGAAAGGTATAATTGCGCGCATGTTCTTACCGCTGGGGCGGCTGTTACATCCATTAATCAAATGGAAACAATATGTATACAAGGCTCGTTTTGAGTCATGGCTGGGCAAAGTACATAATCAACACCAAATACGTTTTATACCGTATCTCACTAACCGCTCATCGGATCGAGGCAAATTTTATATGGATCTTGGGTAGAAAAATGAGAGGAAGAGGATGGTGATGTTAGTTTTTCCAAATTGTTCACCTAGTGAAAAAAAACTAGGACTGGTGTGTGTGTGTGTTTTGAATGCATGGAAACATAATCGAAACCAAATACGTTTTATACCGTATCTCACTAACCGCTCATCGGATCGAGACAAATTTTATATGTAAATTGGGTAGAAAAATGAGAGGAAGATGATGGTGGTGTTGGTTTTCTCAAATTCTTTTCCCTACTCAAAACCCGATAGGGTGCAAGTTTCATGGTTTTGGCTTGCAAATTGAAATGGTCAGCTTGATATACACATGCTATAAGTCAAGTAAAGGCACATACACATCATATATGTCATATATAACAGATAGCAAGCACAAATTGAGCCAAAGCATGAGTAATTGTGACTGTTGTGCATAAGTTGCAAATCACATAACATGAACATGCATGACAAAAGTGATTTTTGGTTCTTGAGTGTTTTGTGTGATTCCAACTGTTCTAACAGTTTAATCATGTCATATTAAGTGTGTGCAAATGAAAACATTCAAACTGGAACACACATATAAGAACTTGTCATTCAATTTGCAAATGGTGTGTATTATGTGTGTGTGAAGCATGATGTGAAGCAAAACTTTGTGCAGGTCAGTTTTAGTATGGTGATCTATCTAAACATAACACATATGATCATGTGAAGCTGTAGCAACAATGAACTACCAAGTACAAGCAAGTATGTTCAAATTGGTATGTAAGAATGAGGCATTTTGCAAAGCATGAACACATATGCATGATAATGGACAGATGAAGTTCCAGCTCAAGTTTAACCAAATTAACCACTTGTACAACACACATACATGATAATAAGATGATTCAAACATTAAAATTCCACAGAAAACAACTATCATGAAATATGTCATAGCATTTGCATTTTGTTCATATGATGGTGCATATGAAGGCATGAAACTTGGTACATTGATTTATAACACAAGATGAGCATCCAAACACATCAAACATGTTCAATATAAAGTGTACAAGATGTTTGTTTTGGCAGAAAACAAGTATAGGGAAAAATCATGTTTTTGGTGCTTTGGTGCATTTTGTACATTTGGTGTCAAAGAGTGAAATCTTGATGCTATGCTCAAATCAACCAAAGGAATACATACACATGTTATAAATGATATTTAAATCATGTTAGAAGGATAAAGAACCATAGTTCATGCTTGGTGCAAAAAATGACTAAGTGAGTGGATTAGGTGCTTTCATGTGCTCATGTCCAATGTGAATTTCAAAACAACACCATAAATCAGCAATATGAGCACATACACAAGTTCTAAATGGTCAATGTGATGTGTGTATGAGGTGTTTAGATGAAAAGCAAGCTTTATGCAAAAAAATAGTATGAGTGGTATCATGTGTTACATGGTGTTCATGTGTGGACTTTTGATGCAATGACAACAAAACAGGATTACACACACATGTATATGTTCAAAACATCATCTGAATTATGCTGAAATAATGCAAACACTTGATCATGCTTTGAACAGATGATGATGAACTAGTAGCAGCAATGAAAACAGAACTAATAGTAGGAACATTACTTGCAGCAGCATTGAAACAGAATTAAAAGCAAGAACATTGCTAGCAGCAGTAATGGAAACAGGATTAATGCAAACAGAACTGTGAAGTCATAACATGTCACCAAACATAAGTTATATTTATTACTAGTAACCATCCAATTAATCTGCAGGCAAAGTGTTCATGGTATGGCAGCAAGAATACAATAGCAGTGTTCAAGTTTCTATGACAGTATCATTACCATTATCCAACAGTTTTGCTCATCAATACCAATACCTAGCAGATTTTTTGCAAGATCTCCATGATCATTATACTATGGCATTGTATCATTCTTTAAGATGTAATCATGACAGGTAGTATGCCAAGAACAGAATATGTACCAAGTATAAACACATACCATGAAAAACAACCTATAGCTCCAAAATTCATAAACAACACTCAAATGTATACACATGGAAACATGATGCTATAAATGATAGAAAGAGTTACATACCTGTTGGAGAGTTGATAAGCAACCTAAATATGTTGAGAATAAAGAACCAGAAATGCTGAATCAAGAACTTGGTGTATGTGTGCTTTCTTGAACTTTAAGAAACAAAGCACTTTGGAGGCCAAAATGAAATCTGCTAGCTTTTGATGGATGGTGAGAGTTTAGACAGCTTATATATGTTGTATTTGAGGTGTACAAGGGTTCAAAACATCAACAAGGTGCTTGGATCAAGTTTTGGTGGTTTTTGAGGACTTAAGTCAAAGAAAGTTCCATGGAATGTTGACTTTTTGATTTTTTGATTTTTTGGGTGATTTAATGGTTGGTACACCTCATATATATGATTTAGAGAGTGTGTGGATGGTTGTTTGAGGTCTGGAATGTATAGAACTCAAAGTAGCATCAAAGTTGCAAATGCTGATTTTTGGGCATTTTTGACAACTTTGGAGATTTTGCAAATTTGGTGTGAGAGAGAAATGTAATGAGGAGCTTGCTTCTAGCAGGTTTTTAGAATGATGTTGAGGTCCATAATGAGGAGTTAGAGGTCTCTATTTATAGAAAAAATGAGTGAGGAGCTTGCTTGGTCATTTTGCTTCACCATGAAGAAACCTTGATATTTTCTCTTCCAAATGACCACTTGCTTGGCTTTTCTGATTGCTAGCTGTTTTCTTGACTTAATTGGCAAGTTTGTATGATGTTTTTACAGAGGAATCAATGCCTAGAGGCCTGGTAGAGTGGCTGGAACAGAAATGACTTTCCACCTCATGCTTGGAAAAGTCAAATATTTCAACTTTGGCAATGAACTCACCATTCTTATTTCCATGCTATCTCCTTGTTATTTCTTTGTTCTAACCTGCTAAGAATGATTAATATATCATATAGAAGGAGTTTGTAGCATTGAAATTGATCCACTTGAGTGCTAGAGGTGTTTTTGCAAAATTCATCAATGTGGGACAAAAGTGACAAATTGCCAACTTTGAACACATGTATCTCTCAGCTCATAAATCACCATGAGATGCTCTTGTACTTTTTAGATAGCCCTCACATAGTACTAAAACATTGATGTTCATTGGAAGTCTTGATTCTATTTGGAACTATGTGAAAAATGTCCTTGAAGTTGGCTGATTTTAGGGTTCTTATGTGTAAAACACTTAGAAAAATTCTAAGTTTTTCTCCCCTCTTGAAATGTTTCCTTCTCTAGCTCAAAAACTAAGCATTTTCTGACCATGGACCACTAGGAGACTTTTGTAGAGATCGTCAAGAGCTTTCAAATGAGCTTTGAACCACTTCAATCGGGTGTGCGGTTAAGGAGTTAGGGTTTAGCCCCTTTCGAAACCCTAATTTACCGATTCCTCGATTATTTCTGCATCCTTGATCCGATGATCACGAAAATTGATATGCAAGTCCATTATGTCATAAGGAACAACTTTGATTCACAACTTGAAGTCTAATTCTCAAAATTTGAGGGGGTTGACTTTTCGGTCAACCGTACGATCGATCGGTGCCGATCGGGCCGCCTGTTGACATTCTGGACATCCTGAGACCCTGACATTTCTTGAATAGACTTCAATAGGTTATATGAACTCTATGGACCTCAATCCCACCTTTACAACACCTTCCAATCCCAAAGTCAAACTACCGTTGACTTTTCACTAGTTAAAAACCCTAATCGGGTGCCTGTACTGTACGGTTCTCGATTTTGGTGCGCCAACCTCAAATTGACTTGTCTCTTGACCTCATGTAATATATTTTAACCTTCTCACATCTCAAATCCATCCACAACCTTGATTAATCGCACACACCTTTCTTTGGTTTCGATCACGCGTAACCCTGATTCATCTGTAATTTGACAAAGGAAAACTGGAACTGGGTTAATGTTAAATAACCTTATGATGCATGATTCTAATATGATAATGAGGATCTAAGGTGGTCAAAATTTGGGGTATGACACTTAGGTTTAGAGTTGCCGCACTCTATGTAGGTGTCTAGCCATAGACAATTACAACTCCCCTTAGAACCTTGATCACAGCCAAAAGTTCCTCAACTGTAGTTAGATAAACTATGAATGCTCTGATTCCATTCTAGTTAGGATACGTAGGCACGAGACACGATGTCTTGGCGATCATACTTTGTATAAACCCCTAGGTCTTTAACTTAGCAAATAAACAAATAACATAACACAAATACAAATGAGAGGTTCATGTAGAGTACTACAGGTGCTTAAGATGCTAACATCTTCCCTAGGTATAACCAACCCCGAACCATAAATTCTCTTAGCTTTGTTGTTACATAGCGCACTTAGGGCTTTCTTCGATCTTTACCATTTCCTTTGGATAAATCAAAATCGGTGGTGAATTTCAAATATTTGTGATTAAATTTAATTCAATAGCTTGATATCCGATTCTCACCATAATAATTGGTAAGCTAACGTGTAAAGCTAGATTATGAGCTACTTGATGATGATGTTGTCATGTGAATTAAGAGTGTGATGATTTCATTATGTTTTAAGGTGATACTTATGACTATTGTGTTGTTGTTGTATGAGTAATAATATAATTAAAGAGATTGATTCTATACATGAGTTGCACTAAATTGTATGATGTTGTGCATATGTGAATTATTGTGGGTGGTAATCCAAAGAGGGATTACTTGAGTTGTCAGTGCAGTATGTTAAGATCAGAAAGGGGTCTTAACCCATTGATTTGATGTGTATAAGCATGAATAATTGAGTTGTGTCAAGAGGCATATCTACTAGTTCAGAGATGGGACTAGTGGCTTGTCCCAAGCTCATAAGAGGGGGCTCATGGATTCAGAAGAGGGGACTCGGTTCCAGAAAGAACTAAATATTGAGTTAGTATCACATGCATATGCACAAAGTTGCATTAGTCGAGTTGTATTACATAATGAGTTACATGCATATTTGTTGAGCTACGATTAGTTAATGACTATGGGTGTGAGAATGTATTATGATTTAGTGTGAATAAGATTGTGTAGAACATGTTGTGTTTAATACCCTATCTTATAGGATATTCATGTTATTATTATTTGTGATTTCTCACTCCTTTGTTGTTGATGTGGTCTGTGCTCCTCTTTGGAGTACAAGTAAGTAGGTAACTGAGTAGCTTCTTAGAGTTGGAGGATGGAGAGAGTCTGTTTGTTCTTTTTTCTTGATGCATTTTAGTTTACGTGCTCTGGTATGTAACACTGGGAAATGTTTGCAAGTTTTGTTTAATATTTTTTTTAGAGAGTCGATGTATACTCTCATGTTTGGTATTTCAATATTTTGAGGAGAATTCAATTATGAGTTTGATTAATTTCTTTGGAGTTTAAATGATTTAATTAATGTGTGCTTTATTATGATCAATTTTGTTGTGATGATACCCTAAGTGAATGTGAGCATGCAATGACACCCTAAGTGAAGATGTTGATTGTTGTTTTATCTGATAAAGTGTTATAGGTCATGTATGTTTAGAAAAGAGAATATGTAACATCCTATTTGTTTGTGTGAATACTCTGATATATTGTATATTTATGCGCGAGGGAAAAAGGGTGTTACACCACCTTTGTGAGCACTTTTATTTGCATGGTTCACATTGGAGTGTAGTCCTTAGATAGTGCAGGAATGTTTCTCCCCGTGATATTTCTCCACTATGAGGCATCTTAAAAGTTGGACTTCCATTAGGTCATATAGCCTAGTAGAGGACATACCAAGGAGTGGCTGATAATCCTCTAGAAAATTCTCCATAAAGGAAAAATATCGATTGGAAAACTCCACCACATTAAAAGTAGGATTGTTCATCAAAGAAGGTTCGGAAAATACATCCCCTGTTTTCTCCTCCTCTTATACTACCTCGTGACTCCATGATGGCTCGGAGGGCCCCTCCTTCCACTGTGGAATCTTGGGAAGGCGGTCATCGCCAACCCGTATGGTTTCACACTGCCTTTCCCCTGTCAACAACTATGTTTTGGGAAAGGGTCGGGGGAAGACTCGCTCGATGCTATGCCATCTGTGTATTCACCGAACGCTCTCTTCTCTCATTATTTGAGGGTCCCCCCATGTCATATATAGAGAAAGGAATGTTCATAGGACATATAAAGTAATAATTACATGATCAAATCCAAAAGGGTATTATTTTTTACCTAATAAGGGATTCTCTCTCATAAAATAAGTTGACCTTTAGTTAAGGGATTCGCCTAAAGCTGAAGGACTTACCTCTCATTAAGTAAGATCGCCTTGGGCTAAGGGACTCACCCAAAGCTGAAGAACTCACCTCTCATTAATAAGGTTGCCTTTGGCCAATGGACTCACCCCAAACTAAAGGATGTGCCCTGCCAACGAAAAAGCCTTGAAAACACTTCTCCCTTTTACCAAGTCCTAGTGCTTGATGGGCTATGTAGTTTTACATTTGTAAGGATCCTAGATAAGGACGACTCTGACATTCCGGCCTACAGGTGATATTTCTTGGGCGGAATCTCCATAGAATAAGGGGGTTCACCCTAGGGATTAATGACGTGTATAAATACCGTTATCTCGCATTGGTCAGAAGGGAAGGAGTCCACCATGATTCTCTAAAGAATATATGGTCAAAAATCTCTTTAGTCATAAGGGAGAATTTGAAGCCCCTATAAGTTTCATAAACTCTAGGCCCAAAAGACCTCTATAAATGTTTTTCGCCAAGGAAAGAAGAGGGGAGGGGGAACTCGCACAAAACTTGAATGATAGACATAAAACTATTACACTACATACATTGTCTCTCACCTCACATCAACAATCACTCTAAATCACCACAAAACACTACCGTACAAGGCTTCTCACCGCCATGGACAAGTTGTAACTAACATACAACGTAATACACCTACAAATATCTCTGAATTCTCTTGCCCTTTCAAGAAGAACATGCACACTTATACTTTTTGACAAGTACAAATTCATATTTGTATTTACTTCTCTTTTAAATTTTTTTATTTGTTTTAACTATATTTTTTTGTTTATTTTTATATTTCACTTTGATACACATTTTCTTCAAATAAATATTTCATACATTTAAATATGTAAATAAGTGTTTAAACATACATTTTCATTAATCTAGATATACATAATTACCAATCATAAACTCTTAATGTTGTCTTGAAGAACTATTTATCAATTTGAATTCCTAAATTCATATTAGCTATGGCCTAAAGGTCACATATGAAGCAATCAAAACTAATGATATGTGCTTGAATGTTAACTTTACTATAAGAATATACTCTATAACACCAATCACACCATATTTAAAAGTTAAATGTTATCCAACAATACACTCTATTATGTTTTAACCTTTCATGTGATGGAAGGTTTTAACTATTTAATAAAATTGGTTAGTGTTTTTAATCTAAAATGCCTACCAAATATGTTAGAGGGACAAACAATGTATTTGAAAAATTAATAATAATTGTTTTAATTTTAAGAAGGATTTTTTTACCACTATATAAAGGACAATAATATTTAATAAATGTAAGGAGATTTTGAACTTTAAAAGATATAAATTGATAAAATCATTTCTTAAACAAAAGGAAGAAATATGGCTGAAATTGTCAAGTTCGTTTATATTATGATTATCTTTTATTCTATATTGTTGATATCAGCTAACCGTTTAAGTAATTATTTTTTTAATGTTTATCGACTTTCTTTGTTAGTGGCTTAAATAGTTTTTTGATTCTTGAAAGTTAGTGAGTTTTTTAATTTGATTTCAGTAATTTTTTTTATCTAAATCCCTATATCTTATTTTTTTGGTGTGGTTTAGTCTATAAAGCTAAAATTCGCAGAAAAATATGTTAGTTTTCTGTAAATTTTGACTTTAAGACTAAAAAAAATGTAGAAAATTCAAATCAAAATAAATAAATTACAATAAACTCAAAAACTCACTAGCTTACCTGACCAAAAATACATTTGTTAATTTATACATAATGTGTTATCAAATACATAATGTTTTATCAAATATTATCTAAATTTTTATTTTCATTTTTCAATATAGGACGTTACATCTGTAAGTCTGATACAGATTGTTTAAATCATATGTGCCTGCCACCAAAGATAATGAAGTGTTACAATAAAGAATGTATGTGTCTTAAAGTGACTTCTCTCATTCATTCATATACTATATGATTATGCATCTAATGTGTTATTCAAGATTAAAAATATTTTATGGACTATATAATATAGTTATTGTATTGCCATATCCTAATTTCTTTTCTTTTCTTTTACATTTCAACAACTGTGTATTGTCATTAATTTTATTTAAATTATATTCTTCTATTCAATTAAATATATAGAATCGTTTAAATCGAACCGTTATCGAAAAATCCAAATATAAATATATAGAATCAAGTTATGATAATGAGAACAAATTGATCAATATACTTATAACAACAATCACTTGAAGTCTTGAATGCTATAATAAAAGTGAATTCTATTTCCAATGATAAAATCCACAAAAATGCAATTGAGGCAAATTATCAAAAACTTTGTGTGCAATCAATTTTATTTAGAATTTTTTTTTTATGATTTTGTTGATTTGCAAATTCAACTACAATCTAATAGATTGTGATCAACTCAACAATTTTTTATCAAAAAGTTTAACTAAACGTATTGATCACACAATCGACGAATTCGACAATTTGCAAATGAAGAGTAAAAAGAGATATATGTGTGTCTCACTATGTGTGTGTGTGAGGGAGAGAGTACACAAGGATTTGTTAAGGATGTTTCAGAATCGGACTCGATATGGATACATTTGTCCTTAATTCGAACTCGAATTGAGATAATTAATATTACTTTTCAAAAGTAGTTTTACAAGATAAATGTAGCAATACAATCCTACAAACTCTATATTTGATGTTGATTATAAAACTTTATCTTTTCTTGATTTGAACCCAAAAAATGATTATGCGTAATTTATTTATGTTTATGCATAGAACATAGGTTAAAGATGTATGTACGAAGTATGTGTGTGTGTGCGCGTGCGCGTGCGTGTATGTATGTGTATGTGTGTGTCTGTGTGCGCGTGCGTGTATGTATGTATATGTGTGTGTGTGTGAGAGAGAGAGAGAGAGAGTTGGAGGCAAAAGGAATAAGATTTAAAAACAATCATGAACTTTTGAAAAAAATCATCATATGTGTCGACCTGTATAAGTCATGTGCTGACACATTCGAAGCATGTGTCGACTCATAAATTTTTTTCTTCTTCTATGTATCGACCTGAAACCCCTCCACAGTCGGCACATCAAACAAAAGTTACAATCTCTAAAAACGACCCACATACATGTTATGTGTCGACACATAGACCTACAGACTTTAAAAGTGATCCACATGTGTCGGCATATATACCAGTTTTTCACACAAAAACCTATTTTAAATGCATAAAACATTTTCTAAAATATTTTTATACTCCTAATGTTAAGATGCACATTAAGACTTAGAGGATACCGTTCAGTTTACATAAACGTCAAAATATCCTAATTTTAACATCATAAAAAATACATCTAACGAGAAGTTGCCACAAATTATGTAAATATTAAAAATGCCAAAACATAAATAAAAGCAATTTAAGCAACAGTATACCATAGTTGCCACGAATTATGTTATATATATATATATATATATATATATATATATATATATATATATATATATATATATATATATGAAAGATTAAGGAGGATTCAATGCAAATAACATATGATATCTCCAATTATAGCCTCATTAAGATATTTTTCTTAAAAAGTAAAAAATGTATTCAAGATGTTCTATACTCTTTTGTAGGTAGAAACATAGAAGACTATCATTCAAGTCAAACTCATTCTACTCAAGAAGATGGAAGAAACAAGCAGAGCAATAGTGATGTATCCATCACCAGGCATAGGTCACATAATCTCCATGGTAGAATTAGCCAAACTTCTCATTCATCATCATCATCAACAATTCTCCATCACGATCCTTCTCACATCTGGCTTCGCCGATGATCCATCCATCGATTCTTACATCAACCGAATCTCAACCTCCCATCCTTCCATCACCTTCCACCGTTTCCCTTCCCTCACCGTTACTCACTCTAACAAACAAACCCTCGCCGCCACCGCATTCCACTTCATCAAATCTAACTCCGGCAACGTCCAATCCAAGCTCCGTCAAATCTCTCAAACCTCGGTTATCAAATCCTTCATCATCGACCTCTTCTGCACTTCCGCTATGGAAGTCGCTTCCGAAATCGGAATTCCGGTTTACTATTTCTTCACTTCTGGTGCTGCGGTTCTGTCTCTGTATTCCTACTTTCCGAAGATTCACGCTGAAACGACGGTGTCGTTTAGGGATATGGTTGGACTTGAGATTGTTGTGCCGGGAAATGCGGCGTTGGATGCGGTGATGATGCCGGAACCGGTGCTTGATAGGGATGATCCTGCTTATTGGGATATGTTGTATTTCTGTGAGCATCTTTCGATGGCGAAGGGAATCGTGGTGAATACGTTTCGTGAACTGGAAGTTACGGCGGTTAAGGCGGTTGAGGATGGTGCGTGTTTTCCGGATCGGAAAAGAAGTCCTCCTCCTGTTTACTGTATCGGACCGTTGATTGCTGAAGCTCAACAACCAGGTCAGTTGACTCAACTGATAGTCTAAAAAATATAGAACACCGACACCGCTTCATATAGCATAGTATTTGACTCTCTATACATGTCTCGTTCTGGCGCGGTCTGACGTGTTTTTGGCCACTGTACCGTTCCGCGTTGATATATCGGCCATTCTGGACGAGCTTAACAAACTAGCTTAGGAGTATTTATGAAATAAGTTTATGCATTTTTGTTTATAAAAAATTTCATATAATTTGAGAGGTATTCATAAAAAAGCTAAACAATAGTATCATTTATGAAGAATTAACTTACATAATAAAGGTATAGTCTCAAAGTTGTTTATGAAAAATGAAATAAGTGGTCTTATGATAGAATTTAAACCTTGTACTAGAGACTTTCATTTATAAGTTCAAGTTCTTGCAAGGCTATTTTTATTCCTTCTTGTAAAAGTGACTTATGAGTTCATTCAAAACTAGTCAAAACCTTATACTAAAGAAAATTTCCAAAATTTTGTGTTGTTATTTTGGTCATCCCAAAATCAGTTTATCATCAATGCAGTGAAAGTACAGCTTAGCCTTACAATGGAATTTGTTAAATACCTTTTAAGCCTTGAAGTCTATTTGTTTGCCTTAGCCATCTGTAATTTAAACTTATAGCAACTCTTGTGTTTCTCTTGTCTTGTTTTCATAATTATAATGAAGTTATCTTTACTATAAAAATAAGATGAAGCAATGATTGTTTGCATGAAAATCAGATGAAGCAACGGGCAGAGAAGATTGCTTATCGTGGCTAGATAAACAACCGAGTAGAAGCGTTGTTTACTTGTGTTTTGGAAGCCGTGGATCTTTCTCTGTGGCACAGTTGAAGGAGATAGCTGAAGGGTTAGAGAGGAGTGGGCACAGATTTTTATGGGTGTTGAAGAGGCCAGTACAAGAATATCTTGGAAAGAATCAAGTTCATGGCACAGCAGAGGAGTTTGAGTTGAGTTCTATTTTGCCAAGTGGGTTTATAGAGAGAACCAAAGAGAGGGGCCTGGTGGTAAGGTCGTGGGCTCCACAGGTGGAGGTGCTGAGTCGCGAATCAGTCGGTGGGTTTGTGAGTCACTGTGGCTGGAACTCGGTGCTGGAAGCGGTGGTTGCTGGAGTTCCAATGATTGCATGGCCATTGTATGCAGAGCAGCATGTTAATAGGAACGCGATGGTGGAGGACATGAAGGTCGCTGTTGCAGTGGAGCAAAGGGGAGGAGATGGGTTTGTTAGTGGAGAAGAAGTGGAGAAGAAGGTACGGGAGTTGATGCAGTCTGAGAGAGGGACAGAGATAAGGGAAACGATTTTGAAATTCAAAGAGATGGCTAGTGATGCACTTGGAGAATTTGGGTCATCTACGAAAGCACTTTCCAACCTGGTTCAAACATGGAACAATAACTAATTCCATTGCGATAAGTTGCAAGTACGATTATTGATTAATATTGTAAACGTGTAATGGAACTGGATATCTTCAGCTCTTTTGCAAGGTAACTTTTGCATTTTCGTTGTAGTTGCTGCATTGCATTATTTTGCTTCTATATTATTTTTACAAATGTAGACTCCAATATTCAAACTGCTCCTGCACCATTTGTCCCTGCGTGCTTCATCCTCGTTCATCTTTAGGTCCTTTTATGTTGTATTACTCTGTGCCAAGTAGTTATTGCAACTGATTTTAATGAAGAAAATATGGATTCCAAGCTGTTCACCCGTGCTACTCATTAATCAGTATTGGTTTGACTTCTGATAGAAGAGTCGTCACCGAACTTTATTTATCCCATGAGGGGAAAGGAAAATATCGAGAAAATCTTAAGAAAGAAACGGATAATATGGTCTCGCAATCAAGAACGGATTTGGAAGCCGGTTATGCGAAGGGAAGGTATTAACACCCCTCGCATCCATCGTACTCGATGGAAACCATTTGTTTGTCGACGTGTGAAGGTATTTGCTAAAAGGTTATTGCTTCTTATGAGTGTTCCAAAGGATAAAGAGAGGTTAGAAACAGGGGAAAGAGAGGTAACGGGGAAAGAAGAGACTCGGTAGGACTTCGCGGTCCTAGGCCTACGTATTCTCAACAGATATGAGAAAGTTAGAGTGGACGTAGTTCAGGAAACTACAGGTATAGATAAAAGTGTGCTCGACAAGGATTGTGGCCCTTGTGGCTACGTATCTTTACTTGAAACAAGTAAAGAATCAGAGCAGCCGTAGTTCGGCCTACGGTTTGCGGGGAAGTTCTGGTAGACGATGCTATCGTGCGCATTCTAGCAGTTTAGGTGTATTGTTGCTCGCTCGTTGGAGACTTAGGCGTCACCTGTTTGCGGTAGAACGGACGTATCATGTTCTTCTGGGAAATGGTGGAAAAGAGAAAAGGGTGATCGCCAAGACATCGCCGTCTTGTGCCTACGTATTCTCAACATGCATGAGAAATCAAAGCAACGTAGTTCGTGAAACGGGTAACCAGTGTTTTTGTGGATGATATTATCGCAACGCATTCTAGCAGTTTAAGTGTATTGCTGCTCGCTCGTTGGAGACTTAGGCGTTACCTGTTTGCGGTAGAACAGACGTAACATATCTTTTTGAAAGATTAGTTTTTGCCATGCGAGGCAAGATGTCACATTTGATTTGTGGAAGATTTTTAGGGTCGAAATAGGTCCTCGGATAGTAACCCCTTGCGGGTAGTACCCAATTCTTTATCTCAAAGTTTTTATTGAAAAGGTGTGGCGAATACAAGTGTGTCTTCGTATTGAAAGACGGGTATTGAGACCACACACTCTACAGTGAGTATCCTGACACTCGGAGAGGAAGAAGTCTACACTCAATCCTCTCTCTTTAGTTCAATACAAAGAGAACTTCATTCTCTTATTAAAGGTGTTTTTGGTCTTGAATGGTAAGTGTTTTGCGACAGTGAACCCTACGGTAATGTCAAGCAATCGGGATAGGAGAAGGCCTACGCCTAACTACTCCACGACCATTCAAGTTTTTGTTGTGAAAAGAAAAATGAAAATTCACTCGGTACGGGACCAAGATTTAGGAGAAAAGGTGTGACGAATACAAGCATCTTTGTATTGAAAGACGAGTATCGAGACCACACATTCTACAGTGAGTATCCTGACACTCAGAGAGGAAAAAATCTACACTCAATCCTCTCTCTTTAGTTCAATACAAAGAGAACTTTATCCTTTTATTAAAGATGTTTTTGAGAAGATGCGAAAGAGATAGGAGGTGAATACGAATATACACAGGTGATATGGATAATATACAGGATATATAACCAACAGTCCATCAATTAGGATTTTATGGTTCCGATATTTACAAGAATATGAAATAATATACAGATTAACGATATATACAAGAATATTATGACTGAATTTAAAGCAGTTAATATTTGACAGAAAATAAGGTTAGTGGTTAGTTTTGTTAGTGAATTTCAAAGTGCATTGTGAATCAATCACCCGTCCTTGTCTACTTCTACTCATTAGTCTTAACTTAAGATCGATTTAGATTGGCTTATTTGAGACTGTTTGAAACAGCTTATGGACAAAGCTTACAACATGTTCTGTAAGTTGCTTTTAGTTCATTTTCTTATACTTTTCATCATAGCTTATACTTATGCATTAATGTGAGAAGCACTTAATTATAAATTGTTTATCTAAACAGGATTTAGGACTTATTTTGGGTGAGTATTTTTAACCTTTGAGAGCTTCTCAATAAAGTATCTAAATCCCGCTTAAAATGCTCATAGATCTTAATTATAGTTTTTACTTTTTATTTTAGTCTCTATCCCACAATGATGTAGTACATAAATATTTCATAAAGTGTCTGCGTCACTCTCAATATTTAACTTCCCAATTATTGTCATGGTGAATAGAATACAATATAATTGATAAGGTTGGTTTAGTAAAATTATACTATTATCTTTCTTTCATTTAGAATATTCCTTTAATATATGTCCTTTATTGTGAGATGGAGGGATTTTATAAACGACAAAATTTAGATGTATTTCGTTATGTGTTTTTGGTTAATAATGTTTTATGAAAGTTTGACAAAAAATGGATATTCTATATCCTAAAAGAAGAAGTCATTACAATTATGAATATTTTAAGTGAATATTTGTAGTTGGTATATCTAAATCCACCCATTATTAATTAATCTCATGTTTTTGTCTTCTATCCTCTTTTCCACTCTTAGACTTTATTCTCTCTACTGCTATGCCGGCAGCAGTGTGTCAGTTACATCACTCTTCATCACACTTTTATTACTATATATTGTTTGTTATAAATCATATAATAGTATAACAGTATCATCAACCACAAAACCCCAAGAAAGAAAAAACTATCCACCAAATCAAAACTACTGCATTCCACTTACCCAGACCATTTGTGTTGTGCCTGTGACCAAAGTAACTTACCAAAGAAGATGGAAGAAACAACAACAACAATAGTGATGTATCCAGCACCAGGCATAGGTCACATAATTTCAATGGTAGAACTAGCCAAACTTCTCATTCTCCAACAACAACAACAACACTTCTCCATCACAATCCTTCTCACCACTGGCTTCTTCGACAACCCATCCATTGATTCTTATATAAACCGCATCTCAACCTCTCACCCTTCCATCACCTTCCACCGTTTCCCTTCCGTCACTGCACTCATTCAATCCAACTCACAAAGCTTAGCCGCAACCGGATTCAAGTTCATCAAATCAAACAACGTCAATGTCGAATCTAAACTCTGTCAAACCTCTCAAGCCTCAGTTATCAAATGCTTTATCATTGACCTCTTTTGCTATTCCGCAATGGAAATAGCTTCCACCATGGGAATCCCTGTTTATTACTTCTTCACTTCTGGAGCAGCGGTTCTTGCTCTGTATTCTTACTTCCCGAAGATTCACAGTGAAACAAAGGTGTCGTTTATTGAAATGGTTGGAGTTGAAATTATGGCGCCGGGAAATGCGTCTTTGAATGCGGTGCTGATGCCGGAAATGGTGCTTGATAGGGAAGATCCTGCTTATTGGGTGATGTTGTGTATGTGTGAGCATATTTCACTGGCCAAAGGAATCTTGGTGAATACATTTCTTGAACTTGAAACTACAGCAGTAAAGGCCGTTGTAGATGGTGCGTGTTTTCCAGATCTCGGAAGAAGTCCTCCTCCCATTTACTGTATAGGACCATTGATTGCTGACCCTCAACAACCAGGTCAGTTGACTGCTACTGTTATTTTTTATATTTTCTGTTATTACAAAACTTCCACTTGGCTTGGACTTTATTTGATGAAAGGTGAGTAATGAATGGCAAGTTGTGTGAATATTGTCCAAAACAGAAACAGAAACTATTATCTGTAATTTAAATTCAACACTTTTTGTGCTGCTCTTGTTTTGTTCTTTATAATTATAATGAAGTTTTATGTCTCTACTAACAAATGAAGCATTGATTGTTTGAATGAAAATCAGATGAAGCAAGGGACAGCAAAGATTGCTTGTCATGGCTAGATAAACAACCGAGTAGAACCGTAGTGTACTTGTGTTTTGGGAGCCGTGGATCGTTTTCGATGGCACAGTTGAAGGAAATAGCTGAAGGGTTAGAGAGGAGTGGACACAGATTCTTATGGGTTGTGAAGAGGCCAATACAAGAACACCTTGGAATGAACCAAGTTCACGATACAACAGGGGAGTTTGAGTTGAATTCTGTTTTGTCAAGTGGGTTTATAGAGAGAACCAAAGAGAGAGGCCTGGTGGTAAGGTCATGGGCTCCACAAGTTGAGGTGCTGAGCCGCGAATCAGTCGGAGGGTTTGTGAGTCACTGCGGCTGGAACTCGGTGCTGGAAGGAGTGGTTGCTGGAGTTCCAATGATTGCATGGCCATTGTATGCAGAGCAGCATGTTAATAGGAATGTGATGGTGGAGGACATGAAGGTGGCTGTCGCGGTGGAGCAAAGGGAAGGAGATATGTTTGTGAGTGGAGAAGAAGTGGAGAAGAGGGTGAGAGAGTTGATGGAGTCTGAGAGAGGGAGAGAGATAAGGGAGAGAAGTTTGAAGTTCAAAGACATGGCTAGAGATGCACTTGGAGAATTTGGGTCATCCACAAAAGCACTTTCCAACTTGGTTCAAACATGGAATGATGATAACTAATTCCATTGTGCCAATGTGGAAGGTAAAATTTTCATTTTTAATTGTTGCTTTTAGGTTTTATCTTATAATAGAAATCTACTTGAAATTCAAACTTATGTTAACTGTTTATAGTTTATATGAAAGTAGTTTGATTACATTTTATTTTGTTTTAAAAATAATTTATGTACAAGCATTTAAATAATTAGTATTTATAATATAAATGGTTAATTAAGTTATTTATCCTAATAGGATTTTGGACCCATTTTGGATGAACTTGTAGTTTTGAAAGTTTATCAATTAATTTAAGTATTATAAAAGTCCATATATGTATATGAAGAATTTAAATAAAGAAGCATTTGAAAAGGTAAAAATACAACAAGTCGATACTCTATTTCAAAATAGTTCATACATTTGTAGAAAAAAAGGTGAAACTTTTCAACTTTTAATGTAACATTAATTACACTTTTTTTTTTCTTCCTTTTTTTTTAATAAGACTACCTCCGTTTTTTATAAGAGACCATTTACTTTTTAAGTTTATTGAATAATCAATGTATCTAGTCTACAAATGGATCAAATACATTTATTATACAATGAACCTAAATAATAAGTTGTCTCTTATATAAAAGAACGATTGTAGTATTGTTTTACCCCTGCTATATAAAAACAATACTCGTTTTACCCCAATTCAACTTTTCCTACTTCGTATTATTGGTAAAGGCACGATTACACTAATAAATAAGATATTTTAGTAAAAATGTTCCTTTTGCATGTGAATCTCGAGCTCCAATCAACTACGAGCTTCAAGCCCCCATTCTGAGTTTGGGATAACCACTAGTCTTCATTTTGAACTAGCGAACATGTCTCATTCACAACAACCACGACATATGATGCATGCCAATTAATCATACAATGACACAGTATCATAATGAATGGGTCTCACTCGGACTGTAAACATCCACACAACAATAACATGGTAAGGACTACAGTCCCACTCTGACTGTAACTCATCACGCGCTCAACATAACACGAGTAGTTCTCACCCCGAACCGCTCGCCTCATCAATCACATAAGCATGTATAATCATCACAAAAAAATTATTTTACCAAAACACTATACGCTTCAAACGACATATCATTTAGACTTATGGAACAAAAGTTACGGCCAAAATTGTCGGGGAATAAAACAAAGGCAAAACATATTTTTTCCCACAAATTAGCCTAAGGCAATCGATTATCATCAATGATGATTCGCTGCTGACTTCAATGTAATCGATCATTTCCTCACACTAATCGATTGACATTTATTTTTTTCTTCAAAAATACACATAAGTAATCGATTGTCATAGGCAAAATTTCCAAAAATACACTGATGCAATCAATTGCTCCCCAATAATAATCGATTGTTATAGGCAAATTTTTCCAAAAATAAGGGCATGCAATCGATTTTCATCTAATGTCAATCGATTGTCATTATGAATTTTTCTAAAGGTCCCTATTTCCTCTACATCGCTCGTCTTTCCCATCCCACACCTCTTACCACTCATACTAGTGCCTATTTTATCAATCAAAACACCATTGATTCACATCCTATTATGACCAATACATCAAATAACCCCAGAATAACATTGATCCATTTTGTTTATCATGAATTAATTCATTATAGATATGCCCTAAAATCTCCAATTCAACATAGTTTTATCATAACATCAATGGAATCGTGAACATCAAACAAAACACATATTATCACATCAATCCATGGCAAAACAAAATCACAACATTCATCTATCAGGCTCATAATCAATCAATAGAGAAAACATAAAACCCTATTAGAGATTAAGGGAAATCACTCTACGCTTTCGTGTTATAAGCACCCTTAGATGAAGAATCCCCGCTCCCTACCTTGTAATTCCAGGAAAAATCAGCAAGGAAAGCATCAAAATTTTCTCCTTCAACGTTCTTATCTCAAGTCCTTTATTTTCATGTATTGATAGAGTATAGTATGGTTTGAAAGGGTTATACAAAAAATTAGAATAGTATGGATCAACCATTGATGAATGAGAAGGACGTGGAGTTCAAGTCTCTTTTTTTAGCCATCTATTCTTAAATTTTGTTCGAGCATAGCTTCCTTATACTATAACCTTTGCAAAACTAAATTTGAATCCGAATTCCCCTTATTACAACCTCAAGAGAAACCTGATCAATTGAATTTTCCACAACCTGGTCTTGAACATTTAACTCCTTCCTCCTCAACACCCAACTCAATTTCCCCCAAAACTTCATAATTCCACACTTTCAATTTTGATCACATCTTTTTAAGTTTTTCTTTGAACACAAATACACACATTCCTTTCACTTTAGATGAATTCCACGTGTTTTCCACAATTAAAACCTTGAAAGATTTTGGACCCCAATTGACACCGCTTGCCTTTATCCATATGTGACAGTGATCTGACACTTCCTTGCTTCCCACAAATTGACCAACAGTTACCCAATTCTAAATGAGACCTTTAAATAACAAAAACATGTCTAATGTACTCATGGTGCTCCCACCACTATTAATCCAAGTATACTTGTTTCCTAAAGAAGATGAATCAACCAAGTTCAGATGATTTATGAATTCACTAAATTCAAGAATTTCAAAACTATTGACTTGAGAGCTATTTCCTTTTCTTTGTCCCTTCTCTTAACTGGATTAAAATCACCTGTCAAACACCACCCTCCCCTTGGATACTTGTTTCTAAGTTGTCATTGGTCAGACCACAACTTCCTCTTTGTATGAATGCATCACAGTGAGTATATGTTCACTATGAAATAATACTTTCCATTCCACTTTAATTTAATCCCCATGAAACCATCATCACAAAGAAAGGAAATATTTTTCTTATTGTTGATTAATGAAAAAGGTACATAGCAGTGGTATTTATACTGTATGAGAAACTAATTAATAAGAAGGAAAAGTAATAGAAAACTAAAACTAAGGCTAAAGTAACGGAAAAGAAAATACAATAAGATATATTATTTCATATTCATATCTAAAATTTCTCGTGGGATTTAAGTGTTTTGCACGCTGAAGAAAAAAAAAACGTTACTAACTAAACCTATCATCAATGGCATAAAATATAGGTAAATGAAATTAGACTTATGTTAGGTTTTTGATATATTAAATAGGTAGAAGTCAAATGACAAGAATGTAAATTTTTAGATTGGGAATCAGAGATGAATTTGATTGAGTCAATATTTTAAAATCACTAACAGATTAAAATTGAAAAAAAACTATTTGAATCGTACAAAATCATTTGAACTAAAGAATCAGATGATTTTATAAAACTGTCATCAAACTGACTTTCTTTTTTTAAAGTTTAATAGGTCAGTGTTAAAACTTAACATACATTTCTCAATCATAAAAAATTTTTTTGTGTTTTTTTACAACCATACAAATTTCAAAGTTTTATCACTCCGTTATAATTTTTCTTTCCACCACACTTAATCATTATCACTTCGTCTCTTTCAAACATAATCATAGTGTCTAACTCAATATTGATTTCTATTCAAATCAACAATTTTTTTTTGTCAATTATGATTTAGTTGAATTTCATTTTTGTTTTTGTTTTTTAATTAAGTATATTGTATTGTTTATTTTTTGTATTCTATCTTATTTAGTTGGGGTATACTTTATTATTTGATCTTTATTTTAGTTATTATATTTTATCATATTAATTTTGGTTTGAATTAGTTTAACTTATTTTATTGTAATTTTTAATTTGTTCAAATTATTTTTAAAAGAAATTTGAAAATAAATGTACTACTATATTTGTTATTATATGCACTATTAATATTGTTGTATTAAATTTGTAATGGATTTTTGAAATATTAATTTTATTAAATTGTGAACATATAACTATGTGTGACATATTTATAAAAATTAACTTTATATTATTAATTTATTTAATAAATAATTTGACTGTAGAATTAATTAATTGAACAAATTAAACCTATCAGTTCAATATTCAATTCGTTTTTAAAACATTAATATTTTTGCATTGATTGATATTAAAAATACCACAACTTAAAAGAATTAACAAATAAAACAACTAATAATATTAGATCATTAGGTCATAAAATTACAAACTGAAATAGAAAATTTTCAAATATTTTTCTATAAAAACAAACTTATGCAATTACAAGCGATGTGAATTTTCTCAAAACTAAACGAGTATTTTGTAAGTTTGAAACACTTTCTAGTTGTAATTGTAGGAGGGAACTTTTTCTCTCTCTCAGATTCAAATATCTATTTTGGATATTTTTTACTATCATGGAAATCTACCCAAACTCAATATTTTAAAAGAATGTTTAACACCAAATATTCTAAAACTCTGGTATTAAATATACATATTTTAAATAATTAAATTTTAACACCTGTTTTCAGTCGATACATTTATAAACAATTAAAACAATAAAATCAAGTGTTAAAGGAAAGAAAATAAAACATGGTTGAATCCTTATTTGTATTAATAAAGTATAATAATAGTAATGTAGAAACAAATGAATCCTTATTTTGTATTAATAAAGTATAATAATAGTAATAAAGAAACAAAGTAATTCATATAAGAAATAAGATACTAGTATAAAGTTATTGCAAAAAAGTGTTAGTAAAAAAAACTCAATACATTTAGTTAAATGTGAGAAAATATTTATATATCACCATTTACACATACATTTTATACTAATATAAAATATATAATAATTTGTACATTTTTTTACATAACCTCATAGTTAGTACATGTGGTTATATTTTGTGTGAGTATAACAGAAATGATAATAAAATACATATAGTTTGCATAGATTTTGTGTTAAACATTAAATTTTTGTTATTTTTATGTGATTATATCATATAGTTTTTATGAGTTAATATTAAGAGACATACATGATTATTTTATGTTAAGAAAATAAAATGTCACACAATAAATTATTTGTTAAACATGAAGAAATTTAAATTGTGTGTTTGGTTACTAATTTACTTAATAATAAAGTATGACGGAGTTTTTTTTATAAAAACTTTAGTTCTGAGTCAAAAATTGAGACAAAATGAACATTGTGTTCGACAGATATAATGTGAATATATTTTTTCTTGTGAGAATATAACTATTAATTTTAATTTTAAATAAGATAATAAAAAATACGCTACACTAAAAAAAAAAATTTCTTTTATATATTGTCATAGATAAGAATATTTGTGTACATCAAAATGTAATTGTTTTTTTATTTAAATTAATATGTTGATCTTTTCAATTTTCAACATGTTACTAATATCTATAAGAATATTTAAAGTCATTATATAAAAATTGTCTTGATGGAAAATATTAATATTATAAAATTATTTGTCTATATTTATTCTTTATTTTAATTCTATGATATCATCTCCGTTCTTTTATATAAGAGACGTTATTTTTTAGGTTCATTCAATAATCAATGTATTTGATCAATTTATATAATAGATACATTGATTATTCAATGAACCTAAAAAGTGATTTGTCTCTTTAAAAAAGAACAGAGGTGGTATTATTCAGCAAACTTATAGTTTAATTTACATATTTTTGGAAGAAAAAAACACAGAGTTTGGCTACATTTATCTAACAATTAATTTACATTAAAACATAAGACAAATGACTATGACTTCAATCGAATAAATTACAATTATTAAAACTGTTAAATTTCACTACCACCCATTTATGAGAAAGATGTTTAAAATTGACAAACATCTTCGGTTAATCCATCTTAAAACAAAACTTTGTTTATGCTAAGCCAAAGTAACCAGTAAACTAAAATTCAAAAAATACCACACAACCTTTTGGAATCATCCAACTTCTTTTTAATCCCTTTTAAGACCACTTTATTCGTCGAATTTGCTTTTTCATTGGCTTGGGGATGGACGACAAGTAAGAACTTTGTTTGTACTCCCAATTTGCAGAAAAAGTCAGTGATTATGGTGCTAGCGAATTGTATTCTATTTTCGGAGACAATGACGTATGACAACCCAAATATGCACATGATTTTCATCCAGTAAAAGTGGTAAACTCTTTCTACTGTAATCTTTACGATAACCTTTGCCTCTATCAACTTTGTGAAGTATTCGTCTCCCACAATCAAAAAATTTCAATTGCCAATGTTCTAGAGGGAATGAGCCTAGAATGTCCACCCCACTGGTAAAAAGGACAAGACAATCTATGGAGTGAAGAAGCTTGTTGGGGCATGACGCATGTCGACATTTTTCTAACATTGGCCACGATTCTTGACAAACGCCAAGCTGTCTTTTAATAAGGTGGGATAATAATAGTCTGCCCTAAGTAGTTTTTGTGCGAGAGCCCTACCGCCAATGTGAAGAAGATTGGCTTTGTTCCAGAAGAAAATACTTGTGCTTTAAAAGGTGGATAAAAATTCATAAATAGTTTAGCTTTAATAATATTTTAAAGGAATGGAGTTCCAAGTCCTAGGAATGAGTCACCCATCCAATTCCTCCAGCTTATTTGCTCAATCTGGAAACTTCTGGAATATGCGACATAGTCTTTCCTAGTTGGGCTACAATATCCCTTATATGCAGGCAGAACCACTTATCTCAGCACCAAGTCGCCCTCCTGCTTTTCCCTTGGCATTACTTTAGAGTTGTATCTTATAGTCATTCTTTTCTTGGCGGCGAACTCTCAAATATGGGAAATGTCTCTTATTTCGTCAATCAAATTAGCGGTATCATTCACTTCCTGGTTGAATTGAGAACACTGTCATGAGGGTGTATCGATCTTTATAGGTGGCATAACATCCACCCCGTATACCATAATGAAGAGAGAATCCTTATTAGTTGAGTAGGGATTGGTATGGTACAACCATAAAAATTTCACGTAGTAATTTAGTCCTTATGTACAAATTTTTGAATGTTTATGAGCAAGGAGAATATTTTGTCTTTATTGTTATGTGTGCTACACTTCCACAGAAAGATCTTTTCTGCCTAATAAGGCAACAAAGTACGTTGGACTTCCAAAGCAAGATCTGTGTCACCTCTCAAGAAAATACGAATATGATGGACTTCTATAGGAATATCCTTGCCTCATCTAAAGGAAATACGAATATTTTGAACTTCCACAAGAAGATCATTGTCTCCCTTAAAGACAATACGAATAGGTTATATGTTAGGGTTACCTCATCTAAACACCTCACCTGAGGGACTTGGATTCTCGTCAGATAAGATCAGTGTATAATCTCGCCCGAAAGACTTAGAGTCCCATCAAATATAGGCTCATTTAAACGCCTCTCTTAAGGGACTTAGAGTTTCCTCAGAAAAGGTTCAGCCTAAGGTCTTGCCTAAGGGACTTGGCCAAAGTATGACCTGAGAGACTTAACTTAAAATTCTTTCTTGAGGGTTTCTACCAAAGTCTTGGTCAAGAGACTTAATGCCTTACATGAAAGACTTAGAATATCATCAGAAAAGATCAACATATAATATTGTCGGAGGTACTTAGAGTCCCATCAAACAGCCTCATCTAAATGTCTCTCCTAAAGAACTTAGAGTCTCGTCGTACAAGGCATATCCTAAGTCTCACCTGAGAGGCTCAATTAAAGTTTGTCTCAATAAACTTAACTCAAAACGTCTTTTCTTAAGGTTTTAAAAAAACTTTTGCATAAAGTCTCGTCTAAAGGACTCAACTACAGTCTGACTCAAAATACTTAATAGATATTTTTTAATATTTTTCTTATTTTGTTGAATTTAGTTTATGTATCCAACTTCTTCTTTTTTCCTTTACTTTAAATTTATGTTAATATTATAAGAATTTTAAATAGAGTCTAAATTGTCATTTAAATTCATAACCTCAAACTCTTACTGCTGAGTTGGCACGTGCATAGTTTCATTTAAAATAATAGTTCTTATAGTTTGTTGTAATAATTACTTTTTTTTATTTTAGCTCGTGCCTCAAATATTGAGCCTTGGGTACATCTCTTTTGTAATAAGTCTATCATCTATCAACGAGGAAGCAAGCTCGATATTATTCAATTTATCTCTATATTATAGTATCTGAATCTAGTTGTATGATTTAAGTTCAATTTGTGTTGTAAAAGAAAATATGTAACTTTTTTAATTTGAAAATATGTGGGAATGGTTGATAAAATATTTGATAGGATAAAGTTGTGAGCTTAAAAAGTAATTTTTGTTACAAACATAGTCATCATATCTTATTGGAAATTTTGGAAGTGTAAAGGGTAGGAAGTGTTGGTGGAGCAAGAATAGCAAGCATTATGTAATTTATTTTTTAAGGTTGTTAGAAAATAGTAAAGAATTTTTTTTTTTTTTACAGGAAATGGATATATCCATATATTTTTGACTTATTTTTTCTTTTTTTAAATAAAAAAATGGTAAAATATGTATTCACGAAAAATTAGACGTATTGGTCCTCGTAAGCATCCGTTTAAAATATCAAAGGGGGTTATTTATATTCAAACTAGTTTCAACAATACCATTGTGACTGTTACATATGTAGGAGGTCGGGTGATTTTTTGGTCCTCTGTCAGTTCATGTGAATTCAAGAGTACACGAAGGAAGACACCATTTGCCGCTACAACCGCAACGAAAAATGCTCTTCGAACAGTAGTCGATCAAAGTATGCAACAAGCAGACGTCAGCATAAAAGGTTCCGGTCGAATAAGAGATACGGCATTAAGAGTTATTTTTCGAAGTGGGATACTATTAAACGTATATGAGATGTAACCCTTATACCATATAATAGATATAGGGCTCTTAACAAAAAAACGTGTGTAGTATAAAGAAAAATGCCAAACAATCAAAAACTCTAATATGATCATAACTTGGTGGAGAATTATGAATCATTTCAAAAGGAAATTATGAAGATATGATAAATGATGGCATTTTGTTGATAAGAAATGCCTAAGTATGATGTGTAAAATCATCTATATGAATCATCTACTTCAATGAAAATGCTTTTTTTTTCCCTTTAGTTTGAACTTCTTATATAGCATAATATTTATGATATATAGCATAATATTTATGGAGTTTTATCCTTGGATGTTAGATATGTTTTTGTCCAGAAATAATGCACAATTAGATGAGAATATGAGTTGTTTCATAAATATCTCCAATAAAATATAATTTGTTTTAATTTAAATTCATATTCAAATATTCATTTAAATTTAAACTAATTTTTGACCTGCTGTCAAACAAATCATTTAATCATATTGTTAAACCAATATCAATAAAAACTGATCTAATCTTTGACCAAAAAGTCTTCAAAATGCAACAACATCAACCTTTTACACAAGGCCTAGATGATGAACTGACATGCTTCGACATCGCATTCAATGTGTGTCCTTTCTACACCTCCATGCAGCTTAAACAAGCTAGATAATCTTAAACACTCATAACACCTCTCCATATTATTGTTTTACAAAATACAGTCAATCCAAATAACTAAACTAATAAAAAAATTATTATATTTTTATTATAATCATTATTAATTATGATGAAATTATGTATACTAAACAATAATATTGTTTAAAATCAATTTTGTATTAAATAAAAGTATTTAGTATTATACTAATATAAATATTTTATATTAAAATAATAATATTTTAGAATATATTGAATAAAAATTGTTTTAACAATCTTACCTTTAGTATTATATTAAATAAAATAATAATATGAAAGACTATAAAAATTAATAAAAGTAAAAGGCTTAGATTTGCTAGGGATGCCAAAGCATGGAATATGCCAACAACAAAACACTTTTTTTTCCTCTTTGGAAATATCACCGCCACATCCTTTTTAATTTTTGTGTTGTTATGGTAACTAGGAAAATAGTTTAATAGCAATTTTCTTAAATCTACTCTAATATTTTATTTTACTATTATTAAAAAATTGGTGAAATTCAAACCATTTTAAGTGATCATTTTAAAAAACCTTTACTTATGTAACATTAATTACATTTTTTCGTAAATATAAAAGAGTCAAACTTTTTAATTAAAATTTGCATTTATTTTTAGTCAAGTAAATTTTTTTATATAAAGAGATCAAAGGGTGTATGAAACATAACTCAAATCACTTCAACTTAGAGATGAATAATCTTAGTCTCTTTCTGATTCTATATCTTTCAATCTCTTTTGCAACTTCTTCTACTTTACTTGACAAGATTTTCATGCATTGCATGTTAACCAAAGTTCATAACTCCATTGAAAAAACAATGTTTATCAACTCATCTTGCTTATTGTATCCAAAAGTATTGGAATCATTGGAGCAAAATCCAAGATGGTTGAGTTCATCAAACAAGCCTCTTTTCATTGTTACACCTTCTCATGAATCAGAAATTCAAGCAGCTATTCTATGTAGCAAAGAGATTGGTTTACAAGTTAGAGTCATAAGTGGTGGCCATGATTATGAAGGGTTGTCTTATATTTGTAAGACACCCTTTGTCCTAATCGATCTCGTCAACATCCATTCAATCGATATTGATCTTGTTGATGAGTCCGCTTGGGTTCAGGCGGGTGCAACATTAGGTGAACTTTACTATAAAATCTCCGAAACAAGCCGAGTTCATGGATTCCCCGCAGGTAAAACTAGCTTCACTTATTTAAGTTTATCTACTAGACATATTCATAGTCCGATTTCAGCTTTTAGTACTGCGTTAGATAAGGTCTTTAAGAAACTTTTTTTTAGAATCTTTAAAATGCTTTTGACAGACGCTCTAAAGGGTCTCGCAATGCTTAGAATAGTAGATAGACACGTAAGTTATGCATAAACTCTGATATGGTAAGCGCTTAATTAAGTCGTTTTTTATCAGGGACTTGTCCGAGCGTTGGAATAGGCGGACACATAAGTGGAGGAGGGTTTGGTACTTTGTCGAGGAAACATGGTCTAGCAGCAGATCATGTTATTGATGCTTACCTAATAGATGTAAATGGTAAAATTCATGATAGAAAATCAATGGGAGAAGAAGTTTTTTGGGCTATAAGAGGAGGTAGTGCTACTAGTTTTGGAATCATTCTTGCATGGAAGATAAAGTTAGTTAAAGTTCCATCCATTGTTACAGCATTCACCATTGAAACAACATCAGAACAAGAAGCAACCAAACTTATTCATAGATGGCAATACATAGAACACAAACTTCATCAAGATCTTTTCATAAGAGTCCTTGCTCAAAACAATGGTCCAAGTCCAAATCCAAATTCGAAAACCATAAAAGCAATTTTCAACTCTCTATTCCTTGGAAGAAAAGAAAAGCTAATCGCTATAATGAATTCGAGTTTCCCTGAGTTAGGATTACGGTTAAAAGACTGCATCGAAATGAGTTGGATTCAATCGACTTTGTATATCGCAGGATACAAAAAATCAGATCCTTTAGAGCTTTTGCTGAACCGAACTACGAATTACAAAAGCTCGTTCAAAGCGAAATCTGACTATGTAAAAACGCCTATACCAGAAAGAGGTTTCGACGGTATTTTGCGAATGCTTCGAAAAGAAGACTCGTTCGCGTTACTGATATTAGAACCTTATGGTGGAAAAATGAATGAAATATCAGAATCTGAAATCCCTTTTCCACACAGAAAAGGAAACTTGTACAATATACAATATATGGTTAAGTGGGATGCGGACGGAATCGAAGAATCCAATAGACATATGAAGTGGATGAGAAAGCTCTATACTTATATGAGTCCTTATGTTTCAAAGTCTCCAAGAGCTTCTTATTTCAACTATAAGGATCTTGATTTAGGTAGCAACAAAAATCGAAACACGAGCTACGCAGAAGCAAGTGTTTGGGGGATTAAGTACTTCAAAGGAAACTTTAGAAGGTTGGCAGAAATTAAATCGAAATTCGATCCACACAACTTTTTCAGGAATGAGCAGAGTATTCCACTTATAAAATAAGCACTTTTTTGTGGAATATAGCTTATCATTCATGAATGAACATCCATGATTTATGAAAAAACTACAACAAATTGAACACTACTACAAGATGTTTAACAGAATCATTCACCATAATTTACACCAGAATTGTCTAAAAGCTACTTTTCTAATCCATCAGTTTTCTCATGATGAAATTCTCTTCATAATGTTAAAGTGAAAACAACTATAACAAGAATAAAAGAAAAGAACAAAAATCTGAGACGAACCGCTGAATTTGTACATCAACATTTCAATTCTGTATTTTCTTCATCTCTCAACCCTTTCTCCTGATAAACCTGCATTTAAAAACAAAATTGTAACTACTATTCGATTTAGACCGAGATGGATCACTTAATGACAATCTTGATTTCTTTTGATTCTTTGAAATAGGCGTACCTTTAGCATATGAACTTTGAGATACATTACTTGAAACATGATATAGGACACCTTTCAGCTGTTGAGAACCTAGGTCCACTGTAACTATATATCCACCGTCAAATTTCTCGTCAATTGTCCCATGCAATGAAGTGCCAATTGTCTGTGCTGTACTAACTGCGTATAAGAAAGAAAATAAGTCAATTCAAACAAACCTCATAACATTTGGGTTATAGTCCTATTGTCGGTAAGAGTAGAGCAACAACAAAGAAAAGAGCAAGAAACAAAACATAACATAGAGGAAGAGCACAAAAATACGAAAGATGAGTGAACGCGAGCGAGAAATGCAAAGACGCAAGAGAGAAGAGAACGCGAGCACGTCGTCGCATAGCAAGGATGAGACGGGATGAGATAGTTCTTATTCTCTTTGGTGGAGATTGGTTTAGTTGTTTATCTTTGTGAGTGACTTTTAAAATGAGAATGAAGAGACGTGTTTTAGTTTTTTTTTTTTTCAGTCTTCCATTGAGGCCTGGTCTGTTTTGGGCTTTTTTTTTCAAAAATTTCATTGAACTCGCCAGAGACTCGCGAGTTTGTACGGGTACACATGCGATTCATCAGCTCATTTTGGCCTCCTAGACCCGTAAACACGTTCAATTCTACGAGTGCAATCGCAAGTTTGACAACCAAGGCTTGTACAGTTTGTACTAGCATGTGGCATAATGTTTAATGAGCCTTATCAATTATGAACCACTAACTAACACATACATGATAGAGATACTGACACATTGACAATGGTAATAAGTTGAGAGAATTATATAATTGAAAGTAATCACATGTGTTGATGTCCAACACCGACATTGTGTCAATCTCGGAACTTCTGAGAAAGACAAAGCCAAAGCCAACCATTCCGTCACAAGTCAGCAAACATCACAAAAACAGTATCATTGATCCATGTCACATGTCCGCGGAAGAAGACGCAAATGATACCCTTACTATTGCTATCATGGTAAGAAGCTAGAGGCATTGTTTCAAGTAAAAAGAAACATAGATACATCATATGGATGAATGTTTGAAGCATTGAAGAATTAATCAGATCTAAATGATTTATTGACATACCCTGACGAGGTGAATCATTGATAGCAGCACCCTCCTTGTTGGTTGAGGAGCTATTGGCGAGGTTCCCACTCAGAGCACCTGGATATATGAAATTATTGATCGGTAAAACGAAAATTTCAAAACACACAATTAGAGGAGGGGGGAAAAGTAGACTCATTACTTACTAGGTGGTGAAGGAGGGGCTTGCTTCCCTAAATAATACACTTGCTCAAAGTGATAAAGCAATGATAGATAGTACCTGCGCACCATGAATGATGCGCTTGTTATGGTATCGCGGAAGTTGAAGGTCATAATTACTTCCTTCCATTTACGATCTACAATTACCTACATAAATGTAAGAAAAAGCAGTACTGTCAATAGTGGATTGTGGAAATTTAGGGTTTGTTCAAACTCTCCTATGGAACAAAGCTATAACGCCACTATTACTAAAGCCATTATGTGACAGCGTTTTGTACTAAATAGTTTGTCGTAAAACAATAAATATTTGTTCAAATTCCGGTCCGCTATATAGCTGCTATTTGACAAACCGAAAAAAAAAAAACTTAAAGAGTCATTGGAGAAAGGTTGTATTTAAGAGAAATCAATCTAATAAAAATTTCCAAGATAAATTTCAAACTCAAAATCTGGTTAGTCAAAATCAAATCTGCTGAAAGCACACACAAGGAGGTATACTAGTTTTTATCAATTAGTTGAGAAACTATACAATGCATACCTTTTCCACACCACCACGAGATGTTACTTCGATAAAAAGGTGATGAAGATCTAGTGGCTTCCCTCCTATAGTAGGAATCCTACACAAACAAAAAAGGAAAAAACATGGCTATAAGGATCGTACATCCAGGCTAATCGAATCTCAATTCAAAACAAAACTGAACCCAATAGATATGAGTTGCTCTTTGTATCTTCTTTGGAAATGATTCTTTATTCATTAAGATGAGTCCCGATTCACTGCAATTACTTCCAATCAGCGTTGTCGATGGCAGTCCATGGTGGAGAGCCAAAATTCCACCAAACCAGCCGCCTTGCAGCACCAATATAGCGGATAATGGCAGGAAAAAAAAACCCGCAATATTAGCCGATACTTTCCATTGTGGCAAGCCCAAAAACCGCAATGTATATTCGCCATAGCGACCATGGCACCGCTATTTGATAACACTGATCCCGATGAAACATAAAGCAATCTAAGCTTTGTGTCACCAATCACTTTTCTTGCCATATCGTTTTATCACCTAAAAATCTTGAATTGTATCGCCCTATACCTATTTCGTACTTAAAATTATTATATTTTATCAATCATGTATATGCCATCTATATACGACTTGATTCACAATCCGAAAAAAAGGTTTCCGACTCATAATCAGAATCTCGATTTGTTAAAAACGGGAAAAAGTAATGAATTTTGGTTCTATTGTCAATTTATCGATCATGTATATTGCGTTTATAGAGTTGATTCACAATCCGGAAAAAATAGGCTTCCGATTCACGATCAGAATCTCGATTTCTTAAAAATGGGAAAAAAGTAAGCACAATTTAGTTCTATTGTCAATTTTCCCAATCAACAAACACTTCATACTACTCCACCAAACCTAATATACACCATAAGCTAAATTGAATTAAACTAATATCAAAAAATCAAACTTCTATTCCAATATTAATACAATTTTGAAATTTCACCATCATCATTATCAAATTCTCAGTAGCAGCAACAAAAAGCACAAAATTTGACCTAACCCACAAAATAAAAATCAGAAAAAAAACAGTAAAAAACGGTAATTGAAAGAGAGAAGATACTAACTTTAATTTGGTACCAAATGAATCATGAAAAGATTGAAGCGTTTCCCTAAAGAGATTAGCGTCACGAACAAGGTCAGAGTAGAGAGCAGTTGGGGGAGGATAAGGGTTTGTGTTTAGGGTTTTGGGTTCAGTCTCACACTGAATTTGAATTTGATTTTGATTTTGATTTTGATTTTGAATACTTGTCATTTTTAATAATACCTAAATCAAATTCTCAACTCAAATCAAAATCACAATATCAACGAATACTCTTTTCGAATTTCATAGATATGTGATCTGTTAGAAACGAAATTTTTTGAAAAATATTATGTCTTTTTGAGGGTTTTTTTATCATATATTAAGAAAATGTCATAACTTTAGAAAATATTTATGCCTTCAAGATTTTTCTACCTATATGTTAAATATTTGTTTTTTTTATAGTTGTAAATGTATTTAATGTTTAGAAAATATTTCAATATGAAATATGTTTCGAAGAATATTTAAAACTTATAATACTAATAACTATTAGGATAACAAATAATATATTCGTCTTATTTAGTTCGAATTCATAAAAATGCGCAAAAATAAGGGGTAGAACGAGACGGAAATAGTTGAAGGTGGCGGATTTAAAATTTTAAAAAAATCTTTTATATAAGGATTATTCATCTTAGAAAAATGTTGGTCATCTTAGAAAAATCTTTTGTAACAAGACAATTTTTTATGTTTTTTTCGCTACAAGTTGGTCATTTATGTTAACTAACGTGTTCACCGCTGACATTTTTCACAAATTCTGTTCCAAAAAAGCTTATGTGACACTAACGACGTTGATGTGTCATTTAAGGAGATGATGAAGAACATGTTGAAGACGTTGAAGATGCTAGTCTATGTCATAATGTTGTTAGTTTTGATTTTTGTAGAGTTGATGTGCATTTTGGTTCGAAAGTGATGATTATTGTTAATTTTGATGTTAGTGTCATAAGACATGTCTTTTGGTACCTTCATGTAACATTCGTCGTAAGACATGACTTTTGGTACCTTCATATAACATTTGTTGCAATTCTATACCAGTTTTGCTACAGTAAGGTCGTAATTTGTACAATAAACAAAATTTGAAGGACTTGATTGTTACAATTTAAAAACAAATGAGACATGTTTGTAGCGAAAAACATAAAGGACTGCTTTGTTAAGAAGAATAACTTAAAGGACTCAAGGTATATTTTTGCCAAAAATGTTTTATGTGAAGATTATTCATTACTCTCTTGTATATAAGTCATACTTGAGCTTAACCACCACTATGTTAAAAACATAAGAAAACTTTTTGAGTTTGTACTTAATCCCCCGTCAAACCTAAACTTTATGCGGTCAAGCATTTGGTTTAAAGATAATGTTTTGTGGTCGAAAAACTTTTTGTTGGCTTAAATCACAAAATCAAAGAACGTGTCAACTAAATTGAATGAAAGGGCATCACAAAGTTCTTTCTTAAGAACAAGAAGACCGCAAAAGTGATGAGTATGTGAAACTATTGTTAGATAATATCATCGAAATTTCTAATCAATGAAGAACATTACTCCACACACTTTAAATAAAGAGCACTAGAAGAACACACGTTAAGAGTTTTCCTTTACCCCGCAGTCAGGTAAGCAATGAGATGCATGTGGTTAAATATGTCACGATAAATCATACTTGCCTTTGTTGGAAGTCGGTTTTGGATGTGTCACGAAGGGAATAATGAGATCTTTAGAGAAACAAATTTATTTCAAATCAAATCTTAAAGAGGTAATAAGCCCACAATCACATCTCAAGTAAGCAGGTGATAGGTGGCATGGGGGAATAGACAATCTAATGGTTTTAACTCAAACTCCATGTATTTGTTATGTTTTCTACAAAACGTTATTAGCCAACAAGGAACAACAATTTATAACTAACTACTTCTCCGATGTGAAAAAGATTGTATTAAGTGTCACCCATCTTCATTTGCTACCTACCATGACTGTAACATACTTGCAATAATCTTTCACACTCATACCCTTTACTGCCAATAAAAAAAGAAAATGTGACAGTGGATCACTTTGTTTTAAACTTATCTTTTAAAAAAAAATTATTTGTCGGACTCCTATTAACCAAGACTAATGCTAAACTCAATCTCAAACACTCACCTATCCATTGTCCATTTTTCGGAAATTTCTCATCGATTCTAGGTACTCTCATTCCACCGAGTCATGTGTCTTCTCAAATCTCTTCCTTTTATTTTTTGTGTCGTTCACCACATCATTTGTGATTAAAATGTCATCCAATATTTTTCAATCTTTCATAAAAGTCGTATGACTTTATGAAATAACATTTTCAATTACAATATTCAATCTATTTTCTAAAACCTTTGCTAGAGCTTTATGCATGCACCCAACTAGAAAGATTGATCTAAAGTCGTTCAAACATTGAGAATGCTCCGTCTTTGAAAAATAAAATAATGAATGTATTGTTTGGTCCCTTTACAATTTACAATTCCCGTGAAATTCTTGCAAAACTTATAAAAAAATATGTTTCATCACGTGCCAAAACTCTTTTATGAATTTAAAATTAACTCTATTTAAACATGTAATCTTAAATTTATCGTAGTCCTACACTGTATCCTTGATCTCTCCTTCTTAAAAATCTATTGTTAAAATGAATTGCTTAAAATAGATAAAACTGGGCCTCCATATGATAATTTAAAACTATATTTGAAATATTGAAACAAAACATCCTTAACATTATAAACCTCTTTCATTCTTTGTCCACCTACTTCAGTGCTCATAATATAAGTATTTAGTATTAGTCCCAACCTTCCTTTAATCAAAATCGGCCTCCTCTTTCTTGATAGCACACCATGGAAGTATTTAGTATTAACACCACCTTTTTTTTACCAAATGATTCTACATTATATATATATATATATATATATATATATATATATATATATATATATATATATATATATATATATATATATATATATATATATATATATATATATATATATATATATATAAAAGATGACATGACATTGAATGTAATTGTTTCATTGAATAAGAATACCGATATCACTACGCTAAAAGTGTTTTTCGACAGCACTACAAAGACAACACTTTTTCTCAAAAGCGCTGCTAAAAGTTTAAATTTTGTTATAAAAAAAAAACAAGCGAAAAAAACGCTACTAAAGTATGCCTTTAGAAAGCGCTGCTAAAGGTCATACGTAAGTAACCAATAGAAAGCGCTGCTAAAGCCCAATATTAGAAAGCGCTTTAAAAAAGCGCTGCTATAGGGGGTGTCTAGGTCACACCTTAAACAACGCTTTTCAAAAGCACTGCTAAAGGGCTAGCATATGAAAGTGCTTTTCAAGGGAAGGTGCTGCTATAGGAGGGAAAAAAGCGCTTTTAAAAAGTGAAGTGTTGTAACTGTTTAGGAATAAAGTATGATAGAAAGTTAAGGTATATGAAAGTAAATGACACAAGCAATTATATTAGTCCTCGTATAACCAAAGGTACATTCTTTCCTTCCACTCATTAAAAGATTATTCACTATATTTTAGATCTTTGTACAAATCTCACGCCAAAACTTCTATTAAAATATTTTAAAACATAACAAGAAAAAAAACACCTCTCCCTTGATTTCAACACAAACACCAAACATCTTTGATGGACTTTGAATCATTCAAATTCAAATAACTTTTTTTATAACAATCATCAAACACTATGATGATCATCAAACTACACATTTCACTCTTGATTTTGTATCATTTTTGACTTGTTTGTATTCTAAAATATATGAAAGTTTTAGTTCTTCTCTTTCTCTTAAATATGTTATGAGATTATGGTTGAAAAGTGATGGTTGTCGTCCACGGTAGGGGAGCGTAAGCTTAGTTGCACACAATCATAGAAGGATGTTTGTAGGTGATATTAAAGGGATAAGGGCATCGAAGTGGATAAAAAAATTTAATAAAACTAAATGAATAAAAAAATGATAAGTTTTTTGAAACTTAATTGCTAAGTTTTGCTTAAAATGGATAAAAAATAAATATTAAAATATTAAAATAAGAAAATGATATAAAATAAAAAAGATAAATTATTTAAAATAAAACTAAATTAAAAAACTGATTAAATAAAAATATTATTAATTAAAAATAAAAATAAAATCAGCTCGAAAAAAATAAAATAAACGCACTAAAATGATCAGCGCGAAATAAACGACTCCAAAAAATACAGCGTTTGTTCAAATTCCGAAATAAATTTTTCTCGGTTAAAAGTTCAGATTGATCAAAATTTGATCGAAAAATAATCGAAAAATTAAAAAGAGAATGTCAGGTTAAACTACGTGGAACATAAATTAATATAACGGACATCTGCAAGCTCGATTTTCAAACTTTTCGTCCATTAACTTTACGCACAATTGACTTTTAGTTTGAGTGATTCGGCTGTAAGTCCAATAAATTTATTTTTGCTGATAATTTGGACGTTATGCCTGATAAAAGATGTCATAGACTGTGTAGATGATGTAAAAAAAACAAAAACTTAAAGATAAAAATTAAGGTACGACAGCTGTGAATCCTCTCCCCTAAGATATTAATATCCATGCATTAATAATGTAGATTTATCCATATTTGTATATAATCAAATCATGTTAAATAACCTAATGAGTAGTCATTGGTTTCAAAAAGAAAAAAAATCATATCAAATAAATATTTATCTACCGTAATATTTTTAAAGCAAACTAAAAGATGACATCAAATGATTTGATTAAATACATTATCAATACAAAAATAAATATTAATCTTCAATATGAATGATAAAAATGAATTGTAATGTTCTATTACTAAAATGTAATTTTTTTTTTTAATGTTGCAAGTATACTAATACATTTTCTCTCTTTTGTTTTGAGCCGACAAACACTAAGATGACCGACTAATTTTGAACACAAATCATAATTATGCAAACCACATATCACATTAAATCTCTAATTTTTATTTATCAACATGTAACCATGAACCTTAAACGGACACTCACATTTTCTATTACTCGTGTCATCTCTTTTAAAATTTCGAAGAGGAGTTCGATATCTCCCGCTTCTTTGTACGTCATTGTTACATAGGCGCTTCTTCCATTTGAGTCATTATCGGACCTTCCGATAACAACAACAAATCTAAGTCTAGATGCCTTCATACGAATCCATTCAATCATTTTATCACGAGATTCAAACTCTTACTTGTTACTAAAGTCGTTGCCAACATCTACCGCCTTCAGAACAACCCCTTGAACATTCGAAGAAACAACGCTCAAATAAACAATTTGTTTTGAAAAACATCGGGGTGCACCATATCTATTGAAAACAATTAAAACAATAACAGAATATTAGTTCATCTACTGCTGCGGAGGGGTTGAAAAATAAACATGGACAACTTTCGAAAATGTATCTTTGGACAAGTTCATATACATTCTAGAGATACATCTCTAGAAACAGCGTAACTTTTTCAAAAAAAATTGATGATTAATGTGAGCAATGCAGACGAAAAAGAACAATCTTTACCTCAAATTTTATCTTCTTTTACTCCCTGTGATATGTTGAATCAAATGGATATAGAATGAAGGGTTTTATGGTGAATGGTTTAATGGAAAATTTTGTATTTCAACAATGGAGGAGTGATCATGCAATTGAGTCCTATATCACATAAATTTCGGAGATGCGTCTTCAGAAATATCTGACATGCAAAGATGACAGCAAATTTTAAAACATCGCCCATAATCCCGGAGATACATCTCCAGAATATCTACTGAACTGAACAATTAAAATGTTCTGGAGTTATATCTTCATAATAAAATTAACCCATTGTGTATGGCGTATCTCAGAATGACTTTGGTTGCATATGCAAAAAATGATTTCGTAGATATATCTCCGAAAACAAAAAACATATGTAAAAACTCACACAATGTGCTAGAAATATATAAGATGCAATAAGAAATTCTCAATAAAAATTATAAAAATTGTTATATCCAAAATATAATTCAAACTCTCTTAAATAATCTTTTCTTAAATAGAGTTAACAATTTAAGTCAATCACTTAAGAGTAATACACATTTGAAATATATAGTTGCTCAAGTCTTTAGAGAAACTTTATAAAAATGTTTTCAACTTGTTTTCACAAGTTGTTTTAAATAGCTTAGGAAAACTATTTATGTTTGTTTATAAACTAACTTTAAACTCTTTATTTTATAAAATCTTCTAAATACTTAGACCATCTCCAACGGTGGTTCTTCAAATTGGTTTGCCAACTTGGCATTGAAATTGTCAACAAAAAGTTGTTCCAGCTGGTGAACGTTTCTTGCATAAACAATGGTTCTTCATTTTTTTTATTATTAAAATAATTATTTAACTTGTTGGTTTTATTTTTTTTTTAACTTTTTTTATTTGTTATAAATATAAGTTTGTTGCAAAAATTTATAACAATCCTATTTTCTCTCACTTTTATTTACTCTTTAATTTTAAATTTCTCTCTCACAATTTCATCATTTTACTCATAAATTATTATTTTCAATTTTATGTTTAATTTTAATTTTATGTTTAGTTTATATTTATAGTAATTAAAATTTAAATATTTAAATTATAAATTTAAATAAAATAAATTTAATATAAATAATATATTTAAGTAAAGTAGTGAGACCCAATATGAGTTCTTTGAAGTTGCACCATTCGAGTGAAAATTGAATAAATTATTTTAGAAGAGTGGGTCCCACAAAAAACCTAAAAATGGGTTGCACCATTGGAGGTGCTCTTATAATCGTCGGAGGTGCTCTTATAATCGTCGTATGTTTTTTTCAATTTTCATGTTTTATATATAGAGTAATACCTCGTAGTAAGAGAATCATATGCTAACAATACAAAATTAAACATACTTCAATGTAGAAAAAGGTTTCATTTTCCATTGAACATAGTCCATAGAAGCTTTAATCCAAATCAAATTGCTTTAATCCAAGGAACTTAACTTGTTGGATATCTCATACAAATAAACTATACATCATCATCATCATTACATAAAAGGAACAACAAAAGACAAAATGAAAACAACATAAATGAACAACACCAAGAACAACATAGTAATCTTAATTAACCAAAGAAACTAGGATCATAACCATTGCTAGAAGTGGCCAAGATATAATAAGCAACAATATGACCTATAGAACCCCAAGCCAAAACATCAACAAGGTTAAACCCGACAGGATCATTTGACTTAAGCAAGCTAACATATTCCTTAGCACGTGAGTCACCAGCTTCAAAGTGTGTCACACCATTTTGTTCAGGTAAACCTTGTTTTGCAACATTCTCTCTTTGGAAGTTGAAGAACACAAACCTTCCTAAGAACAACGAGAGACCAGTGCTTAAGCTTATCACAAGTGCAGGGTTGAGTTCAGCTTTGACAACAAGGGATGAGAATCTCTTTTTGTTTTGTGTGAGTTTTGTGGATCTTGTTAAGGGTTTGAAGCCTTGGAAACATAGGTTTGATGGTTTGAGGTTGTGTGTTTGGTGTTTTTGGATTGTGGTTGTTAGGGCGTTTGTGGAGAGCATGGATGATGCTGATGCTGCCATTGTTTTTGGTTTGATGAGTGAATGGAATGGAAGAGAAGGTAGGTTATGGAATTATATGATATAGTATGAAAAGATGTGGTGGAAGAGAAAGATAAGGTTGTTTGTGATTGTGATTTTAGACCATGGAGTCAAGATTTTAGCTAGTGACTTGGCTTGGTTTTATTGGTTTGTTTTGGATTCTAGATTTTTTATTCTACATTTTCTGTGGTGTTTAATTGGTGATATATATACACAGAATGTCTTTTTTGCAAAAATTAGTAATATTGTTGCAAATAAAAATACTCATGATTTTATTTTTAAAAAAACTTCTTTTTAATTTTTTATTATTAAAAATTAAATTGAGTGTCTTAAAATTACAACAAGTTTAACTGAATTCAATGGTTTCAAACTTTCAATGGTTACATGACTCGCTAAATTTAAATTAGTTTTTGAGTTATGATAATTTTAAAAATTGAAATAAGTTTACATATTCTTTTTTGAGAGAAAATAAGTTTAAATATTTTATTGGCAAAAGAAAATTAATAAGCTTATAGTTGCTTATGAAAAGGTTAAACATGGAAGTCCTAGTTTTAACTTCATATGTAGGAAGTTACTATTTAAAAATTGTAAGTTTTCAATACCATTGTTATAATATTTATATACTCCATCCATTTTTGTAATCTATCACATCACCATGGACATAAAAACTTCACAGACAAACTAAATACAAAAGGGTAATAGCTAATAAAACTCATTCCAAAATACAATATATATGTTATTACAACAGTGAGTTTTTTCAAGACAGAAAGTTACTGCATTACATAGTGATGATGATGATACTCAGCAAGATCTGTTTCCACTTCTGTTTGCACCATCATCTTCTTCTAGCCTCCTATTACCTCACTTTCCACACACACACACACACCAGTATAAACAGACACATACAAGCCCTACTATAACTACAAATTGAGGTAATTTGCAGGACACTCAATTTATACATTAACAACCTACCCGAAAAGGATACATTAAGCAAGCTGTTCGATCAAGTGCACTGTCGATTATGTCACTTTATCCCTCGTTTTGATTATATTCGACTAGATCATTAAGTCAGTGTATGAGTAATTACGATGCCGGCCATATTCGAGAAGGCTGCCATAAGTACGATCCCAAACCCCGATGAAAAGGGATTCGGTGTCTGGACTGAAAGATATGCCGGATATCTCACCGAAGAAATCGATTTCCTGTTCTTTCTCATACCCGCTTTTCACGTCATATACATGGACAAAATCTGCAGGCTCGGCTATAGCCATATACTTTCCGTCAGAAGAATGTCGGATTGAACGGATAGCTCCAAGATTTCCCTTCAACACTGCCACTGACTTGGATAAATTTCGCATGTCCCAAATCCTACAGGTTTTGTCCTGGTTTCCCGTAGCAAAGGTCACACCATCGGGATTCCATGATGATGCAAATGAAAAATCTAAGTGCCCGGATAATGGAGCAATAGTCTGCAAAATAAGGAAATTCGGATTAGTAAGATTTGCAATCATGTACTCTTCGGATACAACTGATTGGAAAAGTGGTTGGTTGTTTGACCAAAATGGGCGTAGAGTCCCACCTTTCCATTTTGAGAGTCCACCAACATACTTTCAGGATTGTCTCCCACAATCAGAAGTAGCTTACGATCTGGACTGAGAGAAGTATGCTGCAGCATAGCAAAAAAAGGCTTAAGATGAGAAAATAAATAGAAAGCAAAGAATGTCACAAGAACAGAAAGATATCAAGGATTCTAGCTAGTTACTGAAGGCCATATTGACACTCGAATTTGTTCATTATTGCATCGAATTGTTAACATCAAGAATAAAAGTAGATGACAAAGATACCCAATCGACTCATCCATACGGTAATGTGTAAGCAATGTTTCATATGCAAAAATTGCTCATTAATGCACAAAGAAATGGCAATAAAACTTCTGAAAGAACAAAATTAAAGTATTCATTTATCAATCTTAAGAGGGGGTAGGGAACTAAAAGATTAGAACATAATCTAAAAGACTCACATTCACTGGCCAGGGAAAACGAAAATGCTTAGAGAGTTGAAACTTCTCCATATCAAAGTTTCTGATTCCACAATCATTATTTGATGCTGTGAAATGAACTGCCCCACTAAAAAGCAGGAACCAGTGGTATTAAAACACAGGTACATCCATTCTTAAAATAACAAAACAATTAAGGAGAAGAACAACTAAATACCTAGGAGAAGCATAAATCTCAATGGCATTGGTGATAGCGTTATCATCATAAGTAGTCCTTGAGCAAAAGCTGACACCAGGCCGGTCTAGGTGCTGCATTTCAGTAACAAAGAAAGTGATGAAACTATATCAGCTGATGGTTCTAATAACAAAAACAAACTCTGAGGGACACATCTACAGCATCTGTAAATATAACTAAAAAATCATGTATAGTCTAATAGCAATGACGAACCAAACTGCACGCATATGCAAATGCCCAATTAGAAATAACATGAATGAAAATGATAATTCAAGTTATTCATCGCCACATATAAATCACATGTCTTGCTTGTGCATGTTGCATATGAACTTATGAAAGCAGCGCATTGCATTCTTTAAATTTTGTTTAAATGTTTCACGGAATGATCAGAATGTGGATGTCCAGGATTACAATTTATACTTACTGCTCTATTCACAACAGATTAAAAAAATTGATATTCCTCAATAACAAGCAAATTAACATTTACCTTGCAAATAAGTTCACCCTGAAATCCTCCAGCAACTAGAAGATTATCTTTTACAGCAAGTGTACTAACTTGAGTGTGTGTGAATCCTTCCAATAGACTTCCAGGATGTTTCTGACAACGAAAATTGATGGCATGGAAGATTACGAACATATGATTGATGATTTTTTTTCCTCAAAATTTATGCAATGAATAATCAGAAGCCAAACCATTATTTAGACCTTGTGCTACATGATGGTGCAACGTGCTTTAGAGGGCTATCCAATTAAAAACATTATTTAAAAGGTTATTCACCTCTGATGGTGCAACATGTCCTGAAACGTTGAGTACTTCAGACCTTGTGCAAGTCAAAGAAGACCAATGTGTTATTGAGAACTGTGACATAAGGTATACATCATGCTTTGATGTAGCCCAAACCAAATTCCTCAACTGCATAAGTATCAAAAAAAAAAGGAGGGAATATCAGTCAAACTACACGAGATCATATCACTTCAAAGCCTATGGCATTCAAGGTACTGCTCAAGTTTCGCATCCTATGAACAGACTATAAAATTTGACATAATATATAATAAATCACATGTTCCAGCTGTGAAAACCTCACAGAGCTCTTTCTACCAATTTCAGTTACATACCACCTACTGATTCAAACCAGCAAACGAGTATTTTTAAACTGTTAACCAGATAAAAATCGGAGAAATGGGCTATTTGCATTTTTTTTTAATTTTTTAAACCTATTACATAATTATGAGCATTTTATCAGATGCCGGTTTGGTATAGGTGAGTGATGTAGAGTTGTTTCCTTCTCCCTTTACTCTTGCTATGAATTTCAATGCAAAGTATATTAAGTACCAACACTTTCCAGACTTGACTTAGTTTGAACCTTTGGTTTAATATATTTCATATTGTAATAAGCTGATCTATCTTCTAAATTTATATAAAATGGTTAAACAGAGCCATTGTGCAGTAAAATGTCCTAGAGCATCCTTAATCCATTATAAAAACCAGAGTAGATACAGGCTGCAGCTTACCTGAAAATGAAGAATTGTTGATTTTACTGATCTTGAATTTCTCCTGAACTCATAAAATGAGTATCCTTTGTCTGTACTGTTACAATCCTGTTTGTAATAGACAATAATAAACAGGTAAGCCTGGTGTTATTTATATCATAGTCACCTGGTTCACAATTTTCTGCAGTACGTGTTACGGTTTTGGGTATGTGGTGGTACACAACCCTCAAAGTATTAGGTACATGGTATATATAGTCGGTGCACTATTTCGGTTTGTAGTATGTTCTAATATACTAATCACTATGAATTAAAAATATGTAGTTAAAAAACAACAGGATAAATGATATAAAAAAAATAAAAAGAATCTCAATCTATCCATAAATACGTTTTAATAGTAATGTAAAATTGATAGTTCGCATTTTCAAGTAAATGGAAGTTTCAGAAATATTTTTAGTTTACCATTTATGTAGATTACATCTTTTGTAATTTAAATTAAATTAATATCATTAAAATCTCAAAAAAAATTATATTGTTAAAAAATTGAGCACTAAATAATTAGATGTTATATAGTTGTGATTTATAATATAATAGACCGATAGCATTTTTTAGTATTAAAAAAATGCAATTTAATTTTAGGAACTAACTCCCTATTGTCAAAATAATTATTTGAGTATCCATGATCTAAGCATCTATTATCAAGAAGAGTAATTAACATTTGTTTAAAAAATCAGATTCCAACAAAAGTCACCTTAAAAAGGATAGCCCAAAAGTCACCAATAGAGGATATGCACCCACGTACGTGGCTTGTCAAACATAGAGAGATAGGGCTATACCAGTCGTCCGACATTAGGAGATAGCACTATAGTCCCACATTGGAAGCTTGGAAAACATAGCAGTAAATTAAATTTAGACAGTATAGAACAACGTCGTTCCAGTGTACAGCAAGGTGCAGTGCACGTGAGGGCCAGTGATATCTCGCTTTTTTAAGGCGACGAGCGTTTCCCATTGACAGTGCAGCATTTAAATAATGATTTCTTTTGCCGGTTTTTATTTTACTTAGCTATTATTATGCTCAATTAAACAAGAGATGGTTTTGCCTCTCTGGTGTGCAGATTCCTGCAAATTTCTCACAAATTTCTGTGAATCAAATTGCAAACAAAAAAAAAATCCGGGAATCGGTACTCGGGGAGTCGCGGACCAATCTGCAATTATCTATGTACTGTGGTGAATTCTGTGACTATGGTTTATATTGGTCACAGTTATGGCCAATGATGTAATAGAAGAAGTTTTTTCTCTGAAATATCAAAGAGAAAATGCATCAAATTGTTACCTTCCCTGACCTGTCCCCTGATTGAGGGACATTTTCATAATTCTTGTATTGATCAAGCCTCGTTTGCCGATACCTTTCTCTGGTTATGCTAAGGCTATCCCACGGAATCCCCTGGATGTCTTGTCCTTGTCTAGCTTGAGCAGCTGTAGTGTCTACAGCTTTACTACCCTGCCACCATAACTACATCGTTACTCGTAGAAAGATAAGTATAACTATATATAACTATATACATAATTTACATTTGCTTGATAACTTATTTATTTTATTACAATGAGGGTAAGTTGACATCCCCCAAATGGAAAATGAGTTATTGTACAATAAAGCATCATCATGTACATACATCATATTCATAACAGAAAACTGTAAAAACGTAAGAAACGGCATACTACGAACCGAGTAATCATATTCATCAACGTCAGAGTCGACGTCGTCTCCCTCTCTATTAATAGATTCACCATCAATTTCGATGTCCTCTTCTACATCATCCATTTCATATTCATCCGCAAAATATTCAGCATCACCTCCTTGGCGAAGAGACATGTTTTTGACCAATTAGAACCTATCATATCAAGAGATGAAAAGAAATAGAAAATCAGAAGCATGTAATATTCCATTGTCTACAACAACATTTGAGTCCAAAAGTTTAGTGTGTTTCTTTCATTAATCATACACATATACATATGCACATAGATACACACACTTTTTTATGTAAAGAAGATTAGTAAGTTAGACCTGCAGGAGTATATTAACAAATACGGGTGGCTGTAAAAACCCTACTTGCTTTTCGGAAAAAGTGTATTCACTAAAAACCTTAACAAGCCAATAACTTCCAGAGGATTTTAAGGTTTTAACCATCGGGGATCACTACGTTAAGCGAGGTAAACAATACACGATATCATAACAAGTAGTAACAACCATGTTTCAGCAATTTCAAAACCATAATAATAAAATCACGATTAACGCGTTAAGCACGTTAACTAATTAGCTTTTGTTCCTATTATACAATATTACAACCAGCGCGTTAAGCCGTTAACTAATTAGCTTTTGTTCTTATTCAACAATATCATAACCAACATGATTTACTAATTGCAAAACCATAATAACAAAATCATGATTGTCACGTTAAACCGTTAACTAATTAGCTTTTGTTCCTATCATACAATAATTATAACCGATTCTGACACGTTGACATAAGTTAAAAAATTAATAAATTAAACGTAATCACAAGTGTCTGTCTCGGTTTCAGATACAGAAATTGAAACAGACACACCTTTTTTCAATAAGTGTAGGTGCTACATAGCTATGAACCCTAAGAAAATCAGACACATAGAGAAATTGAAAATAGTTACTTAAAACAACCGATAAATTAGGGTTTCAACATAACAAATACTCCAAAATAACACGGATGAAACCAATATTATTTAAATAAAAATAAAAACCAAACAATTATCTCAAATTCATCTTGAATTTCAATTCCATAACCCATAAACAACTCAGAATTTAGGGTTCCAAGAGAATAACCTATGAAATGATAAAAATCGGTAGCAGGATTTTTATCAACGAAAATTTCAGAAATTCATGTTAATTTCATGATAATTTATAGATCTGGATGAAAGAAAAACGAAAATGAAAAAAAAAAGTAGAAATTTGTGAATATGATTGACGCGAACCTTTCTTTATCGGAAGGAGCTTCTTCGATCTAATAATTTCAGAAATATTACAAATTAACAAATGAATAGAAACATATCATCATTATTTCTCTTTTTAATTATTTTATTTTACTTTTAACGCTTTCTGAGTTTAGAGAAAAATAACAAAAATGATAAATCTATCTTTTTTATATATAGTGATGTATTTATGCGTTTAATTGATTTACACTAATATTCAATAGAAATTCAATTAGTCTTTTTTAGTAATTTTATTATCTGAGTTGAAGGAAAAGTAACAAAATAATAAATAATCTTTTTGATTGTGATGATATATTTTTTTACAGAGAAAAACTTAATTAATATTATTAATAATAAATTGTTAAATACATGTTAGCACATTAAGATCGAAGGGAATAAAATGATATATATTAAAATATGAAATAACTTTGATTATTTTCTTTATGTTCTACCCTCTAAATAATTGAATCACACGACTCAAGTTAAAAATAATCATTCACATTCACTATCCTAGATTTTCTTCTAACCATGAAAAGGATTTTAATCTAGTGAAAAGAAGGGAGGAAAAGGAGTTTTTTTTATTTTAAATGTTATGTTTGATAAATGATGTGAGATATTTTAATGGAGACAAAATATAAAATTAAATCTTTATTTAATTCAGATATTATTGAATAAAAAATATTTAAGTCCAAATAATAGAAATATGGCCTCATTTTGGAGGAAAGCTAAAATTGATTTTTTTTTTTTTTTGAAAGATTTGGATTTTATTCTTTAGGGTCATCTTTTAATAATTGACTCTATGTGTGAATGCGGGTTGGGTTAGATCGGATATGTCATAATCCATTATTCTTTATTTAAATTTCAGTAGGTTGAGTTCGTCGTCCAACACACAATTTTATTATTAAAACCGACTCGAATCAACCCGTTTATTTATGGGTTGGATTGAGTTCGCAAGTTGTGCTTCAAATAAAAAATATTTTTTTTTTATGATTCTTTTTGCTAATTTAAAAAAATATATAATACAACTCAATCATATTCATTTATAACACTTAAATTCGATGAAACACATCCTATAATATATAATAAAATTCACCAACACGGCATAATACTTGATATTAGTGTAAAATTCAACTATTCCATAAAATAGGTAAGTTGGAAATGGTACAAAAGAAAATAAAAAATAATATTTAAAATTAGAATTACGTAAACTCATTCGTCTAATAGTATTATTGGTGGAAAATAAATTTTTTTTGAAAAATTATGATTATCAATGAGATATTAGTTTTATAATAAAAATAATAAGAAATTACTAAAGTCACATCAATGAATTGGGTCAATGGATCTGCGTGTTGTAAAATTCAAACTCAATACCCGACCTAAAATTATATGGGTTGTTATTGTAACACCCTTTTCTACCCCACAGTTTTAATGGCAAAATATTCACATTTATCCGAGTAAAATATTAAACTCAATAAAAATCACCTTAAATAGCGTACATTTCTCAATAAAAAATCAAATATAGGTACATTTCTCAATAAATCAAATATAGGTACATTTCTCAATAAATCAAATATAGGTCAAGACTTCGTAAACAAAGTCGTTTTCCCAAAAGTTATCAAAAATTGCTCAAAAGGCAACGGAACTCAAAAAGACATAATCCAAAGTTTTCCTTGTACGGAAACAAAATCAAAATAACAACAGTCAAATAAAACATGGTTTAACTCAAAGACCCCAACCTGGTGTTACACTATCAGAGCAAGACCCTCTAAGTTAACCAAAATAGCCAACAACTCAAAACTCCAAAAAGATCCTCGATGACATCCACAACTAAACCTGATCATCTGCACGTTACCCACGTGGAGACAACATTCAAACAGGGTGAGTAAAACGATTCATAATAATCAATATAGGAATCAATACATAAAACAACGTCATTTTCATATTATGCATCATCATATTCATCAAGGAATATCAAAGGCCACAACATTATAAATTACTCAAAATTATCTCATAAATGCAAATGCAACAAGACTCGTGCACGTGGTACCAATCATCACAGCTCGATAGACACTGGACCATCAACCCTCCATAGATTTCCATCAATAGGAACGATTCTATACAAGAATGGGAGCATATCAAAATACCTCACATCCGCACAATGGGACTGAAGTCAAAGAAATCAAGGTCCTGAACAGAAGTCCGGATGCACATGAATGCATGATGCACACGTTAATAATCATTCTCATAATAACATCATAGGTACGTCTTGAAGGAGATAGGGTTAAGGTTGCCCTTCACCGATTTTCAGCGGGCTGTCTTTGCCCATCTTGATCTGGCGCCTTCACAGCTGCATCTGAACTCCCTCGCTTTCATGCGGGCATATGAGTTGGTATGCGAGCACTTGCAGATCAGCGTCACTCTTCCACTCTTCTTCATTATTTTCCATCTTCATCGACAGGTGTCGGGGAAGAGGTTTGGCTGGGTTTCCTTAAAATAATATATGATATTAGTGTAAAATTCAACTATTCCATAAAATAGGTAAGTTGGAAATGATAAAAAAAAAAAAACAATATTTAAAATTAGAATTACGTAAATTCATTAGTCTAATAGTATTATTGGTGGAAAATTTTTTTTTTTAAATTATGATTATTAATGAGATATTAGTTTTATATTTTGTTTGAAAATAAAAATAAAAATAAGAAAAAATTACTAAAACCACATCAATGGGTTTGCGTGTTGTAAAATTCAAACTCAATACTCAACCCAAAATTATATGGGTTGTTATGGGTTAGATCGGGTATACCTGCAAATAAATGAGTTCGGATAATTTATAAGTTGATTTAGTTTGGATCAACGAATTTGTGGGTCGATTCGCACAATTAAAACTTCTAATCGGTTCAAATATTATATATATATATATATATATATATATATATATATATATATATATATATATATATATATATATATATATATATATATATATATATATATATATATATATATATATATATATATATATATATATATATATATATATATATATATATATATATATATATATATATGGTGAGAGTAACTTTCAAATCTCTCATAAAGAATTGATCTTAAAAGCTTTTTTTCTAATTGCATTCAATTTACAATAAAATTAAGCTTTAACATAGAAAATCATGGAAAGCATTTTTTTTTGTTAAAATAACTAGGAAAGAACCTGGTCTTTAATCCTTCGTCTTTAAGAAGTTCACCTAATTTCATAGTGTATCTAACAATGTGCTTAAAAAAAGGATTCTCCATTTTCAATATCAGTTAACTTTCTTTTTTTTTTTGTTAATTGTACTTATTCTAGTAATGGTGCAAATCACTTTGGTTGAAAACAATATTAAGTTCTTCCTCAAAACCTCATGAATATTGACATGCTTTTTGAAAGTAAATTTTGCTTTAATTTTGAGTACTTCGTTTATATATTTTATAATTTTATAAATATTACGAAGAATAATAGAAAGATCGAAGAAATGTCATATAAGAAAAGTGTGTCCTGATAGGTTGAAGAGTTATAGTGATGGCAATGACAATGGAAATGCAATCATTGTTCAAAATGATTACAAATCGTCTGATATTCTGGTAGTTTCAAACAACAATTCTAGTATGGAATGGATCATGGATTTTGGTTGCACTTGTCACACGACACCAAACAAATATATGTTTAAGGATTTATGTGATTAAAATGGTGGGTCAATGCTTCTAAGAAACAACAAAACCTGTAAAATTACAAGAATTATATCTGTGAGACGTAAGCTCCACGATGAGTCAATAAAGTTGTTGAGTGGTGTCAGGTATGCATCTGATCTTAAGAGAAATTTGATTTCTCTTGGTAAATTCGACAATAAATGATATGTGTTCAAGAGAGAGCAAGGTACTCTGAAAGTCACGAAGGAGTCGAAGAAAGTCTTGAAAGGAAGAAAGACGCATGACTTATATATCCACAAAACCTGTGTTGAAGATAGAGCAATGACACGTGAGATTAGGTCATGTCACTGAAAGGGGTCTGATCGAATTGGAAAACAAAACCTTCTAAGTGCTGACAAGGTGAAAAAGCTAGAGTTTTGTAAACTTTGTATCTTTGGTAAATCCCACAGAGTGGTGTTCAATAAAGGCAAATAAAGAACACATAGATCCCCTGATTACATTCATGTTGATCTTTGAGGGACTACAAGAAATCCAACGAACTCAGGTGCAATGTATTTTCTATCCATAATTGACGATTATTACAGAAAGTTATGGATATTCCCTCAAAAGAGAAAGGATAAAACTTTTGTGAATTTCAAAAGTTGGAAGACTCTGGTAAAAATTCAGACTGGCAGGAAGGTCAATAGGTTGAGAGTAGATAATAACCTTGAGTTGTGCAGTAAAACTTTCTACAATTATTGTGTTATGTCTAGTAATGTTTTGCACAAGACTGTCGTGGATACTTTTGAGTAAAATAGTATGACTGAAAGATTCAATCGAGTTATCCTATAAAGGGTTAGATGAATGTTTGTTAGTGCTATATTGAATAAGGTATTTTGGGTTAAGGTTATTGTGACTGGACCATATCTGATAAATAGGTGTCCCACGACTGCCTTAGGGATAAAGGCACCTGAAAAAGTTTGTCGGGTCATCCACCAGATCTCGACAAACTTAAAGTATTTGATTGTGTATCATATGCTCGCATCAGGCAAGACAAAGTTGAACCTAAAGCTTAAAGATGCATGTTCGTTGTGTATCTTGAAGAAGTTAAAACCTATATGTTGTGGTGCCTACAACCAGGTTACAAATAGTGTATTATAAGTCGTGATGTGGTTTTAGATTAGGCAGAAGTGACTTTCAAGAAAATTGATGATGTTGATCTAAATGCAAAGATCTCTGGAGACGAGCTAGAACTTGAAGATTTTCATGCTGAGGTAGAGCATGATGATGCTAAATTGCATAACACAAGTAAAGTCAAAGAAGGAACACAAGGTGCTAATGAAGGTAAGGAGACTATAATGACTACTTGTTGTTAATAGACGGGGCAAGGAAAGTCATCAGGCTACCACATAGACTTGGTTATGTATATCTCATAACATTTGTCTCAATCTTTGCAAGTGAGGTTCTTGATGAAGAACATAGAGATTACAAGGAAGCTATGATGAGTCGAAATAAAACTGAATAACTGAAATCCATGGATGATGATATTGAAATTTCTTCATGATAACAACACTTGAGAGATGGTCAAGAAATATCTTCATGCTTCTTTAATCTTCCAACTTCACCAATTTGCTCCAAGCCTTTGTGTGTAGCAATCATCCCTTGATCCCATTAATTCCTTGAGCAATGAACTGTTTAAATATTTGATAAGAACTCTACCTTGTTCATATACTTCCACACAGTCATTACCAAGGTAACATGGAGAGAATAACATCCTTATTTTCATTAGAATTCGTCAGCACCAATGACAACAGTCTCAATCTTGCAACTTATCTGAAAATCTCAACCAAATCTTCAATAATGATTAGTTTCAAGTTGAAGTCTCCCTTAATCAATTACAAATCTCTCATGACCAAGATATGAAATCAAACTAGAGGTTGAAGATGCAAGAATTTCGTTGCAAGAGTTTTTTAAACTTTCAAAAAGAAGGAGTGTGGATTTCACAAAATAACAATGCAAAAACGCTGTAAAGTTGTGCATAGTTGTATATGTAAAATGATGACAGAAGTATTATATTTGTGCTTGAGATTAAACACAATAATGAATGGAAAAAGTTAGTTAGATTCAAATCAAGAGCATTTTATCAAGTTTTCACATATGTATGAATATTAGGATTAATATGCATAATGGATTGACCTGCTACGAGAATACTACATAAAATATTATGTAAAGTGTCATAAGTTATTCTCATGGTGATATTTGTGTATACCACTCATCAATCTGAAACCACTATGGATCCTAGACGTGGAATGAGTACTTTATTGATGATCACACATTGTCCATAACTGGACGACCATAAACGCAGTTAATGGATACTTCACAAATCATGATGAGGGACATTAGTGATATAGATGGAATTTTCCCATCTTGCGTAACAGGATAAATGTCTATGGGCATAATATTGAACTAGACAAGGGTGACACAATCTATTCCGTATATTCAATATAGACATGGGGGCAAAAGGGTAATTATAAACACGGACATTATCACGAAAAAGATTTTGTCAAATCACATGACATTTTCATTACTTGGATAACAATGATGTGTTGTAAGATACCGCTCACTGTTTATTATATTAAATGTGTGATTTAATATAATTGTCAAGGTCACGAGAACCTACAGAGCAACATACATAAAGACAGATTGACGAGAGATAAAATAAATAAGAAACACCGTAAGGTACAATGTACTTAAAAGAATTACAGAACATCGTAAGGTACGTTGCGCTTAAGTGAATTCTAGAACACTATAAGGTACGATGCACTTAAGTGAAATATAATACACCATAAGGTACAATGCACTTAAGTGTGCTTTTTAGCTTGCATCATACACAAGTGGTTATATAAATAAAACTCTTGTGCAGAAGCTTTTGCACTTGATAAAATTTGGTTTGGGAAACCATGGCCGTAATTTCTCTTTTCTCTCTCACTCAAAGTTTTCATTCGTAGAAGCTAGCACTATGATTGAAGGCACTATGTTTGTGTGGATTGAGTAGATGCGTTGTTTTTCATTCAACACTCGTGATCATTCCTCCGAATTTACATCAAAGGTGTCAATCGCCACAAGAGGTAATCATTCTATCACTAATCATCCATCATTCATAAGGATCATCTAAAGGGAAATTTTTGTTTTTTGTTACGCTTTGTATCACGATTTCCCTTCATAAATCATAGGGTGTCATGCCAAATTCAGATTCTTTGAGGATATGTATGCACACCACCTAGTTACGACAGTAGATGCCGATGGGATGATGGGCAGATTATGTATCAATCATTGTCTTTGAGGTCGTATATGTTGTACTTGGTTGACACTTTCATTTTAGTGGACAATAATGCCTACTACATAGATGTTATTTACCTATGATTTTTTGTTGACTTGGATATAATTCATGAGTATAACTAGGGGACCGCTTGTTTGGTTTACCTGTTCTCTAAGTTACCTAAAGGTTGTCTTTGGAAGACAAAACAAATGCTTGGTAGTTGCATGGTGTTGATGGTAGTATATTTGCATCCCTTATTGTTTATGTTCCATTTTTATAACACATGTGCTACTTTGTTACTAATAATTAATATGTATTATTTTCAAGCATGAATCCTCTAAAAGTGCATATCTGGTTGTTCGTTTATTGAGACATACGTCGAGGATCAACCACCTGTCCGTGCTTATATCATGCGACAATTTGAGTATATGTAGGTTGTTCCATAATACCCCTTTGTGCCAGCCCTTTCTACTGTCGTTCGCAAAGATATTGATGTCATGTTTGATGATTTCTATAATAATATGGTACCGATTGAAACACGAGATGGTGTAGCTCCTACCGAATGGAGTACTACATTTAACTTCATTTGGTGGTACTTTATAGTGTCACATCTATATATGATCCCAGATGTACACGAAGATCCACTAAGGCCAACTCATCAGAAATTACTAGAGGAGGAGTAAGTTAGGATATATCATGTTGTTGATGTCTTACCAGGTTGTTGTCATATAATGATCATTTCTCGAAAGGGTATAGACATAAATGACTTTACATAAGGCATTTCTGCTAGGGTATTTATATATTCCATTCTAGCGAATGCACAATTATTATTACAGTGCCAGAAACAACGTAGGAGCATAGGATTTAATACATACAACAATTTATTTATTTGTATTAGAGATTATGCGTTAGATTATGTATTTTGACATTATTATGGATATTGCGTTTTATTTTAATTTATGTCATCTTGATATGATTATATCATTTTATAATTTACACAATAAAAAATTTATTTTGACTATATACTTTTAATAACAAATAACAAATCTTATTTTTGTTAGGGGAGTTTTTTTCAACTAGGGAGCATGGAACATTGTGAAATTTTCCTTTTCTGAAGCAACACCTTTGTGAGAGACACACCGCATAGTCACCAAAAACGTTAAGTTTTTACATTTCTAGGCAATGTGAGATTATTACCCATATTACTCACACATGTTATACTTAACAATTTTGATATTATAATAGGTATTATCCCTAAAAAAACAAACGTTTATTGATTTACGGTAACAATTTTGATATTATATTAGGTATTATCCCTAAAAGAATAAACATTTGTTGATTTATGGTGATTTCGAAAATATATTTTCATATTCTTTTTATAAAAGGTATGAATATGCCTTTTCAGACTAAATTGTGACAAAATACGGATGACGCTATTCAATTACACACTGATTTGAGGTTTTAGAGCGTTCAAATATGAACTTCTAAATTATAAGGGGAGACCCCAAATTTTACTTAGGTGTGAGTCTATTCTCACCCTTTGACCATCTAAGTATGATACTTTAATTTTATATTTTATTCAATTAAACTTCAAAAATAAATTTTAAGTTTATTACATTTTTGATCCCCTATTTGATTTGATATAAGAAATTGATCATACATTTTAAATTTAAACAATTTTAATCTCTTTCATACTTTTACACTTAAAATTAACTATATTTTTATTTTTTAAATGACAATTTTTGTATAAAATATGAAAAAAATTCGTATATAAATCTATTATTAAGTTTATAAAATAAAAAATAAATTAAAAAATAAACATCTCTTCGATTTTTTACGAAATAAAAATATAATTTTAAATAGAATGATAAATTTTAATAATTGGAAATAAAATATTATATAAAAGTGTAATCAAACCTAAATTTTACTAAAATAATTTCTTCTTTTGAATAATCAAACGCATGGAATTAACCTGCAAAAGTAAAATCCATTGAATTGTTGGAGTATACATTTAAGCTTATTTGGAAAAATCAACGGTGAAATGTTGAAAGACAGAATCTGCCCGCGATTTCATCATGTCACAAACGTAACCAAACATCTCGTCATCACTCTTTCTCTCTCCTAAACCTAACCTTAACATGTCGATGTTACTAAGGAAACTGTTGGAAATCATGTTGAGACGAAATCCAACATGTTCCGATGAAGAAGAAAAACAAGTGTTAGAGCGTGGTGATTTGGGTGAATTAGATCAACTACCTAGTGATATCTTGGTACAAATTTTGAGACTTTTGGGTCCCAAAGAGGTTGCAAAACTGAGTGTGATTTGCAAGTCTTTGAGATTTTTTGTATCTGATAATCGCTTATGGCTTTACTTCCTTCAGACTCATCAATCTGACCCTTCTTGGGATTCTGTTTTCTTTGCTGAAACTAATTTGACTTCAGGGTACCCTATTCCGTAAGTGTTTCAAAGTTTGATTTTTTATGATGATTCTTTCAATTCAATTTCATGGGTTTTGTTTGTGATTGGAAATAAGTGATTTTGATGGTTTGGGATTTGGTTTGAATTTGATGGGTTGTGGAGATGATTGTTGTTTTGTGATTGTAAATAAGTGATTTTGATGGGTTGTGTTTGTGATTGGAAATAAGTGATTTTGATGATTTGTGATTTGGTTTGAATTTGATGGGTTGTGTTTGTAATTGGGGAAATAAGTGATTTTGATGGTTTGTGATTTGGTTTAAATTTGATGGGTTGTGGAAATGATTGTTGTTTTGTGATTGTAAATAAGTGATTTTGATGGGTTGTGGTTGTGATTGTAATAAGTGATTTTGATGATTTGTGATTTTGTTTGAATTTGATGGGTTGTGGAAATTATTGTTGTGTTGTGATTGTAAAAAAGTGATTTTGATGGGTTGTGTTTGTAATTTGAAATAAGTGATATTGATGATTTATGATTTGATTTGAATTTGATGGGTTGTGGAAATGATTGTTGTTTTCTGATTGTAAAAAAGTGAACTTGATGGGTTTTGTGTGGTTGAAAGTTTGTGATTGATGAAAAGTGATTAATTTTGATATACTGTGGTGTTTATGATTTTGTTACTTGATGTGAGTTTGATGGGTTTTGCAAGTGATTGTTTTGATAGATGTTATGACGGAATCGCCCGTTTAATCTTTCGAATTGTAGGGATCTATCGTGTTGGTTGTGAAATTGACGTAATCTAGAAATGATCTTTGAAATTGAAAAGTTTAGATCACATTTGTCTGTTAAAAGCAATTTTAAGACTAATTTGACCGACTCAAAATGATTAATGTGATTGAGGATTTTGATGCTTTGTGGTGTAAATGATTGGTAGGACTAAGTTGATCGACCCAAAAGGATTATTGTGATAGAATACTTTTAGTTTCGGAGATTATTTTAAAATTTTTGTTAATATCTGATACCGAATTGTGTGACCCCTACAACCTGATGGATACGAGTTTGAAAAGGCAGACACATGTTTCAATGCATTTCCACCGTGATTTTGAGAAGCTACAAAAGGTAGCTTTTGGTGAAACGTGAATTTCTACCGTGATTTTGGAAAAGCCATCGCCAAACCAAACATAGCCTTAGTCCTTCAAATTGTAGGGATTGTCTCAACTTGATCGTGAATCTAAGTTGATCGACCCAAAAGGATTAACGTGATTGAGGATTTTGATGGTTTGTGGTGTAAATGAGCGTTATTTTGTGCTTTGGTGTGAATTTGATGAATTGTGGTAATCCAAGTGATTGTTATTGTGTTTTGATTGGTATTGGAGTGATCGGTATTTCGTGAAATCGAGAATTTGAGATTCCATGAATTGCAGATCCTTTGTTGGTCAGAGTCAGAGGCCTCAGTTGTCATTCAAACATATATATGGCCAAAGAGCACAAGTTCCCGGTGCTATTATCATCGATGGTTAGTCTCGCAAATTTTCATTCTATGATCTTGTGTTTACGATTACATTTTTCTTTTTGTTTTAAAATTTATACGCTTCTCGTTTATCTGTTTTTTCTTAAGGCGGTTCCGGCTATTGCAAATTTGGTTGGAGTAAATACGCTTGTCCGTCAGGACGATCCGCAACATTTTTGGTAATGACTTTCATTGGAACTAGTTGATCAAAATTTACCGTGTTTTGGTTTTTCCTGTGTTCATTTTGACTTCAAACGAGAAAAGATTTAAGCTGCAGAAAACACTTCCGCTTATACTAGGCATTGCCTTTTTCGGTTTCTCGATGTGTAGGAATTTGGCAACATCGAGTCGCCAATGTATACTAGACTTCGACATTTTTTCGCAACAATTTATAACAGGTATATCAGCATTTTGATTCTCTCTTATCATTTTTATGTTGTTCTTGTTTGATGTTTAATATATCGGTCGATTTCTCGGCAGGATGCAAGTGAAACCAAATAATCAACCGGTTATTGTTTCTGTACCGATATGCCATTATGAAGGTAAGTTGCATTTTACGATTTACTTCAGTTATTGTATGGTGATTTGTGCGACGGTGATGAACACATAACGGTTTCGTGTTTTCAACCGTACCATGCTCTCATCTTGTTACGTATATGATTCTCTAGCTTTACAAAATATTGCTTCGTTCGTTCCAGATACTGAATCAGCCAGAGCATCGAGACGACAACTTAAAGAAGCGATTTATGCTTCCCTTTTCGACTTGAATGTTCCTTCTGTTTGTGCTGTCAACCAGGTAATATATTTTAACCGAAGAAAAAAGACGGGAAAACTTACCGAACTTTGGTTAATAAAAGTATAGAATAACGTCACTTTGATCTTTAAGAATACCATATATACGAATCGGTTATTTACGTATTAACTTATTGTATAATTTGAAAAAATGTAGGCGACTCTAGCTTTATATGCTGCGAAACGAACTTCTGGAATAGTGGTTAATATAGGTTTTCAAGTCACGTCGGTAGTTCCAAGTATGCCCTACTGTTTTTTCTTTGCTTTGCACGTTCTCTTTCTCGTGTTAAACGGGTTTTCGATATTGGTATTAGAAGAAACGTCTGTCGATTTGTTTCACCTTTTTTGTGGTGTTAATGTGAGCTGCATTATCGTTTTACAGTTTTTAACGGTAAAGTAATGCGGAAGATCGGCGTGGAAGTTTTGGGACTCGGAGCGCTTAAAGTTACGGGATTTCTCAAGGAGAAGATGCAACTGAATAACCTAAATTTTCAATCGTTGTACACCGTTCGCGCTTTGAAAGAGGTATTAATTTTCTCTGGTTATAGTAATCCGAAGTTTAGTCGGGAGATAAGTAATGTGTAGCCGATGATTGTTTCTATTCAGGTTTCAATCATACGATCGTGTTCATTTCGTTACGATTTTCTGGTTTTGTAACAGAATCTATGCTATGTTGCTCTTGATTATGAAGCGGAGCTATTAAAGAAAAACACACAAGCTTCTTTTCAAGCTGCGGGAGATGGATTGTTTACACTTTCGAAAGAGCGGTTTCAGACAGCCGAGGTTTTATTCAAGCCGTATCTTGCTGGATTGTAAGTTATTCGTATTTTTTGCAACATGGTTACAACAAATTGACGATGTATAACTTCTCTTCGAAGATGTTTGTATTTCAATTTATACGGTATCAGAGTCTATCGAAGATCTGTTGGATCATCTGCTACTACGGTATCAGAGTCTATCCAAGATCGGTTGAATCATCTGCTATTACAATATTATATCGTCTTTATGAGTTTGTTTTTATATTTTCACTTACTCGTAGATTAAGCGTATGTTTCGCATTTTGATATAGGCAAGCGATGGGTTTGCACCATGCCATAGCTCTCTGTATGGAGCATTGCCATTCCGCAGAATTACCGGGCGAAAGTGATTGGTACAAAACTGTCGTTTTATCGGGAGGAACCGCATGTTTGCCAGGTTTGGCAGGTAAATATGCAAATCACTTTTCACATAAGCCCTTATATGTAAACTCCAACAAGCTAGAAGCTATTCAAATTTGGCTTAATTCTACTTTTTTCGACGTTGTTGTGCAGAAAGATTAGAGAAGGAACTCCATAGCTTACTTCCTCCATACGTGTCGAATGGAATAAGAGTCATACCTCCTCCATTCGGCACCGATACTCCATGGTTCGGAGCGAAAATGATTGGCAATGTAAAGTTCTGTTTGGATAAACATCTTAATTAAACACTTTTTAGTATAAGCGCTTTTCATATAAATGCTTAATTATAAGCTATTTCTATAACATATGAAATAATGTCGAAATTGATTTACAGTTGAGCACATTTCCTGGTCCTTGGTGTGTGGAAAAATCGAAGTTTCGACAGAAGCCGAGACTCAGTCTCATATGGTGATTATTTTGTTTTAAAATATATATCCTCAATAATGTAATCATTTTTGTATATTTATAAATTTAAATAGTTGAATTTTCTATAATTAAGAATAATGTAATAAATTGTCCCGCGATGTTAGTAGCTCTGTAGGAACATCAGATGCAAGAGCGCAGATTCAAAACTCGAAACTGTGACATCCCACTATTTGGTGAAATTTTAGTGACTATGTTATAAGCTTGAGTAGATAGTTGATATGATTGAAAAATATCTACAAGGTTAAGTGTATAAGATATCAAACTAAATTTTATTTATTTTTGTGAGATTTTTAATTTTTCTCAATGTATCTTCATAGTCCATATTATTTAATTTGATTTATAAATATAAATGTTAGATGACTTGAATTAATTAATTTAACTTGATTTTTTTTAATTGTGCTCCTTTTATAGTCACTCACCCAAAAATGTTAGCCTTTTATAAATAAAGCCAAGTATTTTATGCGAAATAAATTCGCGTAGTATATTTAAGTGTATCTAATCCATTAGATTTATTGGATTGAATAATCTAGTTTTGATATTAAATTTAGAGAATTTTTTAATGCGTTTTAGATTATTCCTATATCATGTGAATTTTTACAATTTTTGTTTTTTGAAAATGTATCTCAAAATGTATTTTTTGCACACTCAATAAAGATTATTTTGAGAGATGTTTCATATTTCATATGTTAAATTATTTTTATTCTGAACATGCATCTTTGAAATATTTCAAAAATGATCACAATTATTTATCGGTTCAATGAATATTTCGGAGATGCATTTTTGAAATTATAGACTGTATTTTGAAATTTTATGTCATCTCTGCATGTCATGATTTCGAAGATGCTTTTCTGCAAATATCTGATATAATAGACAGTTGCATGATCATTGATATACTTGGTTTTAAACCAAAATCTTCATTCTAAAAACCATTCATTCTCAATTCATTTTTTCACTCCAAATGTTCATTTTTTTGGTTCAACATATCATAGAGAGCAAAAAAAGATAGAATTTCAAGTAAAGATTCTTCTTTTCCCTATGTATTGCTCACATTAATCATCCATTTTTTTCTGAAAAAAATGACGATGTGTCCGAAAATGTATCATCCATTTTTGAAGTCAGTAGTTGACCTTATGTTCTGTTATTGTTTTAATTGTTTTCATTAGATATGGCGCACCCCGACGTTTTTCCAAAACAAGTTGTTTCTCTGAATGTTCAAAGTGTGGTTGTTTCTCCGAGTGTCGAGAGATTAAACAACATTGAAAAAGAATCAAATGTACAAAAATTCAAGGGGGTGTCACCTATAGATTTAGCCGAGGACACATATTTCAATTTGTTTTAATTTTTTGTTTAATCGGACATTGTATGTAATTGTGTCTCAATATAAATGAAGTGTTATATATTCACCTTTTATTTATATTTTGTCTTTATGCATTTCTGATCTACCCCATAACATGTGTGTTTTAGTCAATGAAAAAAATATTTCTCTTATAGTGTTTTGTTTAGAAAATGGTTCAAAACAAGTTCCAGAGATGCATCTCTAAAACAAGATAATAGCGTGCAGTTTTAGAAATATATCTCTGAAATTAATATGCCTGTTAATGAGTTTCTAAATTGATCTATGACTTCTATAAATTTAGGTGTTCTTATGTTATATTTCACACAAACTGAAAATATCTCAAATGTCACAAATAAACATCTATTGGTATGTCACAAATGTCTCCTTATCCGGCTCTACACCCAAACAAACGTTCGAGCTCGCCGACTTCACCTCCCTCGAAGATATCAAAGACAAAATCCACAGTCTCCTATCTTACGGAGACAATCGAAAGATTGTGAAGTTCGAGTACCATTCACCGCCAATTGACGACAAATAACAGTTTGAGTTCAGCAAATTTGAGGTCAAGATGCAAGAAGATATAAGTGCTATGTGGAATACGTATTTCCGTTTTGAATAAAAAAAATCTGCTCGAGTTGGAATCAACGATTTTAAGATTGGTCGAAGATATTCTAAAGATGTGTAAGCATCACCCGAGATATTGAAATGTAATATAGTATTTTATTTAAAATCATCATTGTAATATTTATTTTATGTTATGAATGTCAATTTCATTTTAGAAAATTATTTTTTGTTGAATTTGATACTAATAATGTGACTCCAAAGATGTAACTATGGAAGGAGATGCATCTCCGGAATAAATTTAAAAAAAAGACGTAATTTAGAATGATCTTTGTTAATTGTGTGCTGGGGTGCGTTAGAGGATATATTTTCAAAAACAGTTGTATTTATAAAAATTCACGTGGTGTATCAGAAACATCTTGGGTGCAATAAAAAATTCTCTTAAATTTATAAAAATTCACATGATGTATTAGAAACATCTTGGGTGCAATAAAAAATTCTCTTAAATTTACTCAAGTGTACTCGAATGATTGGATCGATGGTCGGTAACAACAAACGATTTCAATCTTCTTCCGATCGTAGTTGTTGAGATATTAATGGTTTTTAGATGTGACTAAAAAATATTTAAATTTAATTTATAATTAAAATCTATCTTATTCTTATTTATTTATCCATTTAATTTGGGTGGACCATATTTATTTTCAATGGAATCAATTTTTTTTTCTTTTCCTATTTCAACGGAGCCATTCACGCTCATTTGTCTTGGCTAATAGTTTTATTTATTTTTGAAATTTTATTCATTTTTTCTGTTATTATTGTAAACTGCATAATTTATCCAATTAAAGAAACAGCTTCTGATACAATTTTTTCTGTGATTCATTTTCAAGAATACAATGCTCCCAACAAAACTTGCAATCTTTAAACAACACTCAAATACAACATAGTTGTAACTATATATTATATATAAGTACATTCTCTGAGTTTCACCTCTAGCACGACCAATCCGCATCGACAACAACGAACTCGAACTTTCGGGTTATGTAAAATAAAATATGTTAATCGATAATACGATAATACAACAATGCAATGCAACAAATGAATTGAAGTTTGAGAAATTCCGATATCAGAATAACATGATCAAGAAAATGCAAGAAGTGAGAGCCAGTAATATAGAAGGAGTATGTACGATTTGATTTGCAGTATCATTGGCCGACTCTGACGGAGACAACGCCTCACAAGCTAGACCTCGCTTTCCTTCACGACACTCGCTCGCGAAGAGACCGGGAGGGTATCTTCCGTAAAGATTGATGTAGCTAAACATGGTTGAGGCGCAATCGTTCGTTAAATCGTTTAGCACGTCAACGTAAGGGCAAGCAAACTCTTTAAACGCTCCACAACATGGTTTCGGAGGGTACTCAGGTCCTTTGCATTTGCTTGTGATTATTGTGTAGTTTAGAAACTCGAAATTCACAGAACAACCTGCAAAAGTAGTGAGAAACAATGTCATCAAAACTCTATTATGGATCAAGAAAACAAAGATCTAATCGCGTTTGAACTATATGTAACACCCGACGCTTAAAATTAAAGACATGTCTTGTGCCTGATATAAACACGACACTAACATATGCATATTTCTTAGAGTATTACATGTGGTTACGTGTCAGTATCAAAGACATGTCTTGTGCCTGATATATACACGACACTAACATATCTCATATTTCTTAGAGTATTACATGTGGTTACGTGTCAGTATCAGTATCGTGTCAATTTCTTAGAGTATTACATGTGGTTATGTGTCAGTATCAGTATCGTGTCAATTTCTTAGAGTATTACATGTGGTTACGTGTCAGTATCAGTATCGTGTCAGGTGCAACAAAAACTTCTATAACATCAAAGAAGCGAAGTTACATCAAGATTATCAAAGTTGAATTCACAGAAACCTTGATAGAAAGAACCAATTTGGTCCCACTTAAAATTTTGGAAAAAAACTAGTTTATCAACATGAATCTTGACAACAAATTGTTGGTAATAAATAAATTTCATTTTCTTCAATCACATCAAAATAAATTACATATAAATAGAATTCTACAAACAACAACAATAAACCAATAAAAAAGACAAGAAATTAATATTATAAATTTGATAATTTTTTGAAAAAAAAAAGTTGGTAGATCCAAAAGCATAAGAGAGAGAAAATGAAGAACCTTTTTTAGCTTGAAGAAGATGGCGAGCAGTGAGTATCTGAGAATCAAAAATAGTATCTGCAATTACAAAAACCAAAACCCAGATATAAAAATCTAAACTTTTTTCATAATCTTACAGAAAAATTGAAAATTTGAAAGAAAAGAAAGTTTTACTGTTTAGAAAAGTTGGATGAAAAGAAGAAACAGAGAGAGCCATGATGAGGAGAAGTGAAGAACAGAGCAAGAAGCTCTGTTGATTCAAAGAACAGGACATGCTATGATGTTGGAGACAGATCTAGTTCTTCTAGATTTTACAGAAAAATGTGTTTTTTTTCTCTTTCTTTTGAGGAATGGATGAATGAATTATGAACAAGTTTTTTGAGAAGATGCTTTTTTTTTTAATGCGTTTTGAAAAATTGTTTGTGTTTATGTTATTATATGAGTAGATATTGAAACAGCTAGAATACAATTATAATATCCTTTTAAATTTGGTTGAATGTGATAAAAATCAATTTAATATTTAAATTAATTTAAAATAATAAATTATTTATTTCAATTAAATATCATTTCATAAGTGTATTCTAAACTTTTTTTTTAAGATTTAATTTGATTTGTTGTATATATTTTGAAAAAATTTAATAATTAATAGATATTTTATCTTTTATCATATAGACAAAATTTGAAAAACTCTTTTTTAAAAAAATTTGAAGATTTGGTGTTTATTCAAAAAATTTAATTATAAAAAATAATAATATAACAATTTTTTTAAAAATTGTCAATTTGATAAAGAGTGAAATAAATTTAAATCTTTAAAAAATACATAATATTGAATAAATTTTTTAAGGAAACTGACAAAACCAAAGAATCTTATACGGCAGAGGACAAATTCAAATTATTTTTATAAATATTTTTCAAAACTTATATATACTTATTATAAATTATTCACGAAAATAAGTAAAAAAATTGAATCCACCATATTTTTTATGAGATAATTTCTTAACAAATGAATTAATTTTTTTTACATTTTTATAAAAATATTTATAAATTACTATAAAAATGAATTTTAAAAAGAAATATTAGTTTATAAATATTGCTGACAAAAATTAAATCATAAAGTGATTGATTACACTTATTTAAGTATTAAAAATTTATTTTGTTTAATATTTGATAATAGATTGAATATGGTTATTTTTAATTAAAGAAAAGAAATTATATAAAGAAAAAAATATGAATATATGTTTATGAGACTCGTTCATTTACCAAATAATAATATGCATTGGTTAGTTAGTTTTTATATTATGATATAAAAAAAGTATAATAAGAAAAAGAAAAATGAGTGGAAGTGATATACGTGTGGAAGTTGAACAAACATTTGGAAATAATAATTATTAAATAAAATAAGTGACAGAGAGATCCATAATAAGTTAATGTATGACAGCACAGAAAACGCGCAAAAAAAAGAAAGAAAAAGAAAAAACAGAACTAGCTGCAACTCCAATAGTAAATGGTCTTTTTCCTTTTCCCACTCTCTTTTTAAATTTCACAAGTTTTCAATTATGTCTTCTAGAGGAATAAAAAGAGCCTTGTGAAGAATGAAATTTGTGAAGACAAGATTGAAAAGGGAATAATATATATATATATATATATATATATATATATATATATATATATATATATATATATATATATATATATATATATATATATATATATATATATATATATATATATATATATATATATATATATATATATATATATATATATATATTATAATTATTATTGAATTCTAACTTCTAAAATATGAGATTGGGCTAACTCACCATCTCGTCCAAAAGGTGAAGTCTTGTGATTCTCTCAATTTTGTTTCTCTAAGTCCTCGCTAGGCTCTATGCGTGTAGTGTAGAGGTTAGTATGGACATACCAGTATAGAGTCCTCCAAATAGGATGTGTGTATGGACAAAATGTTTTGACTTATAAGAAAACTAAGCATAAATGTACACATGCTCTCAAGCAAGAGGCATGTAGAGGTGATGTGCTTTGACTTGTAAGGAAACCAGACATATGGAGGTCTGTATCGGCATACACAGTCTCCAAAGCACGAGGTGTATAAAAGAGAAGTGATTTGTCCTTTTTTTTAGCGATTTCAATCATTATCGTATTTTTCTATTGGGATATTATGAACATTATATCTTCCACTTTAAACTAGAATAATGATTACGACCCTACGAACTTGTGATCTATAAGACCAGAGATTCAGTCTTTAGTATCAATAGCTTTTGATGAAATTTTAGACTATGTCGGCCATATTTTTCTCTATAACCTATATTTATAAAGTTTCAGGTTTTCTTCTTTCTTTTTATTACACTAATTTGTCTCCTTCAAACTTAATGGAGAAAGAACACTTGTTATCTCCTTTTCTCCTTGTTATGAATCAAATGTCTTGAAACAAAATATAAACGGTTTCTTTATGATCAAGAAACACACAAGGGTTAGGATTAACAAAGAAAATAAGGTAAAACAACAAGGAACAACAAGAATTGGTTATAAACTGCTATTATTTTGTTTCTCTTAGAAATAAGATTACAAGTATACAAGAATAACAAAATAACTTCTCTCTCTCTCTCTCTCTCTCTCTCTCTCTCTCTCTCTCTTGAAATTAAGATTTTATCTTCCTATTTTTTCTTATGCCAAAATGAGAGACTAACATGCTATTTATAAGAAAATTTCCACAGTAACCTAATGGGCTTTTTAACAAATTATTCATTACAAGCTAACTTAGGGTACAAGTTAACTTAAACAATTGAGCTTACAAGCAATGCCCAATTTAATATGCTAACAAACCTAGCAATATTGACTAATGCATGTTAGAACAAACTTCGACTGCAACACGCATTACTCTGACAGCAACATGTGAACAGACTTCGACCTCGTGCTTAATTCCCGTCGAACTAGAAGCTACCCTTCGACTATATTAGAGTTCGATCCAATATCTCTTACTCCTCTTACACTCAAATGTTTTTTAATTTATCATCTTACCTTTTCCCTTTTTACTTATCTAGGTGTTATATTTATTAAGAAGTGTGATTCTTCGAAAAAAAGGGTTGAACTCAATTTTTTTTTAGATGTGTGATTTATGGATTATTGTTCGAACAACTTGAAACAGGGTGATGGTAAGGTAGATTTGAGGTTTCTGGAAATAGAAATGTTGAGTGGTTGCAATAGTTTATCTAGTGATAGTAGTGTTGATTTAATGTCTTATTCCCCAGAATCAGCGAGGTTAGTTATGGTTGTCACTACTTCAAAAAACATCACTTTCTGTGATGAAATGACAAGTATTGATTCCCTATATAATGACAAAGATTAGGTACAGACTTTCTGAGTTGGATCGAACATATCTAATACGGGAAACGAGACCTATGTAGTGTTAGAGCCTTATTTGGAAGGTGAAAAGGTGTGCATGTGATAACCTAGAGGGGCAGACACATTGGAGTTGGCATACCCTTCATTGTTTTCAAGTGGAGGTATTGAAGGCTATAAATATTGATCCTTTCTAATTTCATTCTAATAGTTGGGTCTTTGTTTGTGGTTTTTAAATTATTTGTAGAAGTCTTAACATTACCTTTACTGTGGGGATCTTTTTTTCTTTCTATGAAATCAAAAGGGTAAACAAACGGTTTAGATTTCCGTTGCTGCAATTCTTAGAAGGGCCCTTCTTACCCCTTACTTGTCTGACTATAAGAACTGGAAAGATAAGTTCATCAGAAATTATGGTGATGTTAATTGCCCTAAGAATATTTTTAATAAGGATGACACCTATCGATGTCCCATCTACTGGACGAGTGCACCTCTATCCTTTAATGGTTATAATTTTGATAAGTATAACGAGGCCGAGAAAGATGGGTTTGATTTCTTGGAGAAATTCCTACCTTTTAGTGTGAAGGAAAACTTTCCTTCGCTCATAGTTTTTTTTTTGGGTAAGTGATGTCTTTTGTTAACGCATATAAGTTATATTTAACCCTTATTTTTAATCTAAGCTTCCCTTTTCCTTAACAACATTTAAAAATTTGAGAATGTTATTGTTGAGTTAAGAAATAAACAAACATTTATATTAAAATGCAAAGAAATTTAATAGTGATGTATTTAATAAAATTGTTAGATTAACATGTGTACATAATAATGAAAATAAAAATATATAAATATATATTGTGCAGGTATGAGTTGGGCTTGGTACTAAGATACCCTGTACCCGCACCCGCATTCGCTTATTTTAGTGGGTAATGTCTGTACTCGTACCGTATCGATTTTTTGCGGATTTTTACTCTACCAGTTGTGGGTAATTTTTACGAGTACCCATTGGGGATGAATGCAATTGCCATCCCTACAAAAGGTGTTGGTCATCTGTCTCTCTTGTTGGATCGTCATGAAGAACATCCACATTGGATCAAGAGCAACACACAAGTGAGAGAGACACCGCACATTCACCTAAAACCTTAAGGTGATAGATGTATGAGTCATCTCACTTGTTAAGTGCTAAATCTCCATTTTTCTAAACAATGAGAGACTTCCAACTCACACTTGTACACAACATCTCTTTCTTTGTGTTACATAATTACAGTTGTTACTGTATACAACTTTTCGTTTTGATTTAGATATTCCCATAATCTTCGATAAATTAAGATATCGTAGATCTGATTTATATGCATGTTACATGTATTTATTTTGTTTTCACACTAAAGTATAATTATTTTTTGGCTTAAATAGTCTTGTGGTCCTTGTAAGTTAGCGATTTTTTGAATTTAATCCCTGTATATTTTTTTTGGTCTGAGTTCTTATACCACACTTTTGTGTTGCCTTTAGTTTCTGACATTAGATTTCTATTAAAAAAAAGCTGAGTGGATAGACGCTGTAGACGTGGTACTGCTGATGTGTTTGTTTTGAACCGTAGACCATCAACTATCTATCTATTCAAAAATAAGCTAACACCAAACCTCCTAATATATCCTTTATTTTTTAAAAAATTGTACTGACAAAAGGGTATATTTGTAATTAATAAATGCTAAAAAAATTGAAACTACCTCCTTTTGCCATCTCATTCATTTTCCACTTTTTACTTTTAACTTTCTTACTCTTCCTTTTATTCTCCTAATTCAAATTTTAAATTTCTCCCACATTTCTTTTTCTCACTTTCATTTTAATTTTCTCTCTCTCCATTTTCTTTTTCGTATTTTTTTAAGTATAAATAACAAAATTGAAACTCTTTTTAATTTAATTAAGAGCACCGAAAAATATTAAATTTTTAAAACACAAAATTTATTTAAAATAAAAACATATTATTTTATAATTATTATATATAAAAAATATTCATAATTTATAAAATTATTGTTCCTTATATAATTAAATAACTCAATTGAAATTGACATGTGTATCTAAATATATTTTATACTATATCAAATTGGATAACACTCAATAACAGTGTACACAATTTACTTTTTATTTCATGGGTCACTATTAGGATAATATCTATTTTATTTTAATCAACAATTGTCTTTATATAATAGACAAAAAATTTATTTTTAAATGTGCTTTTTTTTTGTTTCTCCATCTCACAAGCCTCTTTTTGTTTATATGACTATTTAATACAATTGAGTTTATTTGATTATTGTTCATTTTACAATTAAGTAATACATTATACATTGACATATGTATCTAAAAATATTTTATATTGTATCAAATTGAATATCACTCAATAATGGTGCACGCCACTAACTTTTTATTTCACGGGTCATTATCAAGACAATATCTATTTTATTTTAACCAAAAATTATCTTTAATTGAGAGATGAATTCTTTATTTTCAAAAGTGGTTTTTTTTAATCTCTAAATTCTTTTTTTCATTACAAATTTATACGTGTATATAAATATATTTTATATTGTATTAAATAAATTTTCGCACGGGTATTTTGTTAGTTTGCTTACAATATAAAGAACTTTTCACCGGTCCTTAAATTATCTGAATTCATTCATTTACGTGTATATCCAACCCAACCCATAATAATTCCTATAGTTTTGGTTTGGGTATCGGATTTGAGTTTTACAACCCGCAAATTCATTGACTCAATCCATTGACGTGACTTTGATAATTTCTTATTATTTTAAATAAAAGTATAAAATTAATATCTCACTAATAACTATAATTTTTTCAAAAAAAATTTATTCTCCATTAATAATATTACTAGATTAATGAATTTATGTAATTCTAAAATTAAGTGTTGTTTCTTATTTTTCTTTGTATCAATTTTAAGTTATGTATTTTATGAAAATATCATGTCTTGTTGAATTTTATATTATTAAGTGTTATGCTAATTTTATTAGATATTATATGATGTATTTAATCAAATATGAGTGTTATAAATCAATATGATTGTATTGAGGTGGGCAAAAAGAATCCTACAAAAATATTTTTTATTTTAAGCACAACCCGTAAATTCAACCTAACCCATAAATAAATGTGTCGGTTCAGATTGATTTTGACAATAATAAAATTGCAGGTTAGACGACAAACCCAACTCATTAAAGTTTAAATGGGTTGGATAACGGAATAGGTCAAACCCGGTTCAACCCTACCCGTGTACACTCCTATTGGTTGGTACTACCATGTGAATGCATTGATCATTATTAGAAATTATTATTTGACATTCAATCATTTACTTATATTGAGTTAAGACAAAAAGAAATTATTATTTGGCATTCAATCAATAGATTAGTAGTTTGATTTAGATTTTGATAAAATTAATGATAGAGAAATATTTTTGAAAAACTTATTGGAGTTTGAAAATATTATTTAAAGAATATGATTCAATGTTGGATAATGTTAAATTACTTTTGAAAGTACAATTAATAAAAAAAAAGTCAAAGGGTGGAAGTAAATAGTTGAATAGTATTGAAACAATTGCAACAACAAATTATGAAATGTTCAAAAACTATGTACTCACATTTTAGCATTTAGAAAAACCTTGAAAATGTCAAAATACTATTTTTGTTGTGTTTAAAAGTGCATTTCTTCTCTAGCTATTGAGGTTTCTTCTCTCTATCTCATTTATTCACAAATCTTTTATCTCATTATTAGAAGTTTAAAATGAACAAATATTTTTTAAAATGAAACTTTAAATGTTTTTTTAAGTAAACATATAACAATAATCTTGAATACATAAATAGATCTTTTTTTTAAACTCTTAACCTATGTAGTTATAAAATTCAAACTACTTTAAATGGACAAGCTCAAATTTATTCAAATATTATAAAATAATCATTAATACCACTTTAACTCAACTTTCATTAACAGTAATCCTGCTTTATTTCAACTTCTCAAAATAGTGTGGTAAAATTGAATTTAAGTTAAAGCAAAACAATAGGAAAAATTACAAATTAGTGCTATAATTAGGTAATCCACTTATGTGAAAATTAGGCTGTCTAAAAAAAGTGAAAAGTAGGCAAAGCCACTATATTGGACATTGGAATGTGACAAGAAATTTCATTGTCAAGACAAGATATAAGTTAATGTTATATTCCATGTGTGCCAAATGTTTTGAACAAAACTTCAGATTAATACACATGAATTTTTTAAAATTTTCGGCAGTGTAAACTTTTCTGTTATTTTTCTATTCTCTACACTGTATGATACAGAATATATCATATTACAATAAGAATTTTGTCTCATATTTACTGTGAAAATTGAGAGGAAAAAGGAGCATATAAGAAGAAATCTACATTATATATTGTTTATTATTTATTAGTAATATATATAAAACAAAGTGAGCTGTGTACTATACCAAATTCTCATGAATCTCTCTAGTATGTATGTATGCTCTGTTAGCAACCCATTAGGCTTGCATTGTCTACTTCCTCAACTCATGCTTAGTTGGGCTGGGTCGGGTCGCATCAACATTCGAGGATCAACAGTCGAGTTTCAACTGTGTGTATCTGACATTTAAAGGACTTCTGTATCGGAAAACGATGATTCAACAAAATGGCCTTCTTTGCTGCAAGAATAATATAGCATAAGTTTACATAAGCAATTTATGAGATTGTGATTATATGCAGTTAAAAGATTAACTACAGCATCCAAAAAAGTTTGTACTTTTGAAGTTTACTTTTAAAAGGGTTAAATTATAGATTATGATTATAGCTTCATAAAAATCAGAATTTTTTAAAAGGATTAAATTAAGAAGAGTGAAATTATTACATTAGTGAATAATTTGTCATGAATCCTAATACATTAAACATCATAAAAGATGACAACATTGTACTTAAGCAAATGCCAAACATTAAACATCATAAAATATAACATTGTACTTAAGCAAATGCCAAACTTAAGTTTACCCAGTTAAAAACATATAAGTTCATACTAAACATATATAATTCTTCCACAGTAAAATAACCGGTACCACTAGGAGTTCATGGAAAGTTTCTATGTATTGCATGCTTCATCAGGGTGACAACATTGAGGAGGCAGAGTGACTGTAAACTCATACCAACCATTGTCGATATATTTCTCCTCTGCATCTCTGTTGGAGGTAATTATCTAGATCAATATATTGGCAAGGGTCGGTATGAGTTTGTGAAGGAAAATAAACTCATAAAGGACGACGAGTTGATGTTTATGGTCACTCTACCTCCTTAATACCTCAATGTTGCCACTCTAAAAGAACTATCCATGAATTCCATGTGGTACCAATCATGTTCTAAAAGAAATCTCCATGTTTAATATGAAACTGATGTGTAAATTTAAGGTGTTTAAGTAAGTTTGACATGTGCCCAAGTACAATGCTGTTTTGTTATGATTTATGATGTTGAATGTAACAAGACAAATAGACCGGATGTGTAATGGATGTATGTTGTAAAATAATGTTATTTAGCTTATTATTGTGTTTTGTGATGATGTCACTTTTCTTAATTTTACCCTGTTTAAAAAACTTGATTCTTAAAAGATTTTACACTTTGATAATCAATAAAATGTAATCCATGTTGGTTGAATATGGATTGCATTGACTTTGGCCAAATGTTTATTTTAATGCAAGAAAAATGATTTTCAACCTATGGGAGAGAGGAACAATGTGAGGGACTCAAATACGATAAAATATATTACAATAAAACATCAAAACAAGTAAATTGATATTGTTACAAACGGAGCAATTTTAATCCATTGGTATGATAATTTATTATTTTTATGAAGCTAATATTATAATCAAAGATTTATAGTGCTAAATAAAAAAATGAGCTAATATTTTGTTTTCATTATTATCAGGAAGAAGACATATTTTATGAAGAATTAGTTTATTACATGCAATGCAAGATTGTGATATTATTTTATTGTTAAAATGTAATGTTTCATATTGACAAGAAACAAGAAAAAATTATATTGGTCAGTGTCACTTTTGTTAGATTGGTTCAAAATTAAGTATGTGATAGACAAACATATATAGTCGTAACTATTTCACATCTAATATTTAATTTCTTTCATATATCTATCTATACTTTTCTAAGTTCGAACCTTATATCACCTAACTATTTTGTAAGTATTGAGAATGGCATAACTTTTTGTTGCGCGTTGCATGGGTGTTAATCACTAGTATCAAATAATGATCAACTTACTCGACACTTTGGCTGCTTCATATTCTCCAGTAAATCAGTAATTTCAAGCTGCTTCATCACAGCGGCGTGTAGTACCTGCAGAAAATGCACACATTTTAAACACTATAATCAAAAGAAATAGACGAGTGGTGAAAGAATAGATGAATACCCTCTTTGTCTTCTCAAGGTCAAACTCAACGGACTTTATTCTATCCAAGGAATCCATAAGCATTTTCTCCTTCTCCAAAGGCATGCCATCGGGTTTCTTGTTAAGTTCGTCGAATACTTTTTCTAGTCTCTGAAGACGTTGTTCACATGGAAGAATGCACTCTCTTTCAGTAGCTGCTTCAATAGCTTCTGAATGGTTATTAATGTCACGTTCCGTGAAATTTGATGGGTGAACAATGTTAGGTGTTCTCCAAAATTCAAATCTTAGGCTGAATATGAACCCAACAAGTCTTTCAATGAAGGATGCCAGCGCTTGTGGCACATATAAGAAATTTATTTTAGCTAATTTTTCCTTAATAACGCTTAACAAATTGCTGACCAAAGCACCTGAAAAATAAAAGTAATCATATTGAAATACTTGTCAATATTTTCAACTTCCACGTCCAAATATACCAAGGTATATATGCACAACTTGAATTCTACATGGAACATATGAAAGGAACTTATAAATATAATTGGTTCAATACCTTCTGAATTTGTCCTATAAGCAACATTTTCGGTATCATTAATTTGCAATGACTGCATTCGAGTAAGGTGAAGTTGGTCATTTTCCATCACATTCTGAGCCGATAGAGCACTATCGTCACAGCTGTAGTAGCCATTGGCATCTGGTGCCCTTACCTGCATATGACAGAGTGATTAGGTATGATTAAAAGTTCAAGGAAATCCCTTAAAATGTACATGGAGAATGTTAAGATGACAATGAGGATTCTAAAATAAGTGAGATTTTGAAACTCACTTCTTCACAAACTGGTGCTAAACGAGGATAATTGCCGCTCCGTTGTCTGGTAGGAGATGAGTAATCATTAAAATCAGACCCTGATTCTGCTGTTGACGAGCCACTGCATCGCTCCTGGAGGACGAGGAAAAAGTTAATAAAACCATACAATTGTAAGGAACGTGTGTACCAACCATAAAACACTAAACACTTGTGAAATCCCAAGTTTTTTTATGTCCAAAAGACTGAAACTTGCCTTCAGTGATTGTAACTGAAAGGAGTCAAAATTGTGCTGTTCATTGGACGCCCTGGTGATTTGCCTCACAAAAGTTCCCTCCGTGTTACGTACCAGCTAAAATCAGAATATCTATATCAGTTTGACAAGGCATTTCTAAGCCATATATATTTTCAAAAGCATGCACAAGTAAGAAGAGTAGATCAGATGGAGAGGAGTCAAAACATCTAGAGGTAGAGGAAAACCTATAAAAAACTATAAGAGAAGTTATTAAGAAAGATCTCAAGATTATCGATTTGGATAGCTGCATGATCCTGAATAGAACATTATGGCGGGAGTTCATCCATGTAGCCGACCCCACTTAGTGGGATAAGGCTTGATTGTTGTTGTTGTTGTTATGCACAAGTAAGAGCTAAGAAGCGAGCTAGCAAAGAAACATTACCTTCATGATATTATGATCATTCCATGGACCCTTGTTAGTCCTAAGACATCCACCATCGCGGGAACATGTACATGAACCACCCAGAAAGTCTGGCAATTGACTGCATAATTCATTTGCACACACCGAATACATCAGTTAGATAAATAGAAATTGCAATGCAGCATGGTGAAGCCACAGAGGCATATACCTAGAGTCGATGACTTCCTGTAATTTATATAGAGACTTAGATTCAAGAATCTGAAAGTTAGGGAAATGAATGTAAGAATCAGCAGCGTTGTAGGAAACAAGCATGTTTAAGATTACTAGTTGATAGTTATATCCTTCACCTGTATCTTTGTAGTAGTTTTGGGATCAAGAAATTTCAGTGCAGCAGGCCAAAGCATCTTCTTAAAGGCAGTACCAGCATTTACAATGTACATTTGATGTAATGTCTGTAAATACATATGGAGAATTATCTCACAGAAATGAAAAAGGCGAAAAATAAAAGTTAATTTGAGAATGGCGGGATTAAAACCTCAGGATAGTAACAGCTATCTATTTTAGCTATTGAAGACAAGAGATTTGCTGCAGTAGGTGAGAAATTCTTCATTCCCTGCATCACACATTTCAATGGCAGCTAAAATTTCGGCAGAAAAACATTTCGACAAGTTGCAAACAAGGAAATCCTTAAAAGTGAGAAACACCAAACAACACCCTCGTTGGTCCCTAAATGGACTGGTTTTTAGGAAGATACCATTTTCATAGAATCAAAAACATATAAACAATCTACTATCAGTAAGAACACAGACTATCAGACACACAGAATAATCAACAGATTACAGTATTAGTGTAATCCAACATACCAAGCCTTGTACATCCAATATTGTTGTTGTCGAAAAAATCTGCCTCTTTGCTGCAATGGAACATGCTGGAAATTTCTCATGCAGAGCCTTCTCGAACTCCTGGACATGGTATCTCAAATATCGATCTATTGTGGTGATGCGCGTCAAGCGGCTTGGATGAGCTTTCCCAAGCCTCTCAATGTAAACTGGCCTACCTTCCTTATCGACTCCATGGTAACCTTGAGGATAATACTGCAATACTCCTTCCAGCTCTTCAAATGCAAAATCCTTCAAAGGATAATCATCGTATTAGAAGCAAATCAAACATGTATGAGGCGTCTTATGCAAATCCTATTGTCCTTCTGTTACACTGAAACATTCTACGGTCCAAATCAACTATACTTTTCATGGCTATGTCATAAATTAGAATCATTACCTCAAGAATTGTATCAGTTCCATATTCCTTTCGCCATGCAAGCATTTCTTCCCACATCTGAATTGTGTTCTCAATATTAAATTCCCTAGCCTTAAGAAACCTATCGGGAAATAGAGAGCAACAAGAGTCAATGTTGTGTGAGTGAATAAAACCGTAGCACATACTATTCATGAAAACACATTTCAAAGTTGAAATGCACGGGACTCGTGAGTATGCCCAAAGAGCTAAACAGTCCATCAAGGTAGCTAAGCTAAAAAATCCATTTGCCGATATAATTTGAGGAGAAAACTAAAGAAAAAGTACCTCAACAACGAATGATAATCGTCATGCCTCGGAGGCAAACTTCCCCGTTCAACAAGTCTTTGACGCAACTCAAGCACCGCAGTCTCCTCTCGCGCATCTCTCACATCCTCAATAGCCACTGACGGAACCCTATAATCAATTTTCTTTTTCCCTCTTTTCTTAAGTGAATGAGTGAATTTAGAAGATGCATTCATCGCCTTCTTCTTGAGTGTTCCGATCTTAGAATACTGCCGCCTCTCATCCTCCGAATTCTCAACATCCGATCTCCTCTCCCTAATTTCATCATTACTACATTGCCCTTCAAATCCTTCCACCACAATTTAATTACAAAATCAGATTCTTCACACACACAAAATCACACCCATCACAATTCAAAACACACATCATAAACTAGAAAACAAATAAAATCACTACAAATGTGAATAAATTAAACATAATTACAAGTGTCAGTGCCAGTACCCAAAACCGAGGACACAGACACCTTTTTTCAGAGGTGTCGCTACAGAGAGTATATATAAGGCAATACCTGACATTTGAGTCCAACTGAAAACCAAAGAATATTTAACCTAATTTATGAATCAGGAAATCAAATTCATAGCAAACTCCTTCATAAATCACTCCTCCAAATTCTACAAAATTCAAACAAATAAATTAATAAATAAATAAAAATTCACAGCAAAATACTATATCCCAAACAAACTAATTAATTAATTAAAGCAAACTCAATTAGAACAAAACAGTAATTTAAATTACATTATCCTTAATCATAAAATTTTAATTAAAAAATAAATTACAATTAACTAATACAACAAAATAATCCAAAAACTATAGCAACTTCTTCATCATTATCAAAACTAATGCTACAAGAATTCTTAAAATTAAAAAAAAAAAAAAAAAAAAAAAAAAAAAAAAAAAAACTCAGTAATTGAATTGGTAAAGTGCAAGAAAATAGCGACAAATCTACATTACTTGAGCTGAATCTCAAAATCAAATCGAATGCGTAAAACGAAAACTACACGGAACGATAGAGAAAACGAAGCAAAACCTCAGATTCGAAAAACGACCTGTCGTTTGAGACTTTTCCAAAACTCGATGAAGATTGTCGTATGAACCAACTAGCATTCCCTAGCAAAGAAACGAACTTGGAAAATTGAAAACGTAGAGATTTTATTTTAATTTTTTCTAATTTAATTTTAATTTTTTGAGGTAACGAAAATGAAAAAATGCGTTATTATGAAATGAAATGAATATGAAGAAGAAGAGAGAGGAACTTTATGTTATAGTTATAAGTAAATACTATTATTTAATTTATTGGTTTTAGATCCATGGTTGCGTTTATTTATTCATTTTCTTAGGCAAAAAAAAATAAAATAATAATACTAAAAACGCTTTGAATTAGTATTTATTACTATTTACAAATGCTTGATTATTTTTGGAAAAGATATTTTTTTAGCTTTTACTATAATAATAATAATAATAATAATAATAATTATAATAATAATAATAATAATAATAATAATAATAATAAAATAATTGAATATAGTAGAAAGTGCATCTTATCTTGGCTAATATTCTTTCTTTCTCTTTTTTTAAGTTTCCTTTATTCTTTTTTTATTACTTTTTCTCTTTTGAAATATTTATTTATTTACTTTCAAATAAAATCTAATGAATTTAAGAAGGTTCATTTTATACATGTGGTTCATTAAATACATAAAAATAAAGTTTATTTTTTTATAAGAGAAAAGGAGTATAATTTTTTTTTATATTATCAATTAAAAAAAACGTATATCTAATCAAATCACATTTTTATTTTTTAAATATTTAAATTGGATGATGGTATAAAAATATTTTTATATTAAAATAAAAATCTTATTAAATAATGATGTACAAATATTTTACATTGACATTGTTAAGGAATATCTTTAATCTCTTTATTTAATAAAAAAATTCCACATTTTGAAAAAGAGATATTTTCATACAAAAGTTAATCTTTAAATAAATTTGACACTAATACTTTTTTAAAATAAAATAAAAACAATATTATGTTAAAAGTCTCTTTACATCTATTTTGAATCTCAATTTTAAGTTTAAAATTTTCGTTTTTTTAATTGAAATATTTCTATTAATAGATAAATTATAAATAAAAAAGAATTTTAATAAATATTTCTTTTAAAAACATAATAACTCTCTATTATAAATTCAAAATTTCAAAATTAATATGTTACTGTTTTTTAATTTTATTAATTTCTAATGAATTAAATTAATAGAAGAAATATTTTTAATTTTTATAATATCATTATTATAGCCATTTATTTATTTTGTGAATATTATATTTTCAACTAATGATTTAGTTAAGCTAAACAATAAGGATACAAAAACATTTTTAAAAAATGGTTAAGAGAAGAAATTTAAAATTGAAATTTTATGAAGAATATTGAAAAGTTAGGTGAAAAATGAGAAATTGTGTGATATTTATTGATGTGACCTTTGAAGGTTCCAGCAATTGGCTTCACATGAAGCATCTCCCACCGAGTACACGTGTCATACCATTTTTGTGCTTGTGGCTTTGTTTTATTACTAAAAAAATATCAAATATAAATTATTAAATTTTTCTATTTATACTTTATTGAATTATTTGTGGGGTGACCATTTGTCTACTTTCTCCTTTCTTTATATTTGTTCTCTTATTAAAAATATTTAAGTAAACAACATAATTTTTTAATTAAAATTAACATTAATTATTTTCTTAAAAAAGACTAGAATTAGAAATTCAATTTGAAATCTTTTCACTTATATATATATATATATATATATATATATATATATATATATATATATATATATATATATATATATATATATATATATATATATATATATATATATATATATATATATATATATATATATATATATATATATATATATATATATATATATATATATATATATATATATATATATATATATATATATTGAGCTCAAATATGCAAAGATAGTTATCCACATAATTGTGTTTTAATACACCAATTTATTATTAATACTCTCTCACAAAACCAATGTAGTTTGAAACAACAACCTTCATCTCGACTTTTGAAAAAAAATTGTTGGTATGAACTTAGTTAATGTGAATACAAAGTTAGCATAGGTTGAATTTTGATTTTGTTTGACATAACTCTTTCTCGAACAAAATGAATATTTAGTTCAATATATTTTATTATGACATGTTGAATAGGATTGAGAAATATTATAACTGCACTTAAATTTCACAAAGTAGAGTAAGTGGAAGATAATAAACCCTTAGCACAAATAGAAGTAATTCAAGCCATAGAAACTCATAGGTAGTATGAGCTAAAACTCTATATTCTACTTCAGCAGTGGAGCGTACAACTAGTAACTGCTTTTTAGAGCTCCAAGAAATCAAGTTTGGAACAAAAAAGATGCATGTTATAAATGTAGATTTGCTATCATCAAAATCATTTGCCCAATCTAAACCATTACATGCCCTCAAGGAGTATTTTTGAATTGGATTTGTAGGAGACAATAGCATATCATGGGTGGATGGGGGGCCACCTGCTTTGCCACCCTTATCTGAAAGAAACAAGATTGGTGCAATTCAAAAGTGAAAGAGGAAGGAGCATGTGCATGTGAAAATAATAGTAAAAAATTGAGAGAGACGGTTCTTCAAAAGTGAATGAGAGAAGAGCATATCCATGCAAATTTTTTGAACCTTTTTGACCATTCAACTGTATAAAACGAGTTTTCATCAAAGTCAAAGACCTGTAAATGCTCTCATAGGTGAAGCCACCTGCGACACACAAGACTCGTGGTAGCCACAGATGTTTTGGTTAGGAGGAATGATAATATGTGGCACGATACAGAATCCGGTAAATTTCAATAAATTACTCATCCGGTCAATGCCTTGACTGTGGCTTCAACTTTTTTTTGTCATTTAGAGGTTAACAACTACGGTGCCATTGTCGTTTCAGTGACTTTGATAAATTATTTCATTAGATGCAACTTCTTGAAGGTGTTCTAGAACAGGATTTCTGCAGAGGTACCAGGGTCTATCAAAACATGCTTGATGTTCCAGTTGATAAAATGATGATCAGAGGATCAACACCGTGAGGGTTGAGGTCGAACGCGTCCTCCTCAGAGATGATGATATAAGCCCATGTTTTTTCTTGGAAATTTTTGGGGAAGCTAGAGGATATTATATTTGTCACAAACACCTGCTTAATGTATTTCATTTAGGAAGATCTAGAATGACCTCAGCCGAAAAAAAACTTCGACGATGGTGTTTGTGTTATAGATTGTGTTTTTTAGGGCCACCTTTAGTGGAAAGATGAAGGGAGTTTAAGTATGAGTGTGGCCCAGGTTAGTTTTACCGGAGCGTCACTGTATAGGGAGACTCAAAGGACTTAGTAGGCTTATAACTCGATTTGGTGGTTAAGGCTTGACCACGGCGACGAGAAGCCTTGTATGGTGGTCTTTTGAGTTAGTTTAGCAAACCTGTTCATGTGAGGCTAGAAGAACTACTAATGATTGGTGGCAAGCGTGCGGTAAGACAAAGATGAGCATCATACTCTATAGGGCGTGAAAAATATGTATCATTTAAGTTCTGTCATTTCTTCCTTGAGGAGAGATGTATTTATAGAGGTCTCTAGGACCTAGGTTTTTTTGAAAAAGGTCACCACCTACTTAGTCAATGGTAGATGGTTGAATTCTCACTTTCAATGAAGTTGTTGGTCAGTTAATGACTTTGACTTTCTCCCTCCTCAAGGAATGTATTATCATGTGTTTCTCACGTAGGAGCGAAGTAAAACCACAGGGCGATGTGATACCTCCATTTGACGTTATATTTTACCATCGCCCTTTTATAGTATGAAAACAACATCCTAAGCGAGATCTTTTACAAATATAACATTATCCTCAGGACTTAATTTTGTATATGAATTGGCATGGTTGCCCGTGATAATCTTCTAATGATAAAATTTTCCTTTTCTTTGATGTTATAAGTTGTATCAGTTATGGACTAAATGTTTTGAGAACAACAAATTGAATTCTTTTTATTAATATTTTAAATTATTGTTAATTATATTGAATCCATTGAAATTTATATAAATCTAAAATTTATGAGGTCGGTGTCATTTATTTATTTGTCAGTTATATGCATTCATAATCAATTTTGAAGTTTGCAGTAAAGATTCATTTTAATTAGAGAATAGATGACTTTTAATTCACTTCAGAGTCTCATATTTGATTTAGAAAATTGATAGAGATTAGATATTTTTTAATTGGATATTTAGCATGTTAGGTGTTATTAGGAACTATAACTTTTTTGGGAAATATTCAATTACTTTTAAAGGTTACGTGAGAGAGAATAAGTATATGATTAAACATATTAACATTTTTAAAATGAAGAGTAAAATGGAATAACAAAATCATAATATAATGAGATATTAGTTTAGTTTAATCTTAAAATATTCAAACGATAAAATATAATTAATAATTTAATATTTTGTTTCATTTTATTATGTTCCACTTTGTTAATTTTATGGTGTTTGTATTGTTTAGATTTAAAGGATGTAGTTTTGGTAAGGGAGTCAAGTGTAAGTTTTGCCTTTGATGGATTGTATGGTTGGATCTTGTTTGTTGGCAGGTAGGTCAAAAAATGCATGGAGGCCATTGATTCAGTGTTAATGAGACGACAAATTTGGTTGTGGGTTTATGGGTTGATTTTGGGTCTATAGTAATAGCGATGTGGTTATTTTTATGATTGAAGGATATTTTAGGCATAGAGAAATCGACAGATAAAGGGTCAATAGTTATGAGCTACTCAATTTATAAAATCGTATCTTCTCTTTCAGTATGAAGTATGTAAAAAAAAATGAATGACAAACTATATAAAATGGAATGCTTTTTTCATCTTTGGCGGTGCCTCCCACACATTTGAAAATTCAAAACTATCTTTTAGATATTCGAAGATGCATCTCCAGACGCACTCAAATCACAATCAAAATGTGTTATTTATAGATCTACCACTTTTTTTTTACCAAAATATGGTCCGGAAATACATCTGCGTATGAGTATTTGGTGTACTCGGAGATACATATTCGAAATGTTCCTTAAAAGTTTTTGAACGTGGTAAATATAAAGGGGAATTTATTTCGGAGATACATTTCAAAATTCTCCCTGAATCATATCATAACATCACCATTGTCCAAAATTTTAATTTTTGTGAGGCCAACTTATATTAATTTATATTAACGTAAAATCAAAATAAAATTCAAATATATTAATGTTAAAGGGGGGGGGGGGGGTTTGAAAATCATACATAAATAAAAATAAAAGTCAAGATAATTCATACATGACATTTGTTCGAAAATACCAAAAAAATAATACATCCCAATATAAACTATTGGGTATGTCTAACTATCTGCATCTTCCGCCGCCTGTACTGCACAATATTCTGTAACTCGGAAACCGTGTGATCCACTAGGGACAATTGTGCACTATCATCCACAAAGAGTCATAACTTTATGGCTGCTCTACCCATCTCCGCAACACGCTGACATACCGATGTCACGCTCTCTGCCTGTTCATCCCGAACCTCAAGTACCTTTTAGTTAGCTAGTCTAGGTGGCTCTCTAAGAGCATATGGTGTCATAATTGGGTGTGACACTATATAGAACCATATCATGTAACCCTTTACACAAGCCCAATATACATTAGTTGGCTCCCTCTAATACTCCTCTAGTATTAGGTGACTCTCGAAATCCTCTAATATCGCATCAAGATCTTTGCGGCGCACGCCAAGAGGAGCAGACTCAAGGGGAGGTCTCAGAGTAATCTACAAGTAGGCAAACTGGAGCATCACTCACTCGGGAAAATAGGGATACATAAGTGATGTCCCGCATCCCAGCTAGTCTGAGTATAAGGAAATAACGTCAAACTGGTGTGTCTGACGGTGACCCTCGTATAGGCAGAAGCAAACGTCATATAGTACCATACAGTCAAGAGAGACTCTTAATGGCCTGGCCGCATCATTGCCCCTGAACGAAAGAAAAACGAATGCACGACGCAGCTTCGAACCTGGTGATTTGAGGGAAGTGTGAGACATTAATAACAATTGTAACAAATGAATTATAAAAATATTAGTAACAGGAAATTACCATAAGCAGTGTGCAACACCTTGTCTTCTGCTTTGTCTTTCAAAGACAAGTCTCGCCCAACTTCGAAAAGACGTAGACCAAACAGACTGTCGCCCAGTTATACTCGTGAATCACACTCAGGTCTATGAAGTACTTGATGCATACCACATCGACATATGTTGCACTTTTGTCCATATTCATGGGCGTGCAAACTAAGAACAAGAGGTAACACTTTAATGCGCAATGTCAGTGGTACTCAATCTGCACACCATCGCATGCGACACAGGTAACCTCGTGGTCTTCATTGTGGCCCTCTCACGTAGTACCGACGCGGTTCGGGACACACGCAGCCTAATCCGACTAGTGTTGTCTTCAGTCATTGCACATGCGTTATAAAACAGAGACAAATATCAACAGCATGCCCGGAGAAATTCGCAAAAATATCCCAATTTTCTGACTGAGTCAAATCCGAAAATGTATCTCTAAAAATAATGCAGAGCAAATCCGGAGATGCATCCACGAACAATTGTCCATGGCAGATACGCCATTTTTTCCTTACCAGCCCCAAAAACACCTCATTGCATGTTGTTCAAACCTACCTATTTCGTTTACACTACTACATAAAGTGCCTAAACATCAAATTTGTATCCCAAAAAAGATAACTACAAATCAAAATATTTTTTTTTAAAAGCTTACCAAATGAATTTGATTGATGAGAGAGAGAGAGGAGCTTGGATGTTATGAGATGCTGGAAAGGAAGGAAATAGCCCCACTGATGCTTCAATGCAATGAAAAGTTGCTTCAATGGTTGGGAGAGTGAGAGGTGAAATGTGTTTTTTTAGAACTTATGAGAAAATGAAAAAGGAGGAAGAGGGAAATGTCTGACACAAGATATGAAAGAAAAGCGTCTAAAGATGTATCTATGGACCATCCATTAACATTTGAATAAATGGTGTTTAAGGAGATGCATCTTCGAACTCACTTTTTTCACATACGGAGATGCACCTCTGAATTAAATTTTAATGTAAAAAGGGTGTATCTTCAATTTGGTATGAGAAATGGTTAAAATAGGTGTGTCCATAAATGCATCTTCGGACTCTAAGACATTATGGACTTCTCACGATGGCATGGGAGCACCCATAAGGGTGGAAATGGCAATTCTCATATTTTAATCATTAAATTAGCCCGTAACATTCAAAACACATAAGCCCAATATTTGAATTAGATAACTCGTGGTCTCAATTAGATCCAAGGGATTATACTGGATGTAGGTTTTTAGACTCGACCTATGGGAAGAAATATTTTTTCACTAACTGCTCCACTAGCTGCATATGAAAACCTCTTTAAATTGAGAGGTGAAGAAGAATATATAAGGATATAAAATATACACACCACAATCCTTAGTCTCGGTATGTTGTTGGGTGAGGTACCGATTATGTATCTCATGCGCAATAAGTACAATTGCAATTATGGGTTGGAGAGTGTTATGTGTATTACTTGTATAAACTATAATTACAAGTTGAGCTTGGTAATTCTCGTAGGTTCTGGGGTCAAATTGTAATTATAGATTCTTAAAAAGGTACTACAATCATTTAATTGTTAATTTTGAAACATCCATTTATACCAACCTAATACAACCACTTCATATAGAAATTAATCATGGATAAACAATTTTCTTATGGGATTAATTCCTTAAAAAATGTCTAACTCAACTTTGAGGGTTCTAAGTGAAAGTTGTGGGGTGTTAATATTTTGTAGAAAAGAGAGATATACGTGGGTTTGTTGAGGAAATTGTTGGTTAGAAAATGGTGGAGTTGTGTAACTTGAGTTGCCAACACAATGCAATTGTTAGGTGTGGTAGAGGTTGGGTAGCTAGGGTAATATTGGATTGACTTCCCCTTGTTGATTAATGTATATGTAAGAGGGAAACAAAGGTGTTATTGACAACTTTTTCATGATAAAAAAGGATTAAAAGCGAGGAGGATATGCTTGTAGAAACCGAGTTCTGAGATGAAAATGAGGACATCACATAAAATTATTGTAAAGATGTGAGTGTTGCAAACTTGGCATTCATACATTTGTCAAAGTTGTTGTCCAACGAACCAAGTTGCAAGGCCATTTTTTTGTTATTGTTGGTTTTCATTATTGTTTCAAGGTTGTGGTGGTTGATGAGAATTAGTTCATTAAAATCTTTTGGGGAGGAACTGTTGAGTTTGAGAGGCACCGAGGAATGAGATGACAACACTAATGACAATAGGTTCTACCGGCACCAAAGAAAATAGATTTTACAAAAAAAGAAAGAACTAAACAATGAAAAATAATAAAAAATTACGTTTTTTCATAATTCCACCACGGTCAATAAGGGGATTGCTCTTCCCATTCTTAGTGGTTTTTCATAATACACGTATGTACGATGTGAGAGGGTCAGGGGCGAGGCCAAAAGTCGATGCTACTTTATTTGATGGCTCACAAAGGTCGAAGTTTACAACCATTTGCTTCTACTTCTTGAAGTCATGTGACTCAAACATCTACTTCATGGGAAGCCCTTGAAGCTTATGAAGCCAATCAAAAGGAACACGCTGCTGATGTTGATGCCCCTGTGGATAGTTATCTAGGAGGCCTATTTGACAACTTCTTACTTCATCTCTATGGAGATATATTTATTTACTTTCGTAATACATTTATTTTATCTTAATTTAATCGTGAGTGGTGGTGATATATTTATTTTTAAAGGAGCGTCCATGTTTAAAATTGCAAACCGCAAAAGGGAGATTTTGGAACTAGAACAACCCAAAGATAACTGGTTCAAGAATGTTCTCTGCTACTCTTAACTTGTCAATTTATGTGTTGTTGCGTACACTACCATAAACTATGGCACGAATGTTGCATTTGTAGAGAGATGTCATTCAAAGACGTCATTTTTCCACCTTCCTCTCAGCGAGATGATCATCACTCTGGATGACGTCTCATGCCTCCTACTTCTTGTCATTAGGGGAAAATTTTTGGTACACCGAAGGATCAGTCGAGGCGAAGCCATCGAGATGATGGTCCCCCATTTTGGAGTTGACCCAATTAATGTCGCAAATGAGGTAGCTTACACTAGAGGTGCTCTGACACCAAATGTAGTCTACCTTAAATATTTCATTGACTTGACGACAATTCACGAGTACAGTCGAGGGTTGTCTGTTTAATCTACCTGTACCCGAAGCTGGACGAAGGTTGTCTTTGGAAAACAAAGCAATTGACAGGAAGTTGCATAATGCTTAGGGTTATTTATTGTTACTAATATTTTCTTAAGTCTTTTGTTACACTTGTTACTAATATTTTATCTGAACCATTTTCAAGGATGAATCATCTTTCACTTTCCTCACATTTCTGGCTGGCAACTTGAGTCTGGCTACACTAAGGATTGACCACGTGCTTGCGCCACTTACAGAAAATCAGACGAACAAGCCTTCCCGGTGTATTTTAAATATCATGTAGCAACTGACATTTCTTTTTGTCCATACGTCAGTCATCGCCAGACGTGTCAGATGGATGTCATTTTGTTATACTCCAGATGGCTCGCTTGTGGATCAAGTATGATATATATGTATCTGCCTGGGCGAGTGATGTGTCAATTTGGATATTTGCATGCTATTATGAGATGTCCCTTAAAGTCTACTTCTCCTACCTTTCTTCGCAGAGATCTTGATGCCATACTTGTGGATCTTGATAGTCATGTGGTACTAGAGGAATATCATAGGGTGTCAGCTCTTGTACAATGCGCTTATGCAAACGATTACATCACATGGTTTTATAGGTTGTCAAATCCTATCATGACACCATACCTTCTTAAAAGACCACATAAGTAATTTAATCAGGAGATATTGGAGGCTAGTGATAACCACACCCATAACGTGACATTCGTGTGTGTGTGTGTGTGTGTGTGTGTGTGTGTGTGTGTATGTGCACGCACGCGTATTATGGATATGACAATATCATACATAAAGATTGGACTTTTTGAGACAAGTAGTCTCCCAGTTGACCCTCGTAGAAAACATTATGGTTAAGGCACATAATGTCTTCCAGTACACGGTGGAGGAGAAATTAAAGGATTAGACATACCTAATAGTTTATGTTTGTGTGTATTATTTTGCATTTTTGAAACAAATTATATATGATTAATACATTTAGAATTTAATTTAATTAATGTACGAGTTTTTTAATGGATATATAATATATGAATCAATTTGTGACACTCTTAAATGATTGTATGATAAAAAATGACTTTAAATGACCTAAAATATAAGTTGGTCTCAAAAAAAAAATAAAAAAGTATTTCATGTCATGTGCAATAAACATGTCTATAATAACTTAAAATGAATTCACGTGGGTTTACAAAGGTGCATCATTCACCTTACAAATATGCATTTTCAAACTAAATTTTAACAAAATAGGGTGTATGGTTGAATTACGAACTAATTTAACAAAATAGGGTGTATGGTTGAATTACGAGGGCTGGTGCGATTTTAGATACATCCGAATATACATCTCATAACATCAATAGACGTTTTTGAATTTTCAAAAGTTTGGGACTCATCAAATTGGATGAAATAAGTTTTCCCGAGAGAAATTTATACTTGATCCTTTAGTCATTTGGGCTTATGGATCACTCTTTTGGGTAGGATAAGTATTTCCCAAGAGAAATTTATACATGGTCAATTGGCCATTTGGGCTTATGGATCACTCGTTTGCGTAGGGAGAAATTCCATACTTGGTCCTTTAGCCATTTAGGCTTATAGATCATTCTTTTGGGTCTAACTCTAGTCAATGGAAGAAAATGGTTCAAAGTCCTTTTAAGTGTTTCTAAGCCTCAAACAAGCAAAAATCATAGAAGAATACAGAACAATTTGGATCACATGCAAGCCTTTTTAAATATACTGAACCATCTTTTACTTGGAGGGAAAATTTTCCAATTAGATTCAAGGATGTGAAGAGCTGAAATGAAATTCTAGCCAATAAATAGATTATTCTAGTTTGTGGATTAAGCACAAAATGGTGGATGAGAAAGAAATCTTACTAACAAACAGGTGTATTGAAACGAGATCAATGCGAGAATAAATCATACTTTTCAATCATTCCAAAACTATCATTTGGAAGTACCAGAACCAAACTCAAGTTCAAACAACCCATTTTAGGCTCGAGTGGTGTTATTGGAAAGGAAGAGAACCAAACTCTCAAAAACTAAGTGAAACCGTGTTTGTGCCTATTTTCCTGCAGACCATTTATTTTCTGTTCAAGTCTATAATTGTATGAATCATCTTTGAGAACTTTCCTCCAAAGATTATCTATAATAAATAGTGGCTATTCATCTATATTATATCCAATTGGTGCCAGTTTCTATCATGTTACATCGAAACATTCGTATATAACATGCTCATAGAAGGAACTGCAAACTTTGACATTTGCCTTATAATGGAAGGAAACCAAAAATTTGAGGCAATAAGAGTAAAAGAATTACCTTGCCTTTGAGTACACCTCCCAATCTTGTGTCAACTTCAGATCCTCTTCCAACCCTCGGGCTGATTCGATTGTCATCAAAAGTTCACCGAGGTCATAAAAGTGCGCTTTGCTACACAGCTTAGGAAAAAGACCCCCAAGAAAATACCAAAGAAGTTGCCATTCTTACATTGGTTCAATCTAGGCCACCAACGAGTCGAATCCCCTCATGCAATCTTTGACATTCTCTTCATATTTTTCATGGTCATGAGCTTCTTAAACACACTGCACCCATTCTATCCCTAAAGGGTCTTATAGCATGTTTGGTTACTCATTGGAATGGCCAAAAGCACAGTGAATTCTCACGTTAACGCAGAAGCCTTGAAATGCGCGAAAAAGTTGAACGTGTATCCAAACATGCTATTACCCTACCAAGGGAAGAATTCATGTTCCATCGGTTGAACAGTTTTTGATCAAGTTTCTGAATGCCTATTCTCAGTCATACCCCCTATATATCTACTTCCAAGATACTGCGAAATGCATAAAAAGCTGATTTTTTCGTAAATAAATAAATCAAATCACAAATCTATGATCTAATTTGACAATGCAAAATGTCGCGCATACATGCAAAGCAGTAGATAGAGTATATACAAAAGGGTACAAACCATGCATTATATTGCAAAACCATATCAAAACTGTCGACGCAAGCTGTGAAATATATAACAGTAATAATGATAATAATAATATAAACATAATTAATAAATATGAAACCAAACAGCCTAACGAACGAACAAAAAAAAAAGCAAATTCACCAAACTCTAGCAGACCATTATACTGTACTATGTGCTACCATTTTTAGACCTGAATGTAAACACACTGCACATAAAACTGACCCTATGGTGCCAGTGCCCCGAACGCAGTTTTAGGGCATTTGATAACGGCATCACCTTTCACAATGGTAAATGCTGTTGTAGAAAATTAACACAAGCTCCAAAATCCTCTCACTCACCCTTTAAAGGGAATTTACCCTCTGGTCTTTGCCCTTTTCATGCCAAGGCTGTTGTTGAAGGGAGAAACAGAACCAGACATCGGAGAATCCTCCTCGCGGAGAGTGCCATTGATCATCGCAAGTTCGCGAAGCTGCTGCTTTTTGTAGAAATCATGGGATTCTTCCTGAAAGATAAGACAATAACTCAAACAATTAGATCAAAGTAATACAGTTTCCAAATCAAGTTGTCCAATCTCATACTGAATTCACAATAACTTACCACAGGCCTAAGCAAATCTTCGAGTATTTCACGCGCCTGCATAAGGCGAGCATCTATTATTTCAGCCGGTAATTCTGCCTCGACTAGAATATGGAGAGGTTCATTCAGATGCTCATACCCAGGCTTACCTCTCATCATCTCCTCCTATAAATACTATCAAAATTAGTTTACTATATTCTTGGTACAAATATTTACCAGATGATAGAGAGAACACATTAATTTAATGCTATACGAGAAACACAATAAAAATATCTTCGCAACTTCGTTAAAATAATTTTATCTTGGTACAAATAACCATGTTAGCGTTACTACAAATACGTATATTCTTACCCTAGCTGTATCTTTAATGCTACCTCGGCCCCTGATCAAAACACGGCACTCGGTGTTTGCTTCCACACGCTTCAGAGAGTTTCCTCTCGGTCCTAGGAGGCGACCAACAAAGTTAAACTGCAATTGAAAAATATCGATTAGATTCTTCTGTAAATAAAATAGTGTTCATCAAAGAGATGCGATGCTCCATACGTTAGGAAATGTCTCCACGGGTATATCCACTCTGATTGTCTTTTTAACAAGAAGACCAGACGAGCTACTTTGTGGACTCAGCCAATTTGGTGTCGGTGACGACTGTATCAGACTCGGCATCTGCATGTTTTCATTCTAATGTCAATCACAAAAACAGATATGATGCCACCAAAAAGGTTTGCACTGGCTGCTCAAAATTTCGAAAAGTCAAAAACACGCAATTATAGATAAACAAATGTGAAGAATAACTATCAACAGCCATGACATGACAGCTAGAATGCACAGACATGTTCCTAACTATGTCAATGAAAGGATCAGGATGTCAGCGAATGATGGGTTGACATCTGAAATATTACAGATGATCAATCTCAAACCATTATGTAAGATGGTTAACAACCCGTTTCGGAAACTTAGCTAAAAACTTAGCATTTGCATTACCTGTCACAGAAATATAGAACTACAACCACTAGAATAAATTCACGAGTTGCCATATAAGATGTATAATTATGTCAGAATAATTTCTAAAATAAAAGAATTAGACGGAAATGAAGTTATGTTAATGGTTAGTATCCGTACTTCTGATTGAAATCGTGATACCCATCCATTCGGATCAGCACTTCCTTTGGAGAACATTCCGCCAGTAGCCAGGGGGCTACCATGCTCAAGCCCACTTTGACCTAATACTGATGACGCATTCCCCAAGATTGTTGTTACACGAAGTATTTCTGCTCCAAAAATGTCAGCATTTTCTTAACAAGTTAGCAGTCACTACAAAATTGATACACAACTTGGATCTTTGCTGAGTCAGTAAAAAATTAATGCTGCTATATCTCTACAAGTTTACGCTTGTTATGGTAGTACTCGATCGAGCTAGCAAGGAAAAACAAATGCAGTCAAGTGTCATCTTGTTAATATTTAAATACATTAATAGAATATACATTATACATCAAATCAAAATAAAGGAAACTTCGAAAAAATCAGATCAGTGAACCATTGAATCGGCGTATTCTAAGATAACCCAAAATTTAGTTTTGAAGTATATATACCTAACTCAATGACATTTAAGGACTTGCTTTAACACAGACATCTCAAATAGCTCAAACATTAACACCACGCAATTATAGTAACAGAATCAAACCACAATCACATAAACTGGCAGGAAAATTATCACATAGCCTGACTTTTAACTACAATTAAAAGAGTAACACGTATAATATTCTAAACTACCTGCCGCTCAATTTTACTCGGTCAATCAAAGAGTCACGTGCCTTTCTTAACTTGATTGACCAATGTTGTCACATACCAGTCATGACGTATTTTTGATAACTACCGTTGACGATTTGTGAAGGATGGCGGGACCCTAGCATTTTACGGCGGCTTCAAATGGCGTATCTTTGGCTTTCCGTCATCCACAATCGTAACACTAATTGTCCATGATTAAATTATACTAAAGCCTTAAATGAGGTACGGTCAGGAATTAAGATATTAGATTTGTTACCGACTTTCTAAAAGGTCAGCAAATAAGCAGTTTTCGCATCAAATCGAACACGCTTCTTGCTACTGCTGTGCTCATCCACTCTTCATCTTGTTGTTTCGCACTCATCCTGATTCGATCTGTCAAGTTCAAGTTAGAGCTCCACTAAGCCGCTATCTTGCAGTAATTTTCAGCCTGCAAGGTGACTCGACCACTGTTACAACTCAACTTTCTTTTATCCAATGAAACCTAAGATCCCAAATGTTTTTTCCTTTTTTAATCACAGAAAATGGATTGTATCGGGTTTTGACAGAAACCTAATCTCACTACCGCATCTTCGGTTTTTATGTTTTTTCCTTTTGTATACTTATTTCATAATTACTATTACGTATAAAATAGATCAATATAGTATCATAATAATAATAATTGTTAAGAAGTGTGGTTGGGCCTAACTCAACCCTACAAAACCGGTTGGTAGAGTGAGGATTGCTCCCACTTATAAACACATGTTCATGCCATATATTGTCCGATGTAGGACTCTTAACACACCCCCTCACGCTCAGGACTGGACAACTGAAGCGTGGAAATAAATGGTGGGTGGCCCGATAGCGGAAACCATAGAAGGTGGCCCACCGGATCTTAAATGAGGCTCTTGATACCATGTTAAGAATGCATTTTTGATGTCAAGTTGATGAAGAGACCAATGTCGAATGGCTGCAATGGCTAGAAGAAGTCTAACAGATGTCATCTTGGCTACAGGCGAGAAGGTATCACTATAATCCAACCCAAAAATTTGAGTGTATCCTTTGGCTACCAAGCGGGCTTTAAATCGATCAATCTTGCCATCTGGACCAACCTTCACTGTATAAAGCCAACGACAACCTACTAAAGATTTCCCATGGGGTAGAGGAACCAGTTCCCAGGTACCACTGCTTTGAAGAGCACACATTTCATCAATCATTGCTTGCCTCCACTCAGGGTGAGATAATGCTTCACCTGGAGTTTTAGGAATAGAAACAGCAGACAAAGAAGACAAACAAGTATACTGCAAAGGGGAAAGACGATGATAACATAAATCAATATAATGTGGAGAAGGATTTCGTGTTTGACGTATACCTTTTCGAAGGGCAATCGGAAGATCAGACTCAGGTTGCAGGACCGAATCCGGTGATGGCGAGAGCGTCGGAGGAGAGTCTGTAGTGACCTCAGGGACAGGTACGACTTCAGGGACAGGTACGACCGTAGTGACTTCAGGGACAGGTACGACTTCAGGGACAGGTACGACAGACTTTGGGTGACGACGCTGATATGTTTGAAGTGGGCGAGGAGTGGGGGGGTCAACCGTAGGGGTAACTAGTGGGTCAGGTTCCCTAGAATGATGGGGGATAATGACAGATGGGACTTCCGGAAGAGGTGTGGGAATACTTTCCTGTAGAGGTTCCGTAGTAACTTGGCTGGATTCGAAATATGGAACAGACTCGAAGAAGGTAACATCGGCGGATACGAGGTATCGTTGTAGAGTATGTGAGTAGCAACGATAACCTTTTTGGGATCGATGATAGCCAAGAAAGACACACTTTAGTGATCGAGCTGATAGTTTATCAAGACCAGGGGAGAGATTGTGTACAAAACACGTGGACCCGAAGACTCGAGGAGGAATTGGGTGGAGTGGAGAGTTTGGAAACAAGATTGAATGAGGAATTTTATTATTAAGGACAGATGATGGCATGCGATTTATGAGGTAACATGCCGTGAGCACTGCATCTCCCCAAAACCGGAGAGGAACATTACCATGGAGAAGTAGGGTCCGAGTGGTTTCTACGAGGTGCCGATTTTTGCGTTCGGCTACCCCGTTTTGTTGGGGTGTATGAGGGCAAGATGTTTGGTGCAAAATACCATTGGATGACATAAATGTTTGAAATTGTTGGGATAAATATTCACGTGCATTGTCACTTCTTAAGGTACGAATAGACAAACCAAATTGGGTTCTTATTTCTCGATAAAATTGTTCAAAAATGGAAAACAATTCAGATCTATTCTTCATTAAAAATAACCACGTGCAACGTGAAAAATCATCAATAAAGGTGACAAAATACCTAGACCCAAGAGTAGAGACAGTACGCGAGGGACCCCAAACATCGGTGTGAACTAAAGCAAAAGGGGACGAAGCTCGTTTGTTGACTCGACAGGGAAATTGACTACGAGTGTGTTTCCCTAATTGACACGACTCACAATGTAAATTAGATACCTTCGATAAATTTGGCACCAACTTATGTAATTTGGAAAGACTGGGATGACCTAACTGAGCATGGATAGTGAGTGGAGAATCTTTGGTTGAGCATGCCTGAGATGACAATGAAAGGTAGTAAAGGCCTTGAGACTCATATCCGACGCCAATCGTCTTTCCCGAACTCCGATCCTGCAGGGTAACATTATTATTAGTGAAGGTGATACTACAATCAAGAGAACGAGTTAAACGACTGACTGAAAGTAAATTAAATGGACAATTAGGTACATAGAGGACAGAAGTAACAGATAGAGAAGGTAGAATTTGAACAGTACCAATCCCTTCGGATCGGGTTTGAGAACCATTGGCCGAAGTTATAGTAGGTAAGAAACCAGAGGTAGAGAGGGAAGAGAACAAATTTTTATTACCAGTAACATGATCAGACGCACCAGAATCAAGGACCCAAGGTTGAAGAGGAGATGATTGAGAGAGGCAAACAGATAAATTACCAGTGTGTGCTACCTTAGCAGTAGAATCTGAGTTCTGATAATTCTGATACCATCTGAGAAAATCATCGTAGTTTGGCGTAAAGTTCTGAGGAGTAGCCATGAGTATCTGAAGAGAGAAAATATCACGCGATCGATCGCTGGCCGGACGTGCTGTCACGTGCGTTTCAGGTGGCGGCGCTGGATGCCCACGCGCAGAGACGGAGGTGGCGCGTGTGGAGGTTTCTGCCGATGAAAAAGTTTGCCGGAAGGTCGTTGAGAATAGCAACGACGGCGGCAGCTATGCGGTTATGACCGAAGAATTTTGAAAAGTGAGGCAAACCGGAGTGACAACACGGTTTGCAAAAAAATTTTAAAAATTTCTCACCGGAAGACAGTGGGTCAACCGGGTAAAGCACGACAAAGAAAGAATTGCCTCACCATACAATATTTAACATAATAATCATCAGTTATAAAATAGAAATCTTATTCTTTACTTGAAATTTAGTGATATACTTGCATGCATTAATTATCGTAGAGTAGGCTTCACCATACATTTCGAGAAGGTAATCTTTAGTCTACTTTCCTTTTCTTCTTTTTGTTTTGTAGCTTAGCACACAAATGACGTATATATATTAATAGATTACGTCATTAAGTTATGTACTCTAAAAGACTTCTATAGTTTTAGTAGGGTCGCATGATCTGCGTCGTGATCACACGATTAACAATCTTTCACTACTCACCCGATCCTAGGTATGGTCTCGATTCTAATTACCTTGATCACCAAAATTCAATTCGACTTTTTCGAGCATGAAATATATGCATGTCACCCTCCTCTATAATCTTCGCAATATTAAGCATACTTCGCACATATAGATTTCATAACTAAACTAACACAGGTTACTGCTGCAAATCCACAACTATGCGACAGGTACAAGACAAAATAAAAGAAAAACCCTATTGCCAACATATCGAAATATTATAAGCTCGTGCAAAAACAATGCATAAACAAAACATCATGTGGATTACAGCTGACAACAAATTTAATCATCTAAAATAGAAAGAGATTATATACAATAAAACACAGAACATTTACATTACATTATACAAATCTACCAAAACAGATTTCATATCACTCCATATATGCAATCAATTGAAAAAAAATTCATACATGCTTGATTCGAGTTTTGAATGTTAAATAGAATATATTTTCCTTGAACAATCTCACAAGCAAAACAGAAAAACCAATTCACAAAATAGATAAACCAATGTTCACACTCCATAATTCCCTTGATCAATATACAATCCTTCAACATTTGAAAAAACAAGGTATCGAGCCGCAAACACTTCCTTGGATCAAATCAAACACAAATATTTTAATCAAAACAATTGAAAACCGCGTCAAACCCTAGACAACTAGGGAAAAAGATGAAACACTATTTGATTTTATCATACCTTGGTTTAACAATCGATAGCAGTGAGGAAGCACGGCCATGAACGGACTAATCTTCTGACGCTCTCCCAATAACTCACTTAGATATCTGAAAATAAAAGGAATAGAACATGCAATGAGTGTATTAGATCAAAAAATCAAACATACATGCAATAAACTCAATAATTTTTTACCATGAACCGAAACTATAAAAAACAAAAGGGAAGTGCTTCAACATATAATGAATTAACAATGACGCCAATGCAACATACAAACAAAAAACACTTCGGCAACAAGATCAACAAGATCAACTAACTTCCCCAGAGATCAAGCAATTATACACACAAAAACACGATAATTTAGACATAATAACATAATCAAAACATAATCAAGTAAAAATGAATTCATCCATTAATGATTTCTTAAACCCTCAAAATCAGAATCATCAAAAGCCAATCCAATGCATTATTCACCAAAAATTCATCACAACTATTTTTTTTTCAATCAGATTTGCATCAGCAAGATGGATCTGATAAAATCAGTAACCAATCGGATCATGTAGTAAAAATCAACAATTAGATAATCAATCACCAATCCAACTATATCTAACAACAGAAATGAAGAAATGAAGATGGTATGAACTATTTGACCATAAAAGAAATCATGAAAAAAACAAAAATATAGAAAATAAATTTTAAAAAAAATTAACAAAAAATTCAACATAAAAATTAGAGTAAAATCAGATCCTACAAAAATGATGAAAAGAAAGAAGAAAAAAAAGAAGAAAATATATATATACTTGTCATGTTCAGCGATGGCAGTTGAAGCAGGAGAACGAAGGGCGGATAGATGAGGGAGGGAGTGTGATGGAGACGGCGGGAAAGCCATGTACCTGCCGGTGCCGGAGGAAGACATCATCGATCAGTCACTCTCTCTCTTGTGATGGTTCTAGTGAGAGAGAGTGTATGTGGTTGGTATGTTGAGAGAGAGAATTGTGAGTGAGTGAGGTTTTTGATTGTCTTTAAAATGGATGCTTGGGTTTATTCCTTGTATGTATATAAAAATCAATTTTATATTTGTAAACTTTTTTTATATTTCTTTATGTAAAAATATATATAGTCTTTTTTTTATAAGATACTAAGAGTAGCTTCAGTGGGAATATCTTAAGTAGGTAAAGTAGGATATGTTTTGTGGACCAGAGAGATTTATAGGATTTAAAAAATTTACAGTTGATTTGAGTTATTTTTACTTTAACGATAGTTACTTGTAAAAAAACTAAAATAATTTAGACTCTATATTTTATATTTTTTAATTGTAATTACTTTTTTATTGAAGTTATTATTAATTTAATAATATAAATAATGATATTATATATTTTAAAATAAATAACATACGTTAGTTATATAATTGTCGAAAACTAAAAATTAATAAATTAAATATCATATCATAGTCATTACTATGCAAATTCTTTATAAGCAACGTTAATAATAAAAAATTTAACTATTAAAAATCTGCATTAAATTATTCTAGTTTAATATTATTAGGTTGAATATCATGACTCCAGTTCATATGATTTTTTTTAATAATATTTTGTTATTTAGTGACTTTATAATTGATATTATTTTGTGTGTATTTATTAAGAAAATAGTCAAAAATAGTTTTTCAAATACTTTTTTTCAATAAATTTGGTGTTTGATTAAAAATAAATTGACAATTGACAAGATATTGTATAGAAAGACTACAAATAAAAGATTATATGAATTATTTTGTCAAATAAGTTGTGTTTAAATAAATTTTTAGTACTTATAATTTTTTTTATAGTTGTTGATTTATAAATGTGCATAATTCATTTACATTAATATATTAATATAATTAAATAATGTTGTTAGAGGTTAATCATATTTTAAAAGTTTATAAATTTAACTCAATAATACGTATTATAATTGAGGTGTTACAACACTCTCTTTTTTTTAATCTTCTAGACAATATCATGTTTAATTTGTATTAAGAGTGAAAAATATATATAATACTAAAAAATATTTAAGGATCACTCTTAAAAAAAATTAGATGGACAAAAATAAAATAAAAAATTATAGATTCATAAATAAAAAACTTATAATTTCATATTTTTCTTTCATTTTTATCTTTTATTTTTTAATTTATATTTATATTATTATAATTTTATAATTTTTAATTAATTAGGTCATTATAAGGTGTCATTGATAGATAATTGGTTCATAGTCATAAGTTTGATTTGTGGTGGATGTGTATATAAGAGTTTTTTCTTAAAAATGTTAGTCTTTTAAATATATAATTCTATTTGAAATGTTAATTTCTAATTTGTGTAGTTTTTAATTTACGATCCAAGAATATTATTAGCATAAAAAATAGTTGTTAATTATATGAATTTATAAATTTAAATATATTTTAATCACGACTATACTTATTAACTATTGATACAAAAATTTAGATCGAGATATCTTAGAAATTTCATCACTTTATAAACAAACTCTGAATTAATATTTTCATTTATACTATCTTACCATTCTATTTATTACAATTGAATTAATGATCAAAATTATATGTTTTCCCGTTAACATGGTTTCTTCACTAAAATTTTTTAATATGTAATCAAACAAATGTTTAGAGAAAAAATATGTGACCATATAAACAAACACATTTTTTCTTACTTTAATATTTAATATTTTTCACTTAATCATTGTAAACTATGTTTTAAATTCAGTTGTCGTGAAACATATGTCACCTTAGAGTATTTTTAATGGGATTAAACTAAATGGGTAAACTAAAATATTTTTTATGGGCCTAAAGTGTTTTGTAGGATTTAAAAAATTTATAGTTGATTTGAATAGTTTTTACTTTAATGATGGTTGTCTATAAGAAACGAAAACTTGACCCTACATTTACAATTTTTTATTCAAATTACCATTAATTTTGATTACTTTAATGTCGTTGGAATATTTTATTAATATTAAATAATATTATAATATGTTTTCTATTGAATAGTTAACGTTAACTATATAGATGATGATAGAAACTAAACTTTAGTTCATTAGATGTCATGTCAGCTCTACTATAATGTAAAATTTTTATTACTAACGTAAATTATACAAAATTTTGGTTTAACAACCCTGCGGTAAAGTTGCTCTTATAAACAAACATACATTTAATTTAAATACTAATTGATCGGTGTCGGTTTAAATTAACATTTTCACATGTTTTAAGATAACATGATATAACCAAAAATTAAATTGTCTATTAAATTTTATTATAGTTAATATGTTTTTATAAATATGAAATACTAATATTCATGATATTGATACATGTTATTTTATAAATATTGGATATATAACTACCGATATTTGTATGTATTATTATTCGCATTATGCATAATAAATAACTAATAACAATATATCAATCACTATCAAAATTTATAAATTCTGTAATTTTTTTTAATGAATCATGTGTTTTTTCATGCATAAATCCATAATCTAATTTCTCAAATCAGTGAGGACTATAATAAACTAAATAAAAAGAGTAAAACAAATTAGTAAATAAAAAATATATAGATAGTGTTATATCAATATAATTGGTATAGTGATAAATAAATATGACAAATATGTAAACATAATCAATATAAAAGGTAAATAATTAGTTTCGTTAATTTAACTCAATTGATAGCTATTAAAATTGGTATTTGAAAATTCAACCATTTTAGTCTAATTGAGCTGGTCTAACCATGAATCAATGGGTATGGTAGACCGAAAAAGTTAAAAGACCAACAATACAATTGACCAAATCTAAACCAGTAAAATCTGATCGGTCTATTAATTTGACTAATGAATCAGTGGGTTAGATTAAACTAGCGGGATATAATTTTTTTTAAACATTATGGGGCGTGTGCTTTTTTTTAAAATTAAAACTCTGTCTCTTGTCTCATATTTCAGCTCAAAATATGATACTTTAAAAACCTTTAAAATATTTTTCAACCTTAGGGTTATTATTATATTAATATGATCATCTTTAAGAGTGTGCAAGATAAGTTATTCCACAGGGTTTAAAATTTGTCACGATTAAATCTAGGATAATTAGGATTTTGTAAAATGTTTGTCACAATTAAACCGTAATTAAATAAAGCGTCTATTTGTTTTGTCATGGTTAAACTGCGAAAAATCTCCATAATTGGTTCTTAAATGATGTGTCATAGTTTTGATTTGTGACGAATGTATACTAAATTTTTTTCTTAAAAATGTTAGTTCTTTAAATATATAATTCTATTTGAAGGATTAGATTCTAATTTATGTAGTTTCTAATTTCCGACTGAAGAATGTTGTTGGCATTAAAAAAAAATTGTTGTTGATTATATAAATTTATTAAGTTAAATATATTTTAGTTTCATATTCATATTTATTAACAATCGATACAAAATTTCAGTTTAGATTGAAATATTTTAAAACATACGTTAATTCACAAACAAATGACGAATTAATATTTTAATTTGTACTATTGATAAGATATGCATAATTGAATTAATAATTAAAATTATATATTTTCACGGCTTCTTCACTAAAAAAATATTAACTCTTCCTTTTAGATTGAAATATATTTGAACATGTAATGAAAAAAATATTTAGAAACGACTTCATTTAAACACTATAATTCATTTTAATTTTTGAATAGTATAGAATTTAAATTTTATATAACCATAATCATTCTTATATTTATAATTTAGAAAAAATCCTCTTACTGAGAATCATGTATAAGTAAATGTTAAATGGATAACTAATCATATTTGTATGTATTATTATATGCACTTTATGCATAATAAATACCTAATAATAATATATTGATCATCATCAAAATTTAGAAATCCAGGAAATATTTGTTTAATGAAACATGAGTTTTTTCGTGCACAAATCCAAAAACTAATTTTCAAATTAGTGAGAACTATAATTGATCTGACCTGATCAGAAGGGAATCACTAGCTGACCACACTCTGTTGGGCTGCTACCTGTTCACCGGTGATGAAGATGAGGAGGGGGTGTACCTGCAAGACACTCTGATGCCAAAATAAGGAATTGGGGAAAGTGAAAGCAAATACAGAAAAGGGGTAAGAAGTGAATTATCTGACCCTCTTATGAAAGAGGGTATTTATAGAGAGACCCCAGGGTTGGGCCAACGATCACTTGTGTTGGACTGGATTGACAGACCCAACCCAGGTGACTGCTAGGACTTACGTGGCGTAGTGAAGACCAAGACGTGGTCTTCGCCCTAGTCCAACTGTCCCGTGATCTCCGGAAAGTGGGTTTGACCTGCTCTTTCGGAGGTGGGCAGTTAGGCGGTGACGTGTCCCCACGGAGGGGAGCACGTAGAGAACGTGTGAAGGACATGTAGTCCTGTCCGACGAGGGAGCAGGTCCTGCCCGCGGAGAGGGCAGTGTTTGGTCGATGGGGGAGCCTCGTGCTCGACGTAGCTGAGGCAGGTTCTGCCCGCGGAAGGACATTACTTGTGCGTCGGGGACCCTGTGCTCGACGACTGCGGCCCAAGCTAGACTGGGCTTGGCAGAATATTATTGGGCTGGGTCTGCCTGGCCAAGTCGGGGCCCAGGCCAGAACAATAATAAACCACAATAAAAAAAACTAAAAACAAATTAGTAAATATAAATAAATAAAAAGTAAGTATTATATCAATATAGTTGGTATATTAAGAAATAAATTCGAGAAATATGTAACATAATCAATTTAAAAGGTAAATAACTAGTTTCGTTAACTCAACTCAATTGATAGCAATTGAAATCGGTGTTTTAAAACTCGACTCAATCAATCTGATCGAGCTGATACGGCCATGAACCAAATGGTAAGGCGAACTGGAAACGTTAAAAGATCAAAAATAAAATTGACCTAATCTAAATCAATGTGATTTGACCGGTTCATCGATTCGACTAATGAACCAGTGGATTAGATTAAACCGGTAGGTTACAATTTTTTAACACATTTTGGGGCGTGTGAAAAAGAAAACTTAAATTAAAACAGTATCTACTGTCTAATGATTCAACTCAAAATATGATACTTTAAAAACCTTAAGAATATTTTTCATCCTTAGGGTTATTGTTATACTAATAGGGTCGTCTTTAAGAGCGTGCAAGGCAGGTTACTCCACAGGACTCAAAATTTATCACGATTAAACTCATACTAAATAAGGCCTCGTAAAATGTTTGTCACGGTTAAATTATAATTAAATAGAACCTTTATATGTTTTATCATGGTTAAACTACGACAAATCTACACATGGCCTCAAAAATATTGAGATGGCTTTGTACCTGTTATATTTCTGCTTCGCATTTGCCATTCCATTTATTTGGGTAGTTTTACAAGGTTTATAATTCATTTTATTATTTTTGTCGGGGTGTATTGATACATGAACTTATGGCGTGGCTCTATGTAATATCCTAAATTTCTATAATGTATCACTACTCATTAATTGATAGGTTAACGTCTAACGAAAAGATTAAAATCCTAAATCTAAGCCATACTCATGGTTAATGAAGGGAATGAAATTCCTTAGTAAAAAGGGGTAAGTAGCAAGGTATTTTGGTAATTTCTTAATCACACTATTTAAACCAAAAATGAGAAAATCTCCTCATTTATCACTTATTTTTCTCACACTTAAATTAGATTTTGAAGGTAGAGAGAGGGAGGTGAGTCCTTAAGAGAAAGAAGAGGGAATTCTTAATCATCCAAACAAATTTAGCTTGCATATGAGTATATGGATCAATCCTTGAAGAAGAGGCATTAAGGAAGATAGAATCAAGTTTTGGATCATCACCATCCTTTTCATTCTTCTTGGAAATTTCAGGTTTTATGCAAAAGGTGGAGTTTTTTAGTTAGAATTTAGCCTCTCGTATGTTAGGGATCTTCATGATAAGTCGAATTTGCTTAAGTAGGTATAAATTTACTCACTGTGTTAAATGCATACTTGATATGAAATGATCATGTGTGAAATGAACTTGCATGTGTTGGTTTGTTGTGTGGTAATCATGATAAACATTATATGACTTATTTGTGATACTTGCAATTTTGCTTTGAGTAAGTAAGAATTGCTTAGCTTGTGTAAATGCATGTTAAATGTGGTGGAATCACACGTTGGTAAATTGTGTGTGTGTGTGTGTGTGTGTGTGTGTGTGTGTGTGTGCGATGTTCTTATTGTGTTTTAATCCTTTAAGCATGCTAGTATGTGTTTGGACTTATTTGATGATGCTCGGGTTGCTAGAAAGCTGAGTTCAAACGTGAACTTTTGATGAAAATTACAAGTGTAACTAATTACCGCCCATGTAAACTCAGTTTTTTAAAATAGCAAGTTGGTGATCGGTTACCGCCCTAAAATTTGCATATTTTTTTAGACAAAAAGTTGGTGTAACCGATTACACTAACTGGAACTTTGAATATTTTCACTTATTTGTTATACCTTGAGTGATGAAACTTGTATTGGTGTTATAATATCACGATGTTGTGTTATATTCATACGTGTGTGCATTGAATTAGCATATGATTTCCCAAGTAGGAAAAGTATGAAAGTCAACCATTGATCGATGTTAGACTTAAAGAGAAATGTCTCTTCTTTTAGTCACTTAGAATAGATTAATAAGGGAATCCTAATTAATGCATGTGTATGTGCTTACCTAAAGGATATTAACTAGTAAGTTAGGACACATTATGATCAAGATAGTATTCGAGGATGAGAGATTGAGGAAGTATAATATCACTTTGACTTCCAGTATATCCAGATATCAAGGGATTTGTAAAGGAGAATCTTTTATGGATTGGTAAAATCTAGGAAAATTGAGGCATGTATGAACCGGAAGACCTCACCTTAGTGGGCAAATATCCAAGTGATGGGATTTAGAAAGGGGAATTTGTTACGTGAGTATGTTAAGTATCAAAATATTTAGTATCGGTTGAGGGTAGGATATAATTAGGTATGTAAGTCCCATAATGGCACTCCCAAGACTCCAGGGGGTAGGTCGTGCGATAAAATCTGCCTGAATGGATAAGGTCTATTAATTTTTCTCTGTTCGAATCAGACTAACCTTGCCCGAATATATTCATTTAACCGAGTAGCTAGGAGTCGATGTTCATGTATTGTGGGAGCAATAAGAGCTACACTCTCTTGTTTTCTTGTCTATTACGAGATTGAGTAATAAGTGATTGTGTAATCAAGCATTATGAGAACTTAAGAGATGATCTCTACCTGTACTCCTAATGTACGAATGCAGTATTAGGTTGATTGAACTTTTTTTCTTATATTAATATTTAATATTTTCCACTTAATCATTGTTAACTATGTTTTAGATTCAGAAACATATGTCACCTTATAAACAACCATACATTTAATTTAAATACTAATGGATTGATGTCGGTTTAAATTAACATTTTCACATGTTTAAGGTATCATGACATAACCAAAAATAAATTTTTTTATTAAATTTTATTATAGTTAATATATTTTTATAAATATGAAATACTTATATTCATGATATTGATACATGTTATTTTATAAATATTGGATATATAACTACCGATATTTGTATGTATTATTATTCGCATTATGCATAATAAATAACTAATAACAATATATCGATCACTATCAAAATTTATAAATTCTGTATTTTTTTTAATGAATCATGTGTTTTTTTCGTGCATAAATCCATAACCTAGTTTCTCAAATCAGTGAGGACTATAATAAATCAAATAAAAAGAGTAAAACAAATTAGTAAATAAAAAATATATAGATAGTGTTATATCAATATAATTGGTATATTGATAAATAAATATGACAAATATATAAACATAATCAATATAAAAGGTAAATAATTAGTTTCGTTAATTTAACTCAATTGATAGCGATTAAAATTGATATTTTAAAACTCAATCATTTCAGTCTAATTGAGCTAGTTTAACCATGAACTAAAGGGTATGACAGATTTAAAAGGTTAAAAGACCAACATTATAATTGACCAAATCTAAACCAATGAGATCTGATTGGTCTATTGATTCGACTAATGAACCAGTGGATTAGATTGAACTAGCATGTTGTAATTTTTTAAAAACATTTTAGGGCGTGTGATTTTTTTTCTTCTGAAATTAAAACTCTATCTCTTGTCTCATGTTTCAGCTTAAAACATGATACTTTAAAAACCTTAAAGACTATTTTTCATCCTTAGTGTTATTGTTATACTAATATGATCATCTTTAAGAGTGTTCAAGGTAGGTTATTCCACATGGCTCAAAATTTATCACGATTAAATCTAGACTAAATAGAATCTTATAAATTGTTTGTTACGATTAAACCGTAATTAAATAGGATCTCTATTTGTTTTGTCATAGTTAAACTGCAAAAAAACTATACAATACCTTCAAAAAAATTATTGTTGATTATATAAATTTATTAAGTTGGATATATTTTAATTTCATGTCCATATTTATTAACAATCGATACAAAATTTCAGTTTAGATTGAAATATTTTAGAACATACGATAATTCACAAACAAATGACGAATTAATATTTTAATTTATACTATTGATAAGACATGTCATTTTATTTATTATAATTGGATTAATAACTAAAATTATATATTTTCACATTAACACACGATAATTCACAAACAAATGACGAATTAATATTTTAATTTATACTATTGATAAGACATGTCATTTTATTTATTATAATTGGATTAATAACTAAAATTATATATTTTCACATTAACACAACTTCTTCACTAAAAAAAATATTAACTCTTCCTTTTAGATTGAAATATATTTGAATATGTAATCAAAAAAATATTTAGAAACGACTTCATTTAAACACTATAATCCATTTTGATTTTTGAATAGTATAGAATTTAATTTTTATACAACCATAATCATTCTTATATTTATAATTTATAAAAAATCCTCTTACTCAGAACCATGTATAAGTAAATGTTGAATGTATAATTTCTCATATTTGTATGTGATCGTACCTGATCAGAAGAGACTGTTTACCGTCATGCATCGTCGATCTGAAAGCTCCTCACATGAGGTAGCAAAGAGGAGGGAAGTGTACCTGCAAGACACTCTGATGCCAAATTAAGTAAGGGACCAGAGTGAGAGCAAATACAGAGGTTATGTGCAGCGAATTGAATACCTGACCCTCTAGTGAAAGAGGGTATTTATAGTGAGACCCTAGCGCAGGGCCAATAGTCACTTGTGTTGGGCTGGATTGCCAGACCCAACCCAAGTGACTGCTAGGGCTTACGTGGCGTAGTGAAGACCAGCATGTGGTCTTCGCCCTAGTTTAACCGTCCCGTGATCTCCGGAAGGTAGGTTGACCAGCTCTTTTGGAGGTGGGTAGTTGCTTGATGACGTGTTCCGCGGCGGGAGCACGTGGAGGTCGTGTGGAAGACGTGTTGCTCTGCTCAACGGGGGAAAGATGTCTGCCCGGTGTGTCTAGAATTGTGCCCGACACTGGGTGATTTGGGCCTTGTTAGGCCTTCCCCAAATAGCATTAGGTTGAGCCTGCGCGACGGATGGGCAGGCCTGGGCCCAGTCCAGAATAGGAGCCACCAAGTCGTAGCTCCAAAGTAAATGAGCGATGACTTTATGATAACTGCGTCAGAAAGGAAGAAGGCGCGAGGAAGAAATTTTATCGGACTGTCGTGTCGAGGGCGCGGGAGTGCTAGGATCTCAAACTTGTCGGGCTACCAAGTCGAGGAGGGGGAAGGTTGGCGCGACCTCGCCTACCCATGCTCATGGGGCAGAACGAAGGGACGTGACCGTTCACGATGGTCACATGTCTAACGATCAATGGGTTATGTAGGGCGGCTACCCTAGGGTACTCGAGTGCTTAGGGGCACTTCGAGTCCCATGCTGGGTGTATAAATAAGCAGGTGCCTTCCCCTTTACCACTTTTTGCATTCTCTTGATTTCGCACGTGATACTTGGACTTCCGCACACGCAGTTGCTCAACATCGCTACTGTTACGTCTGCCGCGTACTTCGCCGTCTCCACTAATCTAGTAAGTTTTCTGCCTCTATTCCTCTGTTTTCTTTAAATTTTACGCCATTGTCGGGGACATTATGAATTCCCCGAATAGGGAAAGGGTTTTCCTTCAAATACGGCGGGATACCCTTTGATTTAGAATGAAGGCCCCAGGGACATTTGGGGTTGTGGGATGAATGTCCCGGGGACGGTCGAGATGATATGGATGGGTACCCCGGGGACATGGCATAGTGTTAGATGAACATCCCGGGGACATAGGGTAGGGTCAGATGAATACTCCGAGGACGTTGAATGGGATTGGATGAATGCCCCGGGGAGGGACGCTTGGGCGGAAATAGACGTCGCGGGGACGCGAGCTGTCGGCGAGTTGTGGCCGTCGTCCCCATCGCCCTTTCACTTAATTTGTGGTGTAAGGGTGAATTTGATCTTGAACGTCGAATTCACCATTTCCTTCTGCCTTTCAGGTGAATATGACCTCATGGGCGTCGAGAATCATGAAAGTCAATGTGGAGCCGGAGGTTCCTGCTGCCGAGGTGCAGCCTCGTTCTGTCGAGGACTGGGTCACCGAGGACCCTTTAAACATGTCGTCCTACTTTGCTGACAGCGACATCGGTGCCTTCACGACTGTTGAGGACCGCTGCGAGGGCTCCTTCGTGAGCTGGCAGGTGTACCGACCACGGGAGTATCATCGGATATGCGCGAGTTACAGAAAGATGAGGTTCCTGATGTATGAGTTTTGCTTCCGTGAGGCAGGTCTTCGGCTGCCTTTTACTGATTTCCAACTGGGCGTCTTTGACTGGCTGAAGTTGGACCCTTCACAACTGTACCTTAATGATATAACCTTTATTTGGTCGTACGAGCTCGTCTGTCGGCATTTGGAGATCGGGGTCACTCTTACGCTGTTCTTTAGACTTTTCCACCTGCAGAGGCAGACGGTGGATGGCCGACAAGGGTGGGTGCCGCTGAAGCAGCCGAGGAGGCTCTTCTGGGCGTACATGGATTCTGTATGGGATTTTAAAACGTGTTTCTTTATGGTCCGATCTGTTTCTTTCGAGGCGTGTGCCTCCTTATACCGACGAGAAGCCCGTGAAGTGAGCGGACAGTGGGAGGAAGTTATGGTGTCGTGCCCTTGGAGTGGTCGGAGGAGCATTTTAATAAGGGCATGGATCACTATATTGTGCGAGCATGGACCGTGGGTAAGGAGGACCTGGTGGGCTACCAGAGAACAGTGTCCTTCGTGGCCAGCTTCTCGTCGGCCAAACTAGTTACACCCGACGGGAACTTCATCCTCGACAGTCAAGGGAACCTTTGTCAGCAGGCGAGGCTGATAAATATGAAGGCCCTGCTCGAGTGTTCTTCTGATGAAGAGGCTCTTCGTTTCTTAGGTAGTGGGCGATTACCTGCCCAACTCTTTGGTCCTCGTTCGTATTTGTTTTAGCTAATCATTTCTTGTTCTTTTTTCTTGCAGGAAGCATGTCCACCATCGAGGAGCAAGTGAGGAAGTTGGCGGCCTCGAGGGCCGCGACCAAAAGCGGAAAGAGCATGGTCACTCAGGTGATGCAGCAGCCTCCTGCTGACCAGGGAGGAAAAGGGTCCTCGTCTTCGCCTCAAGGCAGCCACTCCCCTATGTCTCAAGGGACTGCGGAGCAGGCGAGAGTTTAGGCGTCTGATGTCATTGTTGATATCACGGAGGGAGTTTCCGAGGAGGGATTTCTCATCCCTTTTGCCACCAGCATCCCGGGTTCTTCCACGACTCTAGGCCGCCGACGGTGTCGGCTTCAGAGGTGAAGGTGGTTCTCAGGCCAAGCCAGGATGCTTGACGATAGGTGCTCACCGAAGATCTGGCCGCGATGATGCGAGTTTTCTTAACTGCTCTGGTCTTGAGTGACGAGGGTTGCTCATCAGCCGACTTGGCCAAGTTGCAGGGAGATCTCGCCTTTGCTCAGTCGAGGATGACCAAGCTGACGGCGGAGCTGAATCTGAGCAAGGAGGAGGTGGCAGCGTAGTGCAAGAGGGTGAAAGCCACCGAGGTTGAATAGTCGAGGTTGCAGGCTCAGGTGGAGGAGCTGGAGAACTCTCATCGTTCTGCTGAGGACGAGACGGATGAGGAGAAGCTCTTGCTCTCCCGTGCTGACTTATTGGGCAGGATCCATGAACTGGAGCACGACTGTCTGGGGCTGTCGAGGTCGGGTTCTCCAGTGTTGTGGAATAGATCAGGGTCGTGAATCTTGAGGTCGCTTTGGTCACCGATGGGATTGGGCCCTATCACCAGGTAATCGATGGACGGGTGGTCGTGGTCGGTGCAGAGGAGGATGAAGACGTCGCGCCCATTGACGAGCCCGAAACAGGTCAACCTGAAGCTTAGGTTAGGTGTTCCCGGGCCTGCGTGCCCGTTGTTTCTAGGCGTGCGTGCCCACTTTTATTTAGTAGTTTTGTCGGGCCTACGTGCCCTTTTTGGTGTAATGCTCAACTATTGGGCTGATGCCCCTTTCATTGTTCAATGATATTTGGTTTTTTGCTAAATGTATGCTCGTTTGTATATTTGCATGTTGTATACTTGTATGTTTGTATGAACTTTGTATTTTTGTATTTTGTTAGGAGTGTTGCTCGATGCTTTATCAGTTGTGTCTGGTAGTGTAGGGAACTGGCCGGGTGACCAGGGATGTTACCTGGTCGATTGCATAGAGGGGGTGTGGTCACGGCCCTCTCTCTGCAGCGTGAACGTCCCATCACGAGCTAGGTGTTCTTCCAATCTCGGTACGACGGCGGTGACTCTCGATCGAGGGGTCACCGTCGAACAGAGCATTCTGCCCTCGCACACAAAGGGCATGTGCTTGTTATCTCGTTGAGTTCGGGGAGACGCGATGGTACCATGCCACGCTCCCGTGGTCACGAAGTGTGTCGTCGCGGGTAGTGTTTAAATGTAGTATTTTTTTAGCTTCTCAGCATTCCATGGTCGAGCTATCTTGTCCCCGTGTAAGTTCTCAAGGTAGTAGGCCATGTGTGCCGTCTTGTCCCAGACTCGGTAGGGGCCTTCCTAGTTAGCGGCGAGCTTTCCCTCGCGTGAGTCCTTCTGTTTTCTATGTAAGACCAGATCGCCGATCTAGAATTCGCACTATATGACCCTGCAATCATAGCGGAGGGCAATTTTCTGCTTCAGTGCGACTTCCTGGAGAGACGCCTCCAAATGTATTTCTTCGACTAGGTCGAGCTCATCTCTGAGGGCTTCGTCGTTGGCTTCCTCCTCAAGGGGGATTCAGTTCTTCTGGACGGTTCCCTTATTTCGACCGAGATTACTACCTCGGTCCCGTATGTCAGCCGAAAAGGTGTTTCCCCGGTGGTCGAGTGGGGTGCTGTTCTGTACGCCCAAAGCATGTTGTGGAGCTCTTCGGCCCACCTCTTCTTGGCATCCCTGAGTCGGCATTTTAGGCCTTGCATAAAGACTCTGTTCGCGGCCTCTTCTTGGTCGTTGGTTTGCAGGTGTTCGACTGACGTGAAGTGCTGCTTTTTCCTGAGCTTGGTCACAAAGCCTTGAAAGTTTTTGTCAGTGAATTGCGTACTGTTGTCAGTCACGATGGCCATAGGTACGCCTAACCTGGAGAAGATGTTCCTCTTGTAGAAACGGAGTATGTTATCCACAGTGATTTTGGTTAGGGCCTCAACCTCGATCCATTTGGTGAAGTAGTCGACCCTGACTATCAGGTAATTATTCTGATAGGAGCCTAAGGTGAACGGGCCGAGGATATCCATACCCCACCAGGCGAACGGCCAGAGGGAGGAGAGGGACTTGAGCTCGCTCGGAGGGGCGAGGTACATGTCCCTGTGCCGCTGGCACCTGTCGCATTTCTTTACGTGTTCCTTCGTGTCTTCCAGCATCGTCGGCCAATAATATCCAGCCCATAAGGCCTTCCTCGCCAAGGATCGTCCTCCCAGATGCTACGTGTTGATGCCTACTTGGAGAGGGATCGAGAAGCCTCTTCGGTATAGCCTGCTCTCGAGCAGCACGTAAGAGCAGGATCAACGTTTGACTGTATTGGCCTCCCTAGCATCGTCGGGGAAGCACCCCGTGCTAAGGTAGGTGTGTATCGGGGTCATCCAACAGCCGCTGTCCCCAATGGGGTTGACGTCGAGCAGTGTTTTTGCCTTCTCCGTACTTAGTTGTGTGAGGATTTCCTGAACGACAGATTTGTTCCCGCCCTTCTTCTTAGTGCTCGCCAACTTTGAGAGGACGTCTGCCCGCGTGTTCTGCTCGCGGGGGACGTGTTGTACTTCGGCTGACTCGAAACCTTTTAGGTGTTCCCTTATAAGGGTCAAGTATTCGGCCAGGTTGTCGTTCTTCGCTTGGTACTCGCCTCGGACTTGGGATGCAACCAACTGGGAGTCCGTGAAGACTTTTATCTTCTTGGCTCCGAGGTCTTCTGTCAAGCGGAGTCCGTCTAAGAAGGCTTTGTATTCGGCCAGATTGTTTATCGTCGGGAAGGCTAGGGTCAGGGAGACTTCCACGACCATGCCTTCTTCGTTTTCCAGGATGATGCCTGCGTCGCTTCCCGAGGGGCTTAAGGCGCCATCGACGAAGATGATCCACTTGTGGGATCCGGGGGTTGGTTTTGTGGTGGGGGTCATCTCGGCGACGAAATCGGCCAGCACTTGGGACTTGAGCACTTTCCTTCCTTCGTAGATGATGTCGAACTCGGAGAGCTCTAGCGACAACTTCAACATGCGCTCCGCCATGTCCCGCCTGTCGAGCAGTTGTTTGATCGACTGCTTGGTTCTGACTATGATGGTATATGCCAAGAAGTAATGTCGAATTCTCCTGGCCGCGTTGACGAGGGCCATAGAGACTTTTTCGATCTATTGATATCTCACTTCGGGATCATGGAAGGCCTTGCTCTTGAAGTAGATCGGTTTCTGCCCGTCAAGGGTTTCCCGGATTAGTACGACGCTCACGAGCAGGTACAGGTAAAGGGTTTCCCCGACGTCAGGTCTCGTCAGGACATGTGGCTCTGATAGGACACGTTTGAGATGGAAGAGGGTCTTCTTGCATTCCTTCGTCCATTCGAACGCGGACTCATTTCTTAGCAGTTTGAAGAATGGGAGGGCGTGTTGCGCGGATTTGGTGACGAAGCGGGACAACGATGCGAGCATCCCGTTGAGAGATTGTATCAACTTCTTCACGCTCAGTGTCGCGATCTCGGTGAAGGCCCGACATTTGTCCGGGTTTGCCTTGATCCCCCGTTCGGTCAGGTAAAATTCGAGGAACTTCCCCGCGCGTACACCAAGTGTGCACTTCTCCGGGTTAAACCGCATCCTGCACTTCCTCGTTGTCTCGAAGACTTTCTTGAGGTGGGCCGTGTGGTCGACCTCAGTGCAGGATTTGACGATCATGTTTTCCATATAGACTTCGAGCATGTCGCATATCTCTCCCCGTAAGACTTTGTTCATCATCCGTTGATAGGTGGCACCGACATTCTTTAGACCGAAGGGCATTACATTGTAGTAATAGTTTCCTTACTTGGTCATAAATTTCATGGTCTGTTTGTCGACCTCGGCCTTTGGGGATCTGGTTGTATCCCGAGTGTTGCACCCCAAAATTTGACCAACCGAGTCTCGTATCTGGCTCGATGTTTCGGCGCATAATCGCATTCGCATCTGCATATTGCATACATTGCATTTTTCATTTTTGTTTGATTCTATCGGGATCACAGCTCTCGTCTCGTGTTTCAGGTGTTTTTTATCAGTAAATAGGTAGAATCGATTTTTGGGATATTTCGGTGCCCGTTTATTTTTACCGGCTATTTTGTTGCGCTCTCGCGGTGTTATGTGTCGTTCGGTGCTATTTTTGTTCCTCTGGGAATTGTGGTGTTTTTCTGGATTTTATTGGCTATTTTTAGATTTTTAATAGGATTTTTAATAGTTTTAATTCTTTTTAAATAGATTTAAATCATTTTTAGCATTTTATAGAATATTAGTAGGTTTTAATATTTTTAAATAATTGTAATTTCTTTTTAGAATATATTAGGTATATTTTTAATAGTTTTAGAATTTTATAGAGATAAATAGCATTTTTTCATTTTTAGAATATTATAGATTTTAAATAGATTTTTAATCATTTTAGGAGTTAATAGATTTTTAAGATAATATAGAATAGATTTTATCATTTTCTTAATAGAAATAGTATAGATATTTGTTATTAATAATAGATTTTAAATCATTTTTAAATAATATAGTTTTATTAGAGATTTATTAGAATTTTATTAGTGGGTTTATTAGATTCTTAGAGTATTATTAGTTAGGAGTTAATTAGCATTTTTAGGATTAATTGAATTTCTAATAGTTAATTAGGATTAGGTTTAATTCATTTTTCATCAGCTTTTTAATCCACTCTAATGCAGGTTTTTTTGAAGTTTTTATCATATTTCAGTGGGCCTTATTACCCAGTTCGCGGGGGCCCAATTCAGCATCAGTCCAGTTCAGTCCAAAAAAAGTCCAGTTAACTCCAGCAAATTCCAGCAGGTTCCAGAAGCTTCCAGAAGCGCGCAGAAGCATCTCAGCTTATAAAATAGAGCAGGCCACGTGTAGCAAAAAGGGAGGACCCCACGTTGTGTCACCATATCACGCCACGCCATCCCCTCAGAGTCCCTCTCTCCCTGCCACGCTGTGGCCACGTGGAGGGCATGCATACACTTCCCCCATTATCTCTGCCACGCCACCCTCTCCCTCCACCAGCTGCAGCCACGTGGCGACCACCCAGCGCCTCGCCTGAAGTAGTCACCGGCCGGCATGCATGGCCGGCGACCACCGCCATATCTCGCCGGAGAACACCCAAAGCCCAGAATCCGATCTTCATCTTCTCCCCAGAACTCCTTCAATCTTCATCCTCCTTCTCAGAAACTTCATCTTCCTCATCACCGAGATTCAGCCGTTCAACACCAAACGCCAATCATCATCATCGTCTCCGATCTTCATCATACAACCACTATCGGTGTTCATTTCGTTTCCAGAAAATCATCAGTTCATGCATGTATCAAGAACACCTTCAAGAGTCATCATCTCCAGAAATTCATCAGAACGATGAATATTCATCATCAGTCTTCATACATTTTCCAGAAGTTTCTTCAAAGCTCCACCGTGTTCATCCGTTATTTCCAGAACCTGCATTTCGCCTCCAGATGCGCTTCAATACTCATCCAGGTTCAAGTGTTCATCATCCTTCCGTCGAAAATCCTCATCAAACATTCTTCGCAAGGACGTCGTTTTCCCAGATCTTCCATCAATACCATCAACAATAAGCCTTATCCGATCTTCAAACATCCAAGAATTGTCAAATCCATCAGTAGTAAAGCGAAAGGGTGAGCATTGTTTGAACTCAAACTTGTTTGGACACGAGGTGTTTGTGAGATTGAAAGATTTAAGCAAAGGTCTGAGAGAGGGATTTTGCGGGAAGATAGAGGGTGAATCAGAGAGAAGGAGAAAGAATTGTGTGACGGCCGTGAACAGTGTCTGAGAAGGAGGAGTTTAGGTTAGGGTTTCTTTGGTTGTTCTAAGAGTGAAGAGAGGAAGGAGAGGGATGGACTGGGCCGGGCCCAATCAATTTTTGGAGACCCCCTCACCCCCTCGTTTTTTGGCTGTGAATGGGCTGGGCCCAACGAACTCTTTTTTGGCTTACCTCCCAGATTCACTCAGCACCCCCCATTGTTTTTTCTGAAATCTCTACTGGGCTGGGCCCAGAGACTTTATTTTTTCTGCTAATCCCCCATGTAACAACTATACCCCCAGCCCCTTATTTTCTTTTTTTTTTTTTAATTCTTTTAGAGTTTGTTATATTTGTTATCAAAAAAAGAAAGTATTAAAATAGAAAAAGAAAGAATATAGAATATATGTTGAGAAAAGAAAATATAAAAAAAAAGCATATTAAAGAAATAGAAAAAAAAAGAATAAAGAAAATATTGAGAAAAATAAAGTGAAGAAAAAATATTGAAAAAGAAAAGAAATATTGAAAAATAAAGAGAAAAATATTATGAAAAATAGAAAAATAAAGAGAGAATAGTTTGAAAGAAAAAAGAAGAAAATAGTTGGAAAATAGCAAAAAATATTAGATGTAATATTTTTTAGGATTTATTTTCTTTTTAGGGATAGTTTAGAAGCCCACTTGTTAGGGGGCTATTTTTGTCATTCGATTTTTCAGGATAGGATAGGATAGTATTTCCTAGGAGATTATTTTTCAGTATTCAATCATTGTAATCATTTGTCCGAATGTTAATAAAACGAGATTTGAGCTGTGGTCCCGAAGTAGCCGAACTACAGCTGCTCTGATTTCTCGTACCAGACGAGGATATGTAGGCATAGGATGCGATATCCTAGCGAGCACACTAACAACTGACTTTTTGTTCTCTCGCTGCTGTGCGATTGAGACTTTCCCGCTGACGATTAATAGTAACCCTTTTTCTCTCTTGCCCAAGTGCATTTGAGACCAAACCATAGTTTTGCCCATAGGTTCCCGACCCTGTGAAACCAGTTGTTTTTCTCACGGCTGTGTGAGAACCCCTTGTTTAGTCGTAGTTAGTCTGAACTACGTAAAGCTCTGATCTTCCATGCAGTGTGGAAGTACGTAGGCATAAGACGCGAGGTCTTGGCGAGCCAATTCTCCCTGTAGTCCCGAACTACGTTGACTCTGACTTTCTCTCTTGAGAATACGTAGGCATAGAGTGCGATGCTCTATCGAGACAATTCCCTTCCGTTTAGATTTAGCAGCCGTAGATAGATTGTTTTTGCATCCTTTAGACAACCCAAGCAAGCATGGATCCCGTCGAGTACGACGGACGTGAGGGGTGCTAATACCTTCCCCTTGCGTAACCGACTCCCGAACCCAGGTTTTGGTTGCGATGACCATACCTTTTCCCCGTTTTTTGCGAGGTTTACTTCGAGCGTTTCCTTTCCCGTTCTGAGGGATAAATAACGCACGGTGGCGACTCTTCTGTCAGCCGACGCCGATTTTCGCAGTAGCGACAGCTGGCGACTCTGCTGGGGACTTGATAGTTTCCTAGGGATCCAACGTCCCGAAAGCGAGTCAATTTTGGGATCCAACGTCCCCTAAGAGAGAGTCAATCCTAGCGCTTGTTTGCTTGGCTATTAGGGCTTATTTATCGATATTATCTGTTGCTGTTGGGGTGTTACGGGTGTTCTATGATGGGAGATAAGCCGGACCTGGGCTTGGAGTGCACCATAGACTTAGAGTGGAAATTAGTGGGCGCGTGCTTGCTTTGCAGGCACTAGTGTCTCATGAAATCCACGCTCAGACGAGGTTCATCCGGTTGGCTTCACTTTCAACCCTTTGGGTTGAGACGGTTGCTGGTTTGATGGATTGTCGACTCTGGGAACCGATCATTTGGAAGTTAGCTAAGTGAGGCCTCTTCAGGACTTGATGATGTCACTCCTTCTGGGAATCGTATCGTCAGTTCTGAAAGTCTGTGACGCTGACGACCGCATAGGATGCCGTACCTTGTCAGATATAGGTCCACACCTGTGAGTGGGGGGGGGGGGGGGGGGGTTTGTGCAGGAAACTTGACTTCCAACCTACCCGTTATTCTGGTCTTCTCTTCAGAGCAACCGTACTCCGTCAGCAGTGCAACAGTATTTAGATTGTGTGGGGGCTGTGATCCCGTGTTTGTTGCATTACATTGCATTTGCATAGGCATCTTCGCATCATATTGCATACCATTCGCCAGTTAGTCAGAGCTCTTATCCAGCCATTATTTTGCTTCTGAAGGTGAATATTAAAGACGACCAAGGGGTTGAAGCAGATTTAAAGCAGATTTGAGCAGAATCGAGCATCAAAGTCAGCTGAAGACCATTGGTAGCTATGCCAGAGAGCAGCTTCCAGTTTGTTGATACCTTGTCAGGTTTCACCGTGACGTCCAATCCTCTGTATGGATCTCCGCACGACGAAGACTTTCCGCAAGTAAACAACCTTACTGCAGTTCAGCTTGTGCAGCCATCTGTTGAAGACCAAGGTCTGCGTGAGCAATTTGTTACCCGGGGTGAACGTTCTCCTTCTGTTGATGTCTCAGACTACCAGGGTTTTGCCTTCCCTGTGCCAAAGCCCCGAAGAGAGGTCCCGACAGCAAAGAATGAAGACCCATTAGCTCCCGTGTATGCTGAAAGGTTTCGTGCATTAGAAGAGAGATTCAAAGCCTTGAAAGGTAAAGACGCTGTTACTCCTAGTGCTGCAGATATGTGTCTGGTTCCTGGCCTAGTGTTACCTCCGAAGTTCAGAATGCCGAGGTTTGAAAGGTACAAAGGAGATAGTTGCCCGAAGCAACATTTGGTAATGTTCTGCCGAAGAATGACTTCATTTGTGCACAACGACAAGCTGATGATTCATTGCTTTCAAGATAGTCTGACTGGGGCACCTCTGAGTTGGTATATGCAGTTAGAGCGTGATCAGATCCGATCATGGATGGACTTAGCCAATGCCTTTCTGAAGCAGTACGATTATAATCTTGATGAAGCTCCTATTCGCATGCAACTGCAAGAATTGTCTCAAGGGAACAATGAATCTTTCAGAAAGTATGTTCAGAGATGGAGAGAATTTGCTGGTAGAGTGCAACCACCGCTCCTAGACCAAGAGCTGAAAAGCATGTTCGTAAACTCCTTGCAGAGCCCGTACTTCGGAAGAATGTTTGAAACCGCACCAAATTTCTCTGAGTTGGTAAGGACGGGAGAGCGCATCGAGTATGGTGTAAAGACTGGAAGAATCCCGAATGTTTCAAGAGGTCAGGCCAGTGAAACTGATTCTCTCTATGGCTCTCAATCTGAAGATGAAACTATGATCAATGAGGTCCTGACAGATGTTGGATATCCTCAAGTCGAATCGGCGAAATCTGTTGGTTCTCCATCTTCTCAGCGGTCAGTATCTTCTGCGTCTCGTTATTCTGGACAGACAACTGTGCCTGGGGCACCCCATCGGGAACCTTATGTCGCTCCTCTTGCAAGTCCACGAGCCCGAGGCCGAGGTTATCAGAATCAGCGTCAGAATCAGAACCGACCTCGTAACAACTTGGAACGAAGGAACGCTCCTTTTCACCCAGTACCTGTGCCGTATAGCCAGATTCTTCCGCGTTTGATTCAGAACTCTTTGGTGGAACCAAAAGCTCTCAAGCCCGTGCCAGAGCCTTACCCTCCTGGGTACAATCCCCACGTCCAGTGTGGTTACCATGGTGGCTCTCCAGGGCATTCAACGGAAGATTGTAAAGCGTTTCAGGCGAAGGTACATCAGTTGATTGATCAGGATCGCATTTCCTTTCGAGATGGAGTTTTGTTTGTTCATCCCAACCGCTCAGCTGTCTAAGCTCGTAGACTCGGAAGGTATTCCCCAGCAAAGAAGCCAGTGATCTAGACAGGCAGGCGCCTCAGCATTGGCAGTCCTCGGACTTTTATAGCATTTGCATTTGTAGTTTCTTTTTTGTTAGTTACTACCTGGTTTTAAGCATTGTATGTTTCGAATGGTGATAATAATAAAGTGACTATGCATTTTTCTGAATTAATCATGTCGCTGTCGCTCATTTACTGCATTGCACTGACACTTGCATTTTTTATTCCACTTTATCCCTGTGACTAGCAAAGATGGAGGGAGGATGATGAAAATAAATACTCATAACCGATGATCGTATGCTTTCAGATAAAACCTTGCCGATGACGTATAAGGCATTGCTTCAAATCCCTAAACACTGGAGATATAAGGAGTTAGTCCCTTGTTAACCACTTCGAGCCAGGAGGTAGAAGTTTTTTCGGACTTTTAAACCCTCACATCTTAACCCAGGGAAGGGTAGTTGTCAGTTAGCTTGGCCGAGCATTCAAGTCTTACAGAGGAGTGTTGTCTTTCGAGGACCAATCAGTTTATACCTTTCAAGAGGTCAAATCTCACCAATCAGGAGTGGGACAGTTACAATCCTTTCGGAGCAATCAAGACAACCAGTGTCACACGACTTTGTTCCAAAAGAAAGAAAGAAAGCCCGCTAAGTAAAAAGAAAGAAAAGCTGAGAAAGCTAATACTTAGGCAAAAATCAGGGCATCCCGCTGGACTTCAAAAGAAAAATCGAAAAGAACTCAAAATGAGTCAGTCCAGGCAAAAATTAGGGAATCAAAAGAACGAAAAAGAAGGGATAAAAAGAAATTTTTCCCCAGCAAATCACAAAGTCGTGTACACAGACACCAAAAACAAAAAGGAGTAACTATCACTCCGGAAAAGCTTTATGAGTTCCTTAACTGTAGGTCTTACCATCCAGCATACCTCTCGAAGAGGCGAGCGCTTGTGCCAGGTTAACTGAACCTTAGGATCGGAGATCATCACGTAGAAGGGGTGGGTACAAATCAAAATTTGAGCCAAATATCCTTTGTTTCACGAACCGTGAACCCGACCACGATACAACCCTTAAAAGACCTAATTGAGGTAAGGTTAGTCTGAAGCGCATTACGATAAGGTTGAGTAACCTGACTCCTTCTGGACTTGCTAGTCACATCCTTGTTGTATTTTTTTTCACTGACCACGTAAGCACTACGTTTGAACTTTGGTTCATTCGTCACTCACAATCATCATGCATGTAAATGAGTGACAACTCAACTTTTTCAAAATCTGCATAACCATTGCATTAAGATTACCATTCGTAGACAAACAATTCTAATTGCGGGTTAGTAGTTGGCATGAAAGAAATTCCACCAGGGAATCGTCAAGCAGGACTGAGTAATTCAGCAGTCTGAACCAGAATGGTGTATGTTGTGAAGCCTTGCGAATCAGGGGCATTATCTTCCAGTAAGTTCGGAATCAGTCAGTCTGAGGACCAGTCCCGAAGCTTCAGTTGATCAGGGGCAGTTTATTTGAGAAGCAGTTGATCAGAAGTGAGTCTTCTCGAGAGCCGATCAGGGGCAGTTATGCAGAGCGTTGAGATTTGAAAGCAGATACTTCAGGTGGATAATCAGATCGGGTTAAGTCGCTAGAACGCTCATTCAGGGGCAAGTCATCGCAGAGAATGTTAAAACCATTCAGGGTGATAGGTGTCTAATGGAGATTGAATTCTGTTGTCGTACAGATACCGGGGCAAATATTCTCGAGGTCTTCTCGTAGCAAGCTATTCAGAGCGATAATCTCAGGAATTGTACTGGGGCAAGTTGTGCAAACCAGCCTGTTTATCCCCAGCCAGAGTTGAGTACCGGGGAATCGTGTCATTACCCTTATCAAAAACATCAGCATTCCGAGAAAGGCCTTGCTGTCATTGGATCATTATCCTGCAGTTTAAACCTGTTGCGTGTCAGTAACCAGTCGTTTCCAAAGTCCAGTTCTCGCCTGGCAAACCGGTAACCAGTTCTCGTCTGGCCCACCTTATTGTAAGCATCAGTTCCCGTCTGGTGCAGTTTATTGTAAGCATCAGTTCTCGTCTGGTGCAGTTTATTGTAACCAGTTCTCGTCTGGTCACCGTTTCTTCAAGTGTTGTATCAGTTCTCGTCTGGTACATGTCGTCGCGTAACCAGTTCTCGTCTGATCCTCGTGTGTTTTAACCTAGGTGTTATACCAGTTCTCGTCTGGTGTACGTCAGCTTTCAGCCAGTTCTCGCCTGGTTGTCTATGCCTCAGTCTGTTATCCAGTCAGCCCCGTCTGATGTTCAAAACACAAAAATCAATGTTTGTTCAATTTTCCTAACCTATCAGTTCTCGTCTGGTAGTCTACCTTTGAATGCTAGTTCTCGTCTAGTATTTTCCACATCTTCCATTGTGTACATAGTCCATGTTTATCCTAAACCAGAAAAACAAAAACCTAAAGATATCTGACACAGTAATTCCCAATGACCCGTATGTTGTCATGTTCCCCGATACGAAGCTCGACGGATACCAGTGCCCCGAGTAATGTTTGAATTCCTTGTGGATGTTGTTAAATCAGAATTGCCACTCTTCAGCAGATGAAAGTTGCTTATTACCCCCGGAAGAGTCGAGATCGTATTTTACCCCGTATCAGAGTAGGATCAGAAGGATCCTCAGCAGATTAAGATCGACATCCTTGATAGTAGGGGCATTTCCAGCAATGTGCTACGCGCAATCAACCATAGTTTGGGTCAATCCCCGCAGAGCACAATCAGTTGTCAATGGTTTGAAGGAAACATCCCCAAGCAGAGTTGTTTTCTTTCCCCAGTAAAGTCACCGAAGCAGGATTCTTTCCCCGCACCGGGTCACAAGTGCAGGTATCGCAGGAAGCTCCTCTCATGCCGAAGTATGCAGTAACTGATGGTGCCAGACTGAAGTCTCCCGCGGAATTGAGATTCCCCACCAGAGCCGTATTCTCTCCTGAAGTTGGATGATTCCCTCTTCCCCAGTAGAGTATTGTTACACCTGAAGTTGTTTATCCAACAGGGCAGTTATCCCCAGCGGATTTGATTTCCCGTTTCCAGCATTTATTTTGCTGAGATGATCCTGTGACTTCAGTTCATCCCCAGTAGAGTTGGCATTGCCTTCGGCATTTATTTTGCCAAGCGGTTTTCAGACCTGGTGATCTCTGGCAGCTCGAGCCTGCATTAGCATTTGCATATATAGTCATAGCATTTAACGTTGCATAGCATTGTGCATGATTGCACAGCATTTAGCATAAACGCATATCATTCCCACCGTGTGGGGCATGGCACCGAAGCATATGCATCATAAGCATGATCCAGGTTACTATCATTCTTGCCTTACAGGTGTTCCACCAAGAGACCAGTTGCTCAGGACGATTCCTGATATTCTCCCCAACGAGGTTGTTGCCTTAAGATGATTCTTAAAGACCCCGGTGTAATCCTCACAGTCGCTCGCTCAAGATGATTTTTGAGATCCCCAGCGAAGTCTTCAGTTCAAGACGATTCTTGAATTCCTCAGCAGAGCCGTTTGCTTAAGATGATTCTTAAGACCTCAGTACAGCTTCCCGAGTTGTTCGCCTGGTATGATGCTTGAGCTCCCCAGTGGCGTCCCCAGCAAGAGTTGCCCAGGAGGATTCCTGGAATATGCCTAGCAGAATGGAGTCTCCAGAATGGTTATCGGTTCAGGATGATTCTTGAAGGTGCCCGACGGAGTGGTTTGTTCAAGATGATTCTTGAAACCCCTAGCAGCGTATGTTTGATTCCAAGCTCAGGTTTCGTACCTTTGGATATGTTTGATTCCAAGCTCAGGTTTCGTACCTTTGGATATGTTTGATTCCAAGCTCAGGTTTCGTACCTTTGGATATGTTTGATTCCAAGCTCAGGTTTCGTACCTTTGGATATGTTTGATTCCAAGCTCAGGTTTCGTACCTTTGGATATGTTCGCCTCCAAGCTCAGGTTTCGTACCTTTGGATATGTTTGATTCCAAGCTCAGGTTTCGTACCTTTGGATATGTTTGATTCCAAGCTCAGGTTTCGTACCTTTGGATATGTTTGATTCCAAGCTCAGGTTTCGTACCTTTGGATATGTTCGCCTCCAAGCTCAGGTTTCGTACCTTTGGATATGTTCGCCTCCAAGCTCAGGTTTCGTACCTTTGGATATGTTTGCCTCCAATATTAGGATGTGTACCGTGGAAGTGTCTGTTTCCATCCCAAGCTCAGGTTTTGTACCTTTGAGATGTATACTTCGGATTCCCGGACCGGGTTTGTGTCCAGCGGCGAGGTTGGATGTTTGTTCGACGGCGAGGTTGAACGTTTGGGTTTGACGGCGAGGTCAGATCATCATTTGTCCAACGGCGAGGTTGGATGTTTATTTGACGGCGAGGTCAAATCATTATGTGTTCGACGGCGAGGTTGAATGTTTGTTTGACAGCGAGGTCAGACTCTTTAAATCCCCAGCAGAGATGATGTTTGTACGACGGTGATGTCGAGTGTCACTAAGAGGATGTTTGTTTCCGACGGCGATGTCAGATTCAGTTTTCCAGCGGCGATGTTGGGCATGTCAAGTTGATTCAGTCTTCTGACGGCGATGTTAGGTGACGCAGATTCAGTTCTCCAGCGGCGATGCGGGGTATTTTGATTGTTCGACGGCGATATCAAGTTTAGTCTTCCAGCGGCGATGTTGGGTGTTGTGGTTGTCTGAAGGCAATATCAGAAGAATTTAATGTGGATAACTGACAGCGATGTCAGATCGGTATTTCTCCAGATAGTTGTCGTGCAGCTATTATTCCAGTGTTCGACAGGTTGAGCAGTTGGCAAATTTTCGGGTTTACCGGTATTCAACCGTCTCGCACCTTGATTGGCTGAGAGCCGTTCGCTCCTCACCCAGTCAGGTCCAAGCCGCTTGAATAGGGGCAGCTGTTGCACCCCAAAATTTGACCAACCGGGTCTCGTATCTGGCTCGATGTTTCGGCGCATAATCGCATTCGCATCTGCATATTGCATACATTGCATTTTTCATTTTTGTTTGATTCTATCGGGATCACAGCTCTCGTCTCGTGTTTCAGGTGTTTTTTATCAGTAAATAGGTAGAATCGATTTTTGGGATATTTCGGTGCCCGTTTATTTTTACCGGCTATTTTGTTGCGCTCTCGCGGTGTTATGTGTCGTTCGGTGCTATTTTTGTTCCTCTGGGAATTGTGGTGTTTTTCTGGATTTTATTGGCTATTTTTAGATTTTTAATAGGATTTTTAATAGTTTTAATTCTTTTTAAATAGATTTAAATCATTTTTAGCATTTTATAGAATATTAGTAGGTTTTAATATTTTTAAATAATTGTAATTTCTTTTTAGAATATATTAGGTATATTTTTAATAGTTTTAGAATTTTATAGAGATAAATAGCATTTTTTCATTTTTAGAATATTATAGATTTTAAATAGATTTTTAATCATTTTAGGAGTTAATAGATTTTTAAGATAATATAGAATAGATTTTATCATTTTCTTAATAGAAATAGTATAGATATTTGTTATTAATAATAGATTTTAAATCATTTTTAAATAATATAGTTTTATTAGAGATTTATTAGAATTTTATTAGTGGGTTTATTAGATTCTTAGAGTATTATTAGTTAGGAGTTAATTAGCATTTTTAGGATTAATTGAATTTCTAATAGTTAATTAGGATTAGGTTTAATTCATTTTTCATCAGCTTTTTAATCCACTCTAATGCAGGTTTTTTTGAAGTTTTTATCATATTTCAGTGGGCCTTATTACCCAGTTCGCGGGGGCCCAATTCAGCATCAGTCCAGTTCAGTCCAAAAAAAGTCCAGTTAACTCCAGCAAATTCCAGCAGGTTCCAGAAGCTTCCAGAAGCGCGCAGAAGCATCTCAGCTTATAAAATAGAGCAGGCCACGTGTAGCAAAAAGGGAGGACCCCACGTTGTGTCACCATATCACGCCACGCCATCCCCTCAGAGTCCCTCTCTCCCTGCCACGCCGTGGCCACGTGGAGGGCATGCATACACTTCCCCCATTATCTCTGCCACGCCACCCTCTCCCTCCACCAGCTGCAGCCACGTGGCAACCACCCAGCGCCTCGCCTGAAGTAGTCACCGGCCGGCATGCATGGCCGGCGACCACCGCCATATCTCGCCGGAGAACACCCAAAGCCCAGAATCCGATCTTCATCTTCTCCCCAGAACTCCTTCAATCTTCATCCTCCTTCTCAGAAACTTCATCTTCCTCATCACCGAGATTCAACCGTTCAACACCAAACGCCAATCATCATCATCGTCTCCGATCTTCATCATACAACCACCATCGGTGTTCATTTCATTTCCAGAAAATCATCAGTTCATGCATGTATCAAGAACACCTTCAAGAGTCATCATCTCCAGAAATTCATCAGAACGATGAATATTCATCATCAGTCTTCATACATTTTTCAGAAGTTTCTTCAAAGTTCCACCGTGTTCATCCGTTATTTCCAGAACCTGCATTTCGCCTCCAGATTCGCTTCAATACTCATCCAGGTTCAAGTGTTCATCATCCTTCCGTCGAAAATCCTCATCAAACGTTCTTCGCAAGGACGTCGTTTTCCCAGATCTTCCATCAATACCATCAACAATAAGCCTTATCCGATCTTCAAACATCCAAGAATTGTCAAATCCATCAGTAGTAAAGCGAAAGGGTGAGCATTGTTTGAACTCAAACTTGTTTGAACTCAAACTTGTTTGGACACGAGGTGTTTGTGAGATTGAAAGATTTAAGCAAAGGTCTGAGAGAGGGATTTTGCGGGAAGATAGAGGGTGAATCAGAGAGAAGGAGAAAGAATTGTGTGACAGCCGTGAACAATGTCTGAGAAGGAGGAGTTTAGGTTAGGGTTTCTTTGGTTGTTCTGAGAGTGAAGAGAGGAAGGAGAGGGATGGACTGGGCCGGGCCCAATCAATTTTTGGAGACCCCCTCACCCCCTCGTTTTTTGGCTGTGAATGGGCTGGGCCCAACGAACTCTTTTTTGGCTTACCTCCCAGATTCACTCAGCACCCCCCCCATTGTTTTTTCTGAAATCTCTACTGGGTTGGGCCCAGAGACTTTATTTTTTCTGCTAATCCCCCCTGTAACAACTATACCCCCAGCCCCTTATTTTCTTTTTTTTTTAATTCTTTTAGAGTTTGTTATATTTGTTATCAAAAAAAGAAAGTATTAAAATAGAAAAAGAAAGAATATAGAATATATGTTGAGAAAAGAAAATATAAAAAAAAAAGCATATTAAAGAAATAGAAAAAAAAAAGAATAAAGAAAATATTGAGAAAAATAAAGTGAAGAAAAAATATTGAAAAAGAAAAGAAATATTGAAAAATAAAGTGAAGAAAAAATATTGAAAAAGAAAAGAAATATTGAAAAATAAAGAGAAAAATATTATGAAAAATAGAAAAATAAAGAGAGAATAGTTTGAAAGAAAAAAGAAGAAAATAGTTGGAAAATAGCAAAAAATATTAGATGTAATATTTTTTAGGATTTATTTTCTTTTTAGGGATAGTTTAGAAGCCCACTTGTTAGGGGGCTATTTTTGTCATTCGATTTTTCAGGATAGGATAGGATAGTATTTCCTAGGAGATTATTTTTCAGTATTCAATCATTGTAATCATTTTTCCGAATGTTAATAAAACGAGATTTGAGTTGTGGTCCCGAAGTAGCCGAACTACAGCTGCTCTGATTTCTCGTACCAGACGAGGATATGTAGGCATAGGATGCGATATCCTAGCGAGCACACTAACAACTGACTTTTTGTTCTCTCGCTGCTGTGCGATCGAGACTTTCCCGCTGACGATTAATAGTAACCCTTTTTCTCTCTTGCCCAAGTGCATTTGAGACCAAACCATAGTTTTGCCCATAGGTTCCCGACCCTGTGAAACCAGTTGTTTTTCTCACGGCTGTGTGAGAACCCCTTGTTTAGCCGTAGTTAGTCTGAACTACGTAAAGCTCTGATCTTCCATGCAGTGTGGAAGTACGTAGGCATAAGACGCGAGGTCTTGGCGAGCCAATTCTCCCTGTAGTCCCGAACTACGTTGACTCTGACTTTCTCTCTTGAGAATACGTAGGCATAGAGTGCGATGCTCTATCGAGTCAATTCCCTTCCGTTTAGATTTAGCAGCCGTAGATAGATTGTTTTTGCATCCTTTAGACAACCCAAGCAAGCGTGGATCCCGTCGAGTACGACGGACGTGAGGGGTGCTAATACCTTCCCCTTGCGTAACCGACTCCCGAACCCAGGTTTTGGTTGCGATGACCATACCTTTTCCCCTTTTTTTGCGAGGTTTACTTCGAGCGTTTCCTTTCCCGTTCTGAGGGATAAATAACGCACGGTGGCGACTCTTCTGTCAGCCGGCGCCGATTTTCGCAGTAGCGACACCGAGTAGGCGTCTATGAAGGACAGTAGTTTGAAACCCTTCGAGTTATCGACGAGTTTATCGATGTTGGAGAGGGGATAGGCGTCATTGGAACATGCCCGGTTGATATTGGTGTAATCAACGCACATTCTCCATTTTCCCTTAGATTTTTTCACAAGTACAATGTTGGAGATCTAGGTTGAATACCGGGCTTCCGAAATAAAATTTGCCTCTTAGAGGTCTTTTACAGCTTTTTTAGTTGTCGCCGACTTTTCAGGGGACTGCCTACGTCTATGTTGTACAATGGCCTTCGCGGCTGGGTTGATAGAGAGCTGGTGGCATGCGACTTCGGGGTCGAGGTCGGGCATCTCAGCAGCGCTCCAGGCGAAGAGGTTGGTATTCTTACGGAGGCAGGCCTTCAGTTGCTTCCTCTCTAGGTCAGGCAGTCTAGCTCCAATCTTCACGCTCCTGGTCGTGTCTTCGCCGAGGACTACCATCTCGAAGTCCCTGTCTGAGATGGGGCGTGTTGGATGGAAGGGATTCCCGTTGATCTTTGGAGGAGTATGATCGGCTTCATCCTCGTGGTTTGTGTCGCTGGGGAAGCGGCAGTCGAGATCCATGGCATCCACGTGGTCCTTTGGCCTGCTCTCCTGGATGGGCGACGGCTTGGTCGGGGGACCGATCATGCTGAGTCCCTTTATTGCTGCTTCAAAACACCTCAGGGATGCTTCTATGTCTCCGTTGATGGTGACGACGACTCCTAGCATGGTATGGTACTTCATCTTTATGTGGACGGTCAATGGCACCGCGGTGAGCTCGGCCAGTGTTGTCCGGCCTAGGATGCAGTTGTACAGGTATGGGAACTTGACAACCAGGAAGCAGACGTTGGTTTCTCTGGCCGTTTCCTGTGCCCTGAAGGTGACCTTGAGCTCCATGTATCCCCACAGTCTTGTCGTCGCCCCGTTGAACCCTTGGAGATCGGAGCCGACATAGGGGGTCAGGTTGGTCTCGTCGAGTTGTAGCGTCGAGAATAGGTGGGTATACATGATATCCACCAAACTCCCTCTGTCGATCGACGGACATCGAAGTTTTCCATTTGTGCCCAGATCAGTAAAGGAATGGTCGAGTTGGGGGTCCTCTTGAGAGCTCTTCGAGATAGTATGTGATCGGGTTGGATCGGTCGTGGAATTTGTCGAGCGTGCTCATTTTGTCGGAGTTGTTGTTCATCAGCTCGTCAAATTTTCTTTTTACCGACCCGACAGAGAGCTTGTTTGGGGACCCGCTTGACATGACCATCGCCTTGGGGAAGTATTCCCACGGGATGATGGGGCGTACCGGTTCCTTCAGGCCGACTAACACTGAGGGACACCTGTAGCCCGAATTCGTTGGTGGGAGGAGGGATATCCTCGACTCTTTTGGTTTCATGGGCCTCTTGTCAGGGGGCATCTCCTCCCTTGGTATATCTCTTCAAGTGTCCATCCTTGATGAGTATTTCGATTGCATCCTTCAGGTGGATGTAATCCTCCATAACATGCTCGTGGCCCCGGTAGAAGCGGAAGTATTTGGAGTTGTCCACGTTGGCCTTGGGGGGGGGGGAGGTGCCAGTTTGGGAAAACGAACACCTCCCCCGAATGAACTCTGAGTTAGCGCACTCAGCCAGTATGCGCTCGCGGGAAGCGACTAGGGCTGTGTATTTGGTGAAGCGGCCTGCAAGGCCCTTCTGCTCATGGGGCTCTTGGGGACGATCGTCTCATCATCGGTCTCCCTCACGCCGAGGGGCTGGGGCTCCTTCTTCGTGGGGCCTGCAGGGGGTTTCGCAGTTGCGGGATTCCCGGGCAAAATTGGCAGCCTGGGTTTCCTCGTACCGGATGTAGTGGTGGGATTTCTCAAGGAAGCCTTGCAGGGTGGTTGGTCGGTGGATCGCCACGGCCTCGTAGAATTTGGAGTCGCGGCATAGGCCTTGCTCCATGAGGTAACGCTTCATATCGTCTGACGTCGTTACCTGGACCACCTCCCTCGCGAATCTCTCAATGTAGTTTCTGAGATGTTCATCCGGGGCTTGGATGATTATGCTCAGGGCGGCCTCCGTCTTCGGATGTCGTCGGGACACCATGAAATGTTGCGAGAAGAGATCCTTCAAGGCTTTTGTTCCAAGCCATGGCTCCCTTCCTTAGTGTCATCGGGAAGAGTCTGCACTTGATGGCTTCTCGGACGTTCCTGTAGTTGAGCATGGCCTCGATATCTTCCAGGTGGTCGTCCAGGTCCGACGTACTGTCATACGGGCAGCTTCTCCATCCCGTGGGGGATGGGGGCTGCCATGATTTCCCGCGATAGGGGGTCCTGTAATCGTCCTCGTCACTGCGGACGGGGGAGCGCGAGGGCGATGGATTGTGCTGATGGGGTAGATTATGTCCCCTCGACCTCTTGCCTGGGGCTTTCGGTCTGTTCACTCTTGGGACCGAGGAACGTCTCTCCTTCCAGGGAGGTGACCAGGCGCACTTCTTAGAGGCCACAGGTTAGGGCCTCTCCAGTTGAGGTTGGCACCCCCGTGGCCAGGTAGAGGGGCTCCGAGAGTCTTCGCGTTGATTTCTCTGCGGGGGAGAGCGAGATGAGGTATCTTGCTCCAGCAGGCCGATGCGCTCATTCTGCTGGAATATCATGAAGTTGGTTTGGTTGATGGCTGCGAAGAGGACAGTCATCGTTGGGTCCACTTCAGTTGGTGTAGGAACGGGCTGGAAAATAGTCGGCTCCTTGCTCGAGGTGCGACGTGTTGTGTCGTATCCTCGGATGAAGGATAGGCAGTCTGGTTGTCCCTGGTGTCGCCCTCATAGGCGTGGGATGGCCCCGCCTGGTCATCTCCGTTGGTGATTAGGGCGAGGCAGAATTGTGGACAACATCATCGTGACGTGGGTTGTTCATGATCTCGGAAGTAGAAGTTGGAAGCTTTGGTTCTTCTGCTCGGAGGAACGAGGAAGCTTTAGTTTCCCACAGACGGTGCCACTGATCGTACCTGATCAGAAGAGACTGCTGACCGCCATGCATCGTCGATCTGAAATTTGTTCACATGAGATAGGGAAAAGGAGGGGTGTACCTGCAAGACACTCCGATGCCAAAGTAAGTAAGGGATCAGAGTGAGAGCAAATACAGAGGTCAGGTGTAGCGAATTGAATACCTGACCCTCTAGTGAAAGAGGGTATTTAAAGTGAGATCCCAACGCAGGGCCAATGGTCACTTGTGTTGGGTTGGATTGCCAGACCCAACCTAAGTGACTATTAGGCTTATGTAGCGTAGTGAAGACCACCACGTGGTCTTAGCCCTAGTTCAACCGTTCTGTGATCTCCGAACGGTGGGCTGACCAGCTCTTTCGGAGGTGGGTAGTTTCCTGATGACGTGTTCACGCGGGGAGAGCACGTGGAGGTCGTGTGGAAGACGTGTTGTTCTGCCCGACGGGGAAAAAATGTTTGCCCGGTGTGTCTAAAATTGTGCCCGACACTGGGTGATTTCGGCCTTGTTGGGCCTTCCCCAAATAACATTGGGCTGGGCCTGCCTGACGGATGGGCAGGCCTGAGTCCAGTCCAGAATAATATGTATTATTATTTGCACTTTATGCATAATAAATACTTGATAATAATATATTAATCATTATCAAAATTTAGAAATACATTAAATATTTGTTTAATGAAACATGAGCTTTTTCGTGCACAAATCCAAAAACTAATTTTTAAATTAGTGAGAACTATAATAAACCACAATAAAAAAAACTAAAAAAAAATTAGTAAATATAAAAAAAAGTAAGTATTATATCAATATAGTTGGTATATTAAGAAATAAATTAGAGAAATATGTAACATAATCAATTTAAAAGGTAAATAACTAATTTCGTTAATTCAACTCAATTTATAGCAATTGAAATTGGTGTTTTAAAATTCGACTCAATTAGTTTGATCGAGCTGGTATGGCCATGAACCAAATGGTAAGGCGGACTAGAAACGTTAAAAGATCAAAATACAATTGACCTAATCTAAATCAATGTGATTTGACCGGTTCATCGATTCGACTAATGAACCAGTGGATTAGATTAAACCGACAGGTTGCAATTTTTTAACACATTTTTAGGCCTGTGAAAAAGAAAACTTAAATTAAAACAGTATCTACTGTCTAGTGATTCAACTTAAAATGTGATGCTTTAAAAACCTTAAGGATCTTTTTCATCCTTAGGGTTATTGTTATACTAATAGGGTAGTCTTTAAGAGTGTGCAAGACAGATTATCCCACAGGGCTCAAAATTTATCACGATTAAACTCATACTAAATAAGACCTCATAAAATGTTTGTCACAGTTAAATTATAATTAAATAGGACCTCTATATGTTTTACCATGGTTAAACTACGACAAATCTACACAGCGCCTCAAAAAATTTGAGATGACTTTGTACCATTATGATGTTATATTTTTGCTTTGCATTTGCCATTCCATTTATTTGGGTAGTTTTACAAGGTTTATAATTCATTCTGATATTTTTGTCGGGGGTGTATTGATACATGAACTTATAGTGTGGCTCTATGTAATATCCTAGATTTCTCTAATGTATCATTACTCATTAATTGATAGGTTAATGTCTAACAAAAAGATTAAAATCCTAAATCTAAGCCATAATCATGGTTAATGAAGGGAATGAAATTCCTTAGTAAAAAGGGGTAAGTAGCAAGGTATTTTGGTAATTTCTTAGTCACACTATTTAAGCCAAAAACGATAAAATCTCCTCATTTATCACTTGTTTTTTTCTCACAATTAAATTAGATTTTGAAGGTAGAGAGAGGGAGGTGAGTCCTTAAGAGAAAGAAGAGGGAATTCTTAATCATTCAAACAAATTTAGCTTGCATGCGAGTGTTTGGATCAATCCTTGAAGAAAGGCATTAAGGAATTTAGAATCAAGTCTTGGATCATCACCATCATTTTCATTCTTCTTGTAAATTTCAAGTTTTATGCAAAAGGTTGAGCTTTTTAGTTAGACTTTAGCCTCTTGTATGTTAGGGATCTTCATGATAATTCGAATTTGCTTGAGTAGGTATAAATTTACTCATTGTGTTAAATGCATACTTGATATGAAATGATCATGTGTGAAATGAACTTGCATGTGTTGATTTGTTGTGTGATAATCATTATAAACATTATATGATTTATTTGTGATACTTGCAGTTTTGCTCTAAGTAGGTAAGAATTGCTTAGCTTGTGTAAATTCATGTTAAATATGGTGGAATCACATGTTGGTAAATTGTCTGTGTGTGATATTCTTATTATGTTCTAATCCTCTAAGCATGCTAGTATGTGTTTGGACTTGTTTGATGATGCTTGGGTTGCTAGAAAACTGAGTTCAAACATGAATTTTTGATGAAAATTGCAAGTGTAACTGATTACCGCCCATGGAAACTCAGTTTTTTATAAATAGCAAGTTGGTGATCGGTTACCACCCTAAAATTTGCATATTTTTTTAGACAGAAAGTTGGTGTAAGTGATTACATTAGTTGGAACTTTGAATATTTTCACTTATTTGTCATGCCTTGAGTGATGAAACTTGTATTGGTGTTATAATACCATGATGTTGTGTTATATTCATACGTGTGTGCATTGAATTAGCATATGATTTCCCAAGTAGGAAAAATATGAAAGTCAACCATTGATTGACGTTAGACTTAAAGAGAAATGTCTCTTCTTTTAGTCACTTAGGATAGACTAATGAGGGAATCTTAATTGATACATGTGTATGTGTGTACATAAAGAATATTAACTAGTAAGTTATGACACATTAGTATCAGGATATTATTCGAGGGTAAGAGATTGAGGAAGTATAATATCACTTTGACTTCCAGTATATCAAGGTATCAAGGGATTTTGAAAGGAGAATCCTTTATGGATTGGTAAAACCTAGGAAAATTTAGGCATGTATGAACCGGAAGACCTCACCTTAGTGGGAAAATATCCAAGTGATGGGATTTAGATAGGGGGATTTTTTATGTGAGTATGTTAAGTATCAAAATATTTAGTATCGGTTGAGGGTAGGATATAATTAGGTATGTAAGTCCCAGAGTGGCATTCCCAAGACTCTAAGGGGTAGGTCATGCGATAAAACCTGCCTGAATGGATAAGGTTTAGTAATTTTTCTCTGTTTGAATCAGACTAACCTTGCCCAAATATATTCATTTAACCGAATAGCTAGGAGTCGATGTTCATGTATTGTGGGACCAATAAGAGCTACACTATCTTATTTTCTTGTCTATTACGAGTTTGAGTAATAAGTGATAGTGTAATCAAGCATTGTGAGAACTTAAGAGATGATCTCTACCTGTACTTCTAATGTACGAATGCAGGATTAGGTTAATTGAATACTAATAAGCACCTTTGCGCAAGTGGACCTATAAAATAAGGGAACTCCAATGAGATAAGTTTTATCTCAACCCATGTTCAACATTTCATGTAGTTTGGGTAAAAACAAAGGTAAATGAAAGGTAACTTGAAGACCTTGGATACCATATTGTTCTGGCTTATGTTCTCGTTGTGCTTGTTTATCATTTGAAGAATTGTATAAGACATCTTTATGTATATACATTATGTATTTTTTTTTACAAATGTTGTATACATGTGGATGTCATTTAGATAATGTATGTACTCAATACTAGTTTAATGCTTCAATATCATACAATTCTAGACATGTATTGTGTTGAGGTGTTACATTCTAAATAAGAAACAATTGTTATACAGTAATAATTTTGCATTAATATTTATCACAAAATAGTCTTTCCTTACATTAAGTAAGTTTTTTATTTGGATAATTTTATTGGGCCATAAAAGGTATCCCATGGTTAAAACAAGCTAAGCACAACAATGTTGAGCTCGGTCTCCTGGCTTAGACGTCTCTCTCTCTCTCTCTCTCTCTCTCTCTCTCTCTCTCTCTCTCTCTCTCTCTCTCTCTCTCTCTCTCTCTCTCTCTCTCTCTCTCTCTCTCTCTCTCTCTCTCTCTCTCTCTCTCTCTCTCTCTCTCTCTCTCTCTCTCTCTCTCTCTCTCTCTCTCTCTCTCTCTCTCTCTCTCTCTCTCTCTCTCTCTCTCTCTCTCTCTCTCTCTCTCTTTGAACGAGAGCTACTTGACCTCGTATATCGGCTCCAACCTACAGGGCTTCAGCAGCACCACCACAAAGCCTTGGGGATACGTGGAGCTGCTCGTCACATTCAGAGCTGAGGAGACCGCCAGACAGGTGAAGGTCCGCTTCTTAGTGATCGAATGTCTCTCTTTGTACTAGTGCATCCTGGGAAGGCCGATCTTAGCTGACTAACCGTAGTACCATCTACAGTGCACCTGAAGATAAAGTACTACACGACTAGAGGTCGAGTCGTCACCCTTCACAGGGACATCGAGGTGGCCAGGAGATGTTTCGAGGCAACAATCAAAGGTCTCAACTTGATCAACATCACCCCTTAGACGACCGACATACCATCCCAGGCTGAAGAGCAGAAGCCAATACCCCATGTCAACTCTGTCATTCTCGACAATCGCTTCCCCAACAAGCAGGAGTAGAGTGTAGAGTCTGAAGACGAACCTCCAGCAGAAAACGGGCAGCCGTTCCATCCAACATGCCCTATTCCATATGGAGACTTCGAGCTCATCACGCTCAGAGATGACCCATTAAGAAGCTGAAAATTGGCACGGGGCTCCCTGACCTGGCGAGGAAGCAGCTAAAGGCCTGCCTTCGGGAGAACGCTGACCTGTTCGTGTGGAGCGTTGCTGAGATGCCCGACCTCTACCCCGACGTAGCATGCCACCACCTTACCATAAATCTGACCACTAGGTCCATAGTTCAACGTAGGCGTATGCAATCTCCCGAGAAAGCAGAGGCTGCTGAAAAAGCTGTAAAAGACCTCCAAGAGGCAAATTTTATATCGGAAGCCTAGTACACAACCTGACTATTCAATGTTGTACTAGTTAAAAAATATAATGGAAAATGAAGGATGTGTGTTGATTACACTTATCTCAACCGGACATGTCCCAAAGATTCTTACCCGTTACCTAACATCGACAAACTAGTCAACAATTATGCAGATTTTAAATTGTTGTCATTCATGGACACGTACTCGAGGTACAATCAAATCCCCATGGCAAAGGCTGACAAATAATACACAACCTTTATGATTGAGTTAAACAACTATTACTAAAACGTAATGCCCTTCGGTTTGAAAAACATTGGTGTGCCCTACCAGCGGATGATAAACAAAGTCTTTTAGGGAGAGATCAGGGACATAATCGAGGTCTACATAGACGACATAATCGCGAAGTCACGAAAATAAATCGACCACATCATCCATCTCAAAAAGGTATTCGAGATTGCGAGGAAATGCAGAATGAGGTTCAATCCGAAGAAGTGCATCTTCGGTGTATGGGCAGGCAAGTTCCTCGAGTTATACTTGACGGAACAAGGAATAGAGGCGAATCCAGACAAATGCAGGACTTTATCCGAGTTCACAACGCCGAACACGAAGAAGTTCATCCAGTCCCTAAAAAGGATGCTCATGTCACTATACCATTTTATTGCCAAGTCTGTCCAACACACCCTTCCATTCTTCAAACTTCTATGCAAGGAGGCAACATTCAAATGGACCGAGGAGTGAGAGAAATCCCTTTTCCACCTAAAACAAGTCCTCTTAGAGCCACTGGTACTGTCGAGGCCTGAGGTCGGGGAAACCTTGTACTTGTATCTTGCCTTAGCTACTGAGGCCGTTAGCGTGACACTGATCCGCGAGAATCCCGAAGGGCAGAAGTCGATATACTTCATGAGCAAAGCCCTCTAAGGTCCTGAGCTCAGGTCCCATTATATTGAAAAGGTCACTTTGACCCTCATCAACATGGCCAGAAGGTTATGATATTACTTCCTGGCCCACACGGTTATGGTCAGAACTGACCAACCCATCAAACAGCTACTCGGGCGGCCGGACATGTCAGGAAGAATGCTCAGATGGTCGCTTGAACTCTCAGAATTCGACGTCTAGTACGAGAGCAGAAAGACCCTCAAGGCACAAGTTCTGGCAGACTTCGTTGCGGAAATGACCTCCACGGAGTCCCCGACCCCCGGGGCACGCAAGTGGATCATCTTCATCGACGGTGCCTCCAACTCGACGAGAAGTGGAGCGCACATCATCTTGGAGAACGAAGAAGGCATCTTGATAGAAGTCTCCTTTTCCTTAGCATTCCCGATGTCGAACAACCAATCTGAATACGAGGCGTTCCTCGCAGGACTCCGATTAGCAGAAGACCTTGGCATGAATGAGGTAAAGATCTTTACCGGCTCCGAGCTCGTGGCCTCCTAGGTGTGAGGAGAGTACCAAGCCAAAAACGACAACCTCGCTGAGTACCTCTCCTAAATAAAGAGCTTCAATTTCACGGAAGTACGACACGTTCCATGCAAATACAACACAAGGGCAGACATCCTGTCGAAACTGGCAAACACGAAGAAGAAGGACAAAAAAAAATCTGTAATCAAGGTAGTTCTCTCTCGCCCAAGCATCGAGAAAAACACAACGACAATCAAGGTTAATGCTATCAGTGACAACAACTACTAGATGACCCCCTTATACACCTACCTCAGCACAAGGCGGCTTCCTGACGATGCAAAGGAGGCCAGTGTGGTCAGGCGCTGAGCTTGATCATACGTCTTGATCGAGGACAAATTGTACTATAGGAGGTTGTCATACCCCAAATTTTACCCTTAGATTATAATGATCATTTCGCATTTCATTTCATTATGTATTATATTTTAACTAACTGCTAACCGGTTTGCTCAGTCTGTTTGTGTTGCAGGAAAATAAGACTGGGTGTACGCTTTAATGTCAAAAGGGGTCCGTTTGAATTCAGAAGTTGTGTTGGATGCGATTTAATTTCAAGTATTGCGCGAGGTCGTTAGTTGCCGGTTTTCGAATGTTGAAATATCAATTTTACACAGATGAATTAGAGGCGAAAGATAGGAAGTCATTTTATTGGAAGAATTTAATTATTCAATTTCTATACAACTTGTGTTACAACATTTTTCGGAATAATTACATTTGTTGAATTACAAGTCAAATCTTAATTTTGTCCTAGAAAATTCCTAATTTTTCCTAAGAGGTATTCACGTCCGATCTTCAAACTTCGAGCCTCCGAAGCTGCAAAACAGACAATGTTAGAAAAATATTCATTTGGTTAGAATTAAATTTTATCAAAAATGTTTTTGTTTGTATTTCGATACCCTCAGTTAATTATCATCAAAGGGTACGTCGGGAGGGTAACAGAATGTTCCGCCGCCAGCTCTCGACTTTTATTTTCAACCTCAGCACGGACCCGACAACATCTGTTCAATTTGTTCCAAGAGAGAGAAAAGTGATTTTGGAAAAAGCACTTATTTTAAAAAATGGTTTTTCCAAACAAGCCACAAACACGTTTTCTCCCAAAATTTTGAACCAAACGGATCAAACATACTATCCAACAATATCCAAACCAACTTTCCTAAAAATTCGGCAAACGAATTCAAAGCCAACAACTCAGCTTGGAAAGTGCAGCAAACCCATCCAACAACCAAAACAATCAAGCAAGAGTTCCTAAAAATTCCAACAATACAGCCACAAAACACGACCAACAAATTCAACAAAGCTGGATCCAAAACCATCAAGGCAAAAGTTTTTGAAAAAATCATAACAAAACGCAACAAATTCATCAGGAAAAAGCGTAAATACTCAAGCCCATAAACTCAGGTGAAAATCCTATAAAAATCACATGTTCATCATCAGTTGAAGAAGGGGGCGAAAATCAGAAGAAAGGAGGAAGAGTTCATCATAGAACATCACATGTTCATCACAAATGGAGAGGAAAGATTTTTAACGAATCTCAACCGCGAACCCATCTATAGAAAGAACAGGACCATCATCTGCGACGCCACCAGCACCGCTATCTCTCACAAGGACGAGCGGCGGACAACAAAACCACGACGAGACTCAGAAGCTCCGCTTCATCATCGTCATCCACAACCGGCCAACGATTCGCTTCAAACCCATTAAAGGGTGTGCAAATTTCATTCACGGTTTTATTTTTATTTTAAAATTTAGTTTAATTAGGTTAAATTAAAACCTTTCTTAAGTTAAAACCCTTTTTTTTTAAATTAAAACCTTTCTTAAACTAAAACTCCTTTTTTGAAGATGAAAGCCTTTGTTTTAAAAAAAAAAATCAAAACCCTTTGTTAAAATTAAAACCCTTTTTTTTAAAACCTTTTCTTAAAGTTAACTAGAAATCTTTTTTTAAAAGTTGATTATAACATTTCTTTAAAATTCAACATTTCTCAATTGAAAAAACCTTTTTTGGAAAAATAAGATTTTTATTAATCCATTAAAATTAGGCAAAATTAAAAATTAACATTTTAAATTCAAACTCGTTTTTTGTAAATTCCTCATTTAGTTTAAATCCCTTTCCTAAAATCGTCTAACGTTGCTTTTCAATTTCACATTGAACCTTGCCAATTATTCTCGTATAATTTTTATATCGATTCATTCATTGCTTTCTCAGTTGTATTGTTATAATACTTCATTTTTCATATTTCATTTTATGGTTGTAATTTACGCGAGGATATTTTCGCTTTGCAATTCACTTGCTTTTCGCATTTTATTTTCTTTGGGTTGTAATTTATGTGAGGATATCGTCGCTGTGCAATTCCTTTACCGTTTTCGTACCTTTCCCGTATTTTCATACTGCCGCTTAATCGTATTTTCATTATTTTATTTACCGTTAAATCCCTTCCGAAGGAATAGGTATAGCCGTTTGACCGCCGCGTTCTTCATTCCCCTCCTCAAATACGTCGACGAATCCAAGGTACCAGACATACTCTAAGAGATCCATGAAGGAATCAACACCCAGCACCTCGGCGGGCGATAACTCGCCCGTAAGGCTCTACGAGCAGGATACTATTAGCCCACCATGCAGCAAGATGCCAAAGAGCATGTCAAGAAGTGCGACAAATGCCAACGACACGGAGACATGCCAAAGAGCACGTCAAGAAGTGCGACAAATGCCAACAACACAGGGACATGCACATGGCCCCGCCTAAGGAGCTCAAAATGCTTTCGTCTTCGTGGCCGTTTTCCTGGTGGGGGTTGGACATCCTCGAGCCCTTTACCATAGGGTCATACCAAAACAAGTATTTGATAGTTGACGCCGACTACTTCACTAAGTGGATAATGGCCGAAGCCTTATCCAAAATCACAGACCAAAACATACTTCGTTTCTATAAAAGGAATATACTTACCCAATTCGGCGTACCCCAAGACATCGTCACCGACGAGACTCAATTCACCGACAAGAACTTCTAGGGCTTCATTGTCAACCTGGGCACAAAGTAACACTTCACATCGGTCGAGCACCCGCAGACGAACGAACAAGACGAAGTCGCGAACAGAGTGATTCTACGTGGCCTGAAACAAAGACTGAAAGACACTAAGAAGAGATGGGTCAAAGAGCTACACAGCGTGCTCTAGGCCTACAGGACGACCCCGCACTCGACAACCGGAGAGGCCCCATTCCAACTGACTTGCAGAACTGAGACACTAATTTCGGTAGAAATAAGGGAACCCTCCAGGAGGTTCGAATCTCCATTCGATGAAAAAGCAAACGATGAGGCCTTGAGGGAGGAACTCGACCTAGTAGAGGAAATCCGATCGAGAGCATCCTTCTACGAAGCCTCACTGAAACAAAAGATAACTTTGTGGCATGACAACAAAGTTGTCAAGCGCGAGTTCCAGGTGGGCAGCATGGTACTACGAAGAAATCAGATGGACTCGTGCAAGGGAAAACTCGCCCCGAACTAGGAAGGCCCCTACCGAGTCCGAGACAAAACGGGAAACGGGGTCTATTACTTAAAAAACCTACAGGGGGAAAAACTTACTCGACCATAGAACACTGAAAAGTTTAAACAATACTACAATTAGACACTGCCCACGACCTACTAGCGTCGCGACCACAGAGGCACGACAGGGTACAGGCGCGAATCTTAAATTCAAAACAAAAAGATAAGAGTCTGCCCTTTATGTGCGCAAACAGACTTTTGATCTGACGAGGACCCCTCTACCGAGATCCATCATTGTCGTGATAGTCAGGCATCATGCCCAGCTCACGATGGGAAGTTTACGACGCGGAGAAAAGACTTCGACTGAGGTCTTAGATCAATTGTCGATCGAGTACCAACTCCGATCACTCGACCAGTTCCCTGCACGATCGATCACAACATATGTCGAGCAAAACCCCAATAACAAACAAACAATGACACTATTTCATTCATACATGAAAAACAAGAAAAATAAGGCACACACAACATAAAACTGAAATACTACATTTCCAAAGGCGGACGTAACCCATTGTTCAATGTTACAAAATATGGCATGCAAGCCAAACAAAATTACATCAAAATATGGCGAGCAAGCCAAAAAAGAAATACAACAAAACAACACTAGACAACTACATTCTCCTCAGGTTGGTCGCCCATCACAACTTGACCGTCATCTTCTTCTTCGGCTTTAGGCGCGACCACACGACCCTGGACCACCTGATGATAAGGGTCTGTCCCCCCGGTGACGAGCTAGAAGTCAGGGTTCACGACTTGAAGTTGTTCCATAGCACAATTAAAGCCCACCTCGAGAGCCCTTGAACAATCCTGCTCGAGTTCTTGAATTTTCGACCCCAAATCAACCCGAGATGCCATGAGTTTCTCTTTGACGCATCCTTAGCGGGCTTAACATTGGCCTCCAACTCGATCACCTTGGTCTGCAGTCGACCCTGCTTCTCCTTGTTCTCCTTCAGCTCTTCCCTCATTTCGTTCATCTCATGGAGGAGGCGCACATGGTTTTCGTACCTTCTCTGAGCATATCTGATCCATATATTACGGCATAATAATAAGTAAGATTTTATTTCTAACTTGAGAAAATAAATAACCTATATATAGGGATGGCAATTTGGCCCATTCCCAGTGGGTACCCACAAAAATACCCACAACAGAGAAGGTAAAAATCCGCAAAAATGAGTACGGACACGGACTCAAGTAATTACCCACTTAAATAAGCGGGGATGAGTGCGAGGATGGACACCTTAGTACCCACCCCGCCTCATACCCGCACAATAAATATGTATATATTTTAATTATATTATTATATAAAATAAATGTCTACCAATTTTTATAAATACATCAATTTTAAATTAATACATATTTAACATAAGTGGTCTTTTATTTCATAATTCAATAGTAAATTTTCTTAAATTTTTTTAATATTGTTAAAAACTTAAAATAATATGATATTTTATACTTGATGTATTTAATTTTATAAAAAATGCGGATAACGGGTACGGGTACTTACATACTCACATGGTACGGATATGGGTGTCAATGGTAGTACTCAAACGAGTATGGGCTCGGATACGGAGATTTTTTTTAATTGCGGATATAAAAACGAGTACCATAATATTCTGCTCAAACCCTGCTTATTGTCATCCCTAATTAATTTGTGACACGTATTCATTTTTTTTTAAAATAAAAATCTTCCTATGTTTTTTTAGAAGAAAACTTAAAATTGTTTTCTATTTTATATTTCATTTAGTTGTTTTTATGTTATTTTAAAATTAAATTCATAAAATTATTGTTGGAAGATACAATTCAAAAATGAGGTATTTGTTTGTTATCAATTATTTAATTTAATATTTTTATTTCTTCTAAACATTAATTATAATTAATTATAAAAAAAAAACTAGTTTATAGTAACACTAACAATAATTTGTGAAGTGTTTATGGCGATGGGTCTCAAGTAGGGCTGGAGATGAGTCGAGTCGAGTCGAACTCACCTCAGCTCGGCTCGACTCGTTAAGAATTTTTCGAATTCGAGTTCGAGTTCGAGTTCGACACGAACTTTTTTTTAAGCTCAAACTCGACTCGTTATAAGTTCACGAACAGTTCGGTTCGACTCGTTAGGTTCATCTCATTAGGTTCAGCTCACATGGTTCACGAACTTAAAAACTATTTTTTTAAATATATATATATTTTTTAGTATATTTGACATTTTAAATAAATAAATATATTTTAAATAAAATATTAAAATAAAATAAAAGTTATCATATTGAAATTTAACTTTATCTTCGAAATCTACTAATTCAAAACCTACACAACTTTCAAGAGATACATATGAGAGTCTAATTCAAAAACTACTAAATTGAAGATTAAATTTGTCTAAGATTTGAAGTAAATATTTAAACCTAATCTTAAAGACAGTATAATTCTTTTCATATGTAATCGAGTTGACTCATGAACCTAACGAGTCGAACTATGTATAGTTCAAATTCAGCTCATTTAGTTAACGAACTTAATTTTTCGCTCATACTCAACTCATTTGGTTCATGAACCTAGTTCAACGATTTAATTGTCGAGTCGAATTCCGAACTATCTTCGAGTTGGTTTGGTTCATTGCCAGCCCTAGTCTCAAGGAAGAAATGGTATTCCTCTAATTTAACCACACCTTTTGCATAATTCAATAGTTACCTTTTTGTGTAAAATATAATAGTTACCCTTTTACTTCTACACAAGACAATTTCTTTTAAAGAAACGTTTATTATAATTGTGTTATTTGAGTTAAATCACGAGTCTAAAATTAAATAGTAATATAATGTAAACTATAATATAATCCACCGCATTAAGCTCTTAATATGTGTAATATATTCATATTATTGTATATAAAATTTTAAATTTTATCAAAATTTTAGATTATTTATTTTATTTGTTGTCTATTTTTTAGATGGTTTTATTTGAATAATTATTATATGTACTTTTATAAATATATATTTAAAAAAAGTTAAATTTTAAGAATAATAATGATGATCAATGATTATGCTTAGGGTTAAATATACAACACCTCTTCCAATATAAGCGAGATTTAATTTACACCCCGATAAAAAAAACTTTTTTTTTTCTATTGTAATGTGAAAATTCTCTATCTATGGCCTTTGGGTGTACCATTTGTTGGTTTGATGTCTATATGTCATTTAATTTTTTATTTTTAAATCTACGTGAATTTAAAAAAAAATATTATTTTTATTATGAGGGATAAATGAAAATCCGTTCACATTGTAGGAGATAAAATATTTTTTTTTCTATTTTCATGATAAATAAGTTGTCAAAGTAACAGAAAATCATTACATCCATTCAAACAAATATTTTTACAGAATATCAAACATTCTCCAATGTCCCCTAATTGGCCTAGTGGATTCCCAATAAATAGTGACACATGGTACTAAGAACAATCACATGATGAAAATTTGGATCTCAGATTCCACACTATATGTGTTATGTTGTTGTCACTTTCATCAACAAAACGATCAAGTCAGTAACTTGAATGCAACCTGGTTGTTAACTTGTGGACTAACCACCAATCTACTCTTTGCAACGCTCCCATATGTGAATCATAAAAAAGTTTGGCTTTCAATTTAACATGATAGACTTCTAATACTCCAGAAGCTTCCTGACTTGCTAATGGAAAGTTTCTCAGCCACATAATATAAGTCAGAGCCTTATATCAAACAGAAAAAAATTACAATACCCAGTTCAAGTGAACTCAACAGCGTACAATAATTGGTGCTTGGTTAATAAAAAACAATTGACTAATAAGAAGGAATTGAAAGTTCATGAGCTCAAACTGAAATATGTCACCAGTATTGTGATAAAAAAGATTTACAAAGATTAGGCGAAGTAACATAACCGAGAGCTAATGTAGAGTTACAAGGTAAGCATTGGTATAATTTTGAGACCTGATGACTAAATTTAATTCTTTAAGAGTAACTTGACTTTGTTCAACTCTTTGTAACTGAAGGCTAAGGTAAGGGGTAGCTTCAGTATTTTGACTCAAACTTATTGTTTGTTCAGGGGGAAAAGGAGATTCCATTATTTCTCCTCTAATGTTTTCCCAAGGTCTTTGTAACACAAGAATTTATTCTTGCTTTTTATTTATGAAGTAATTAACAAACCATTTAACAAAAGGAACGAAATCCTGCTCAAGGTTCATTTGAGTGTAATACTCATCTTTAAATTGGGCTAATTCAGGTTTTGAAATTTTTTTAAAAAACCAATTTCTAAATTGAGAGTATCTCTCATGTTGAAACTCATCATGGATGAGTTGTCTCATCTTACTACCAGGGGAGTAATCTATCATTATAAATGGAAATCCATATCTGACTGAGTAGGTGATTCTACTCTTGGAGTATGAGGTTTTTGATAAATTCCATGGGGAACTCTATTTTCGCTTAGTCTTATATTCTCAACGGCCTCTATTTCTTCTCTTATTTGAGAAGTAGAAGGTCTAGGTAATTGACTAGGAGTTGTATAAAATTCACTAATTGAGTGCCTAGCAGATAGAGACCTGGGTATTCTAGTTATTCTTTTTGAAGTGAAGTTTATTTCTAAATCTCCTTCAGTAGTCTGAATAATTTGGTCTATATCCCTATTAAGGATAGGTTCAGGATCTATTTCCTGGGGGAGAGACCATGTCTCTGGGAAGTTTATTTCATCCCACTTTATTAACCTATTGGTTGCAACATTGGAGGTTAATAAATTTGTTTGAACCAAAGTAGTTGTTCCAAGAAATGATAAATGTTTTGCTTTAGGATTAAGCGTAGTAAGAACCTTATAGTATATTCTATAGCATATTGCTATGATTTCACTTCCAGGTTTAAAATTGTAACCATTAGTATGAACTGTTAATTGCATAGCATCTAATAAATTTTTATCAAATAAAGATAGATTTAAATTAGGTGAGACATCAAAGTAAACTGGTCCATGACACAGACTTGTCTCAACCATAGCAGCTAAAGATTGTTTGAAATCTTTACATCTACCATCTCTAACATAAGCCATTATGCTAGAGTTTAAACCTAATAATGTTACAGGTTTTAAAACAATTTGAACCAATTCAATATGGATAAAATTATAATTTTTAAAAGGTTTCAAATCTTTTTTAGTTAACCGTTTTATTGTCTGAGTCTCTTTAGAAATTTGAATCGTTTGCTCTAAAGTTTTAACAGCAAAACGAGAAAAAACATCTATCTCACCAAATATATAAATTTGATTAGAAGGAACTGAAGGTATAACCCATCTGTTGAGTTTATCCATATTTTTTGGATATTCAACTAATTCTTCATTTTTTATTAAATTATTTTGATGATTATCATCATTAGAATCCATAAAGCAGCAGGCTAAGAATGTTGTGATTGGTTGATACGCAAAGTTAAATCTGAATAGATAACTTGGACTCATAACATAATGTTAACTGAAATGACAACCAATGAAAAGTCATCTAAGCAAACAACAAATTGTTTAACTATCAACCCGAAGAGATATAAGGATTTCTCCCAAATCAAAGATGTCAAAATGTTTTTAGCAAAAATTTTCTTTTTTGAAATCATTAGCAACTCCCTTCCCTGAAAAAAAAAAAGATGAATGTGAGAGAAAACACTAAAAACACTTTTTAGTTTTTTTTTAAAAACACTTTGAAAAGGTTGTTTGCTTGTTAATAAAATGTTATGAGAAAAAGTTATCTACTTAGTTTTGTCTAAGCATAATCAACCTCTCACAACATAAATTTAGCCACTAATTTTTATAATAAATTATGCAAAGAAGAAATATACCTTAGATTTGGTAAGCCCGGGTGATGATACTAAAGTTTGTATATAGCAGAAGCAGAATCAGAATAGTTTGAGTAAAAAGAAGTATAGAAAATGGTAGAGACAATATCAAAGTTTGTATATAGCGGAAGCAGGATCAGAATAGTTTGAGTAAAAAGGAGTATAGAAGATGGTAGAGACAATATTACAATAAACTTCAAACTTGTTATTCAAAAGTGTGTTTACAAAAGAAACTGAAATCCCTTTATATAGGGAAGAAAAAGGCTTACTATTTAAGCCGGTAACCGCTACTTACAATAGCCGGTAAACTAAAACACAACTTGTATAATTATTGTCGGGTACTCTTTTGGCCCCATCGACACAACAATTAACAAGAAACCAAAAACTTTAACAAAAGAAAGAAAATGCATGCCTAGAAATTCTAAAGACAAGATAAGATTCTTATTCCATTGTCTTTTACAAAAGAAAGAAAATGCATGCAATTATGCCTAGAAATTTTAAAGACAAGATAAGATTCCCTTGTCTTTTGCTTTTGTAAAGATTCTTCTATTATTTCTTGTCCTCTAGCCTTTGTCCATTGATTCTTATTCCATTATTTCTAGACAAGATAATAATTTAACTTTTTGCTTTTCCTTTTACTTTCATAGATTGAATCATTGCATCCCAAAAATCTTCTGCAGTAGGTTCATCTGCTTGACCTTCTTCTGCCAAACCATCAAAGTTATGGGAATCCATTGATCCAATGGAAGAGCTTGCCTTCATAGATGAATCCTCATCTTTTGATGCTTTTGTTGGAAACATAGAGAAGAATTGGTTCTTCATATGATCCAAAATTCTAACCATGATTTCATCTTCTGATTCATTGGGATATTTCCTCTGGAAGAAGTTCTTCAAGTTTTCCATAGACATTTGTTGGGAGTTTTGCTCCTTGACCTTATTATTCTGGTCTTCAGCTATAGCTTCTTGAATTAATTTTATTTTATTATGGACATCCTCTAAACTCATCTTGTTCCACCATTTATAGAAGAAATTTCTTTCTAAAATGGGAATGTTGAATTTTTTTTGATATGGTGATTGACCATCTCCATATCCATGGAATCTGATATTTAGTAAAGAACAAGAATGGACATTGTCCAGTGATCAAATTATCAAATAAATTTTTACAATAAGTGGACTATTATTACACCATGGATTGTATAAGTTAAGAATTTCTTTAGGAAGAATCTCCAAAGATGGAACAAATTTAGCTCACCATTCATAAAACCAATTTGGTATGAGTTTATTAACCATCTCTTGATTAATAGAGAAAAACCAAGAATGCTTGTTCTTGGGATTTTGGTAATAAAAAGCTTGAGTGAAAGCTTGGACATAGTCCCAATAATTAAAGTAAATATATTTTTCTTCTGCAATTCTTATTATCTTTTCATCATTTGGGTTGGGACCCCATTCTCTTGGTAACAAAATTTTGTTAATGTGACATTTACTGAAGTATATAAAACTTTCAGGATTATTGTTTTGGTAATGGTGAGTAATTGTTACCGATTCGGTAACAGTCATGAGAATTTCTAGGTTGGGCCTAGATTTTCCATGAAGACCTGGATATCCTCTTGATTTGAGGCATCTAGTTTTGATAGACCAACCATCATTTGGATTTATCTTCATATCTTCATCATCAATATACATGATTTTTTCAGTTACTGGATTTTCAAAATAATCCATTTGTTCTTGAGGTGGGTTATTAACCGCAACTTCATTGTAGAATGTAGTTTTATTAGAGGAAGAGGAAACAATATCTTCCTTTTTTGCTGAAAATGCAGGTAATTGCTGCATTTTTCTATCTTTGTAGACAGTAGTCCAATCTCCTATTAAAGGAATGTTTGATTCTGGCTGGGGTAACATTTTGTTACTCCCTCTCCCACCACGACCATAACCGCGGCCTCACCCCTATATGGGGTCATTATTTTTCCCTGCAAAAATTTACGAGTTAAATAATCAGCAAGTGAATTATTTTCACCTTTAATGTGTTGAATATCAAATTCAAACATAGATAATTGCAATTGCCAACTAGCAAAAATTTTCTTAGCAACAAGATTTTTAACATCTTTTTCAATAATTGATTTAGCTGAGCTACAATCAATTTTTAATAATTTTTTTTATTAAGAAGATCATCTTGAAATTTTGAAATGCATTTTATAATAGAAAACATCTCTTTCTTGATAGTTGAATATTTTGCTTGTGTTGGATTCCATTTTCCAGAAGTATATCTAACCAAAACTTCTTTTGATGTTTCAGGTATTATTTGTTTAAGGATTCCTCCATAGCCTAAGTCTGAAGCACCAATTTCAACATTTTTGAAATACTTAGGATTAGCAAGAGATAAAAAAGGCAAACATTTCACCTTATTTTTAATTCTTTGGACTGCCTGAGAATGGTTTTCAGTCCAAGGGCCAGGATTCTTTTTAAGCCTAGCATGTAATATTGTCGTATCTTTAGCAAGATTTTCATAATAATCTGCTATGTAATTGAGGCTACCAAGAAACCTTTGTAATTGTTTCTTATCTGTAATAATATCAGGGAATTTAGAAGCAAATTCAATACTTCTTTGTATATGAATTATAGTTCCTTGGTCAATTTCATGTCCTAAAAATCTAACCCTTGTTTGAAAAAGTTTCATCTTAGGAGCAGATATTACTAATCCATTATGCTTAATTAATCCTTTGAATATTTTCAAATGTTTAATATGTTGATCTATAGTTTTTGAAAAGACTAAAACATCATCAATATAAACAATTATAAATTTTGTATAATGATTAAAAATATCATTCATAATATTTTGAAATTCAGAGGGGGCATTTTTAAGGCCAAAAGGAAGGACATTCCATTTATAATGTCTAAAAGGAACAGTAAAGGCTGTTTTATACTTATCAGATTCATTAATATGAATTTTCCAATAGCTAGATTTCATATCAAACTTAAAAAAGATTAAAGCATTGTTTAATCTATCTAAAAGATCTTTTTTATTAGGAATAGGATATCTAATCTATTTTAACACTTTATTAAGAGGTTTATAATTTATAACAAGTCTAGGGACTCCACGTTCCCTTTCGGCGGCATTATTAACATAAAAAGCTGTGCAGCTCCAAGGAGATTTGGACTTTCTTATTAATTTTTTCTCTAAAAGAGATTCTATCTCTTTTTTGCATAAGTCCAAATACTCGTGGTTCATTTGAGCATGCCTAGCTTTAGTGGGAATCTGACTTTCATTAAATTCATCAAGATAAGGTAAGGAAATAACATGTTTCTTTCTATCCCAAAAGGCATTAGGTAAATCATTGCATATTTCATCTCTAAACTGTTGATCAATTAATTTAATTTGATTATGAATTTCAGGTTTTTTAAGTTGAGAAATGATGTTTAATAAACCCACTTCTTCTTTAAGAAAACAAATTTATTTTTCTTTTTTAAGAAGAATGTGTTTAACTTCATTAATCATCCTAGTATGAGTATCAGTAATAAATTCAAAGGTAATTCTTTTATTATTGATGATAGAAGTAATTCCCTTTTGATCAACATTAATCAAAGGCATTATTTTATGCAGAAAGGGAGTTCCTAATATAATTCTATGAGTTAAACTTTTTACAAGAATGAAATGAGTAGGTAAACAAATATCTTTGTTACAAATATAAGCATTAGACAGTTTATAATTAACTGTGAGTTTATCTCCTCCAGCTTGTGTAAGAGATTGAGTAGTTTTATCAAAATATTTAGTGGGAATAATACCTTCTTGAAGGCAGTTTAAATAAGCTCCACTATTAATAAGGGCAACTTCATTTTCTAATATGATTTCTATTAATAAATAAAGTTATTCTAACAAACCATTTTTGAGAGGTCACTCTATCAATGAGAGAAAGGAAGTCATCACTAGGTGAAGGATTACTAGTTGAAGCTATTTCTTCAACCTTTGAATTATTGGATTCTAAAAAAGTGACTCTTTGAGATAAACCATAGTTTTCTTTTTTAATCTGATATATCTCATTTTTTAAGAGGTTTATTTCTCTATTTAAATCCATAATAGAAACGGGAGTTTCACGGATGTTAGACTGTCTAAACCTAGGCAAAACCTCACTTAATTGGTAAGGTGCTTCTGTAATAATGGGAAACTCTTTTTTAGAGTTTTCTTGTATTAAGCCTTCAAACATTTTTCTTTTTAGTTTTTTTTATCAGAAATGGATTCTATAGCTTTTATGGCTTCGTCCTGTTCTGAGGTTAAAACATTTAACCCATTCATCTCAACAATTGATTTCCAATAATCTAATTGACTACATTGACAATAATTATTGTCAGAATATTCATAAGAGGAATCAGTAGAGGGTTCATAGATCATATTAATATCTTCTTCTAAAGAATAATTTTCAGAATCAGAATTGAGAAGTAGAACTTTCTCTAATTAAGAACGTAATTGTTCATCTTCTATCTCATTAAGAGCTTTTTTTGCCCAACATTGGTTGACATAATGGTCAGGTTTGTCACATTTATGACATGTTATGTCAAGCCTTTTGGCTTTTCTTTTACCTTGAGGGTCAAAAGATTTTTCTTTAGGTCTACCTTTATTGTAGTGACTCTTTTTCTTATTCTTATAAGAATTTTTAGACTTATCCTTATAAGGTTTATTACGGAAATTTTTTCCCTTTTTCTTTTTATTATTATCTGGAGATTTTCCAAGATCAAAAGCAAATTGTTCACAAAATTCACCAATTTGGTGTTTCTCATAAAGCTTTTGCTTCTCGAGTTGATTTCTAAGCTTTATGTCATTACATAAAGTTAATCCTTCATTAACACAGGTGCTAATTATATGACCATAAGTAAGATCTGAATAATTTATATTTATCCCATCATTTTTCTGTCTTAAAGATTGTCTAACCTTTTCAGAAAAGAAATGAGGTAATCCATCAATAAATTTTGCTTTCCAGTGCAAAGAATTGGGATTTTTTAATTGATAAACTCTTGAAAGAAAAGTATCTTTATACCATCTAAAGTGGGTAAGAGAAGGACACATAATGTTTTGAAGAAGTGTCTGGATTTTTTCTCCAATGGGGACATTGGTTCCTACAAAATGTTGTAAGATGGAAAGACACAGTGTATACACTGCACCTTCTTCTCTTGTGGTGGTCGTAGCCACAATAGTGCTCGTACTAGTTCTTGGTTCGCTCTTAACGATTTTTTGTGTGATTAAGAATCTCTAATTTTTGAGATTCAGTGAGATAATGATCCCACCAGCCTCTAAGTTGGCCAACAAATACTGTTGTTATAAAGGATGCTATTGAACTATCAGAATTTCCATGTTGCTTGCAAACAGTAGAGTACATGATCATCCTATGGATTATATCTATAACTTGTTTGTCATTAAGACCATCAACATTCCATTCATAAATGGCTTTTCCTGAATAAGAATTCTGGAAAGGTTTTGATTCCTCAAAAAGCAAATCTTGCGGTGAGGGACGCTTGTAATAATACTTTTCTATAGGTCTTGGGGAATAAGTAGGGTTTATACTATTAATACTATTAGTATTATTAATATCAAGGTTACTAATGTCTAAATTGGCAAACATATCAGAAAGCTGGTCAATATGGTTATCATTATTATCCTCAGAATAATCTTCCTGGGACATGACAGTGATATTAAGTCCTTTTAGTTTTTGTTCTAAAATACGAACAAATTCTTCTCCATTGATTTCCATTTTAAATCCTTCTATGGAAACAGGAGGTTGCACTATAGGAACATCTGAAATAGTGGATGTGAATATTTGGTCTTTAGGTTTATTTATGTGGTCAATAATGATATCTTGACGCTCTATTTGTTTTTCTAAAAGATCTTTTATGGATAAGAGATCTTTTTCCATGGAGATAAATTGTTCTCCTAAGCAAACAAGGTAAGCATTTGTATATTTTGAGACCTGATGACTGAATTTAATTCTTTAAGAGTAACTTGACTTTGTTCAACTCTCCAAATTATACCTTACCTTTGTTCAGTTACAAAGAGTTGAACAAAGTCAATATACTTAGGTTTGTCGACTTGTTTTCTTCTTTTTTTTAATAGAAATATATGATATATTTGAAGATATATTTTGTTTAATTTTATTTTATAATAATATATTTAAAATTTAACAATTTCATTATTATTATTTTATATTGCTATAATAAATTAATAAAATAAAATGTTTTTGAATAATTTAGTTTAATGTATATTTATAAGATTTTATAACTTGTTCATTAGTTAGCATGTTATTGGTTTAATTTTTTTTTTGGTCTGATATGTTTGTACGAGGGTTCATTTTGGTCATTTAATTTAAAAGGCAGTCATATTGATGTTTTAATTATTTAAAGCATATTATGTTAGTTGTTTTTGTCTAATTAGTGATAAATTTAGCGAATGATTTTTTTCCCGTCATTAATTAAATAAAAAAATACTTACATAATATACTTCAAAGAGTTAAGGGATTATGAGTCTTTTTAAATTTAGAGACCAAAATAAACTCTAAAGTTAACATAAGAGACCAAAAAGTGTTAGGGGAGATTTTCACTATGGAGCATTGAACATTGTGGAACTTTTTCTTCCTAGAGCAACACCTTTGTGAGAGACACACCACATACTCATCCAAAACCTTAAGGTGATAGGTGGATGGGTTCTCTCACTTATAAATGCTCAAGTCACCACATTCCTATCAAATATGGGATTCTTCCCCTCAAGTGTGAATCTATCAACAATCCACCGCGGTTGACACCTATTACTAGGCATTTAGATACACCTCTTTCCTAAGCATTTCAATTTCAACAGGACACCTCTTCCTGGGCATTTTGATACAAGTAAGTCGGTCCCTTTACGAACCAAAGCCTCATGATACCATTTGTTGGGGTATGAGGATGAGCATTAATATTGGCTCAAGAGAAACACAAGTGAGAGAGACATCACATGTTCACCTAAAACCTTAAGGTGATAGGTGTATGAATTCTCCCACTTATAAATGTTCAACTATCCACATTTATAAGTGGGAGAACCCATACACCTATCACCTTAAGGTTTTAGGTGAATATTTGGTGTCTCTCTCACTTGTGTTGCTCTTGACCCAATATTGGTGCTCCTCCCCATATCCCAACAAAAAGAATATTAAGACAAAAATATTTTATGTTTTATTCTCTCTCTCTCTCTCTCTCTCTCTCTCTCTCTCTCTCTCTCTATATATATATATATATATATATATATATATATATATATATATATATATATATATATATATATATATATATATATATATATATATATATATATATATATATATATATATATATATATATATATATATATATATATATATATATATATATATATATATATATATATATATATATATATATATATATATATATATACACACACACACAACACCCTCTACAAAGTTAGTAAGATTCGATTTTGCCTCCTATAAAAGATTTTTTTTACTCCCCCCTCGTAATACCCAGATTACGTCATTTAGGCCCCCGATTGCCACATTTCACCCAAGATTCTCTCAACTTGCCAGCGTGGAACCTATTCAGTGTGACACCATGACATTATTCCTTTTTTTCTACAAACTTTTGTGTGCCACCATGGCATTTCTTCCCAATCTTTATTTATTAGGGTTCTATTTCTTACCCTTTCTTCATTTGTTCCATCTGCTAGGGTTTCTAACTAGCCAATACATTTTTCACATTTCTTTATCTTTTCCGTATGCTAGTTCACCATTTTTTCTTCACTTTTCACATTTCTTCATCGTGGTTTGAATCATGGGGGGAAGCAAAACATCAACTGTTGGCATCTCAAGTGGGCTGAGCTTGCCAAGATGTGGATGTAATTAACCCATGAATATGTGGGTATCAAACACCATTGATAGCCCAAATCAAAAATTCTAGAAATGTAGAAATTCAGTGGTAAGTGTATTTTTATGTTTCTCTTTGTATTTTTATTGACATTAAATGATACTTATCTGTGCTAAATATATTTGCAGAGTGGTTGTGAATTTTTCATTTACGATGATGAGGTGTGTGAGGATCAAATGAGTTAAATGCTTCCCACTAAATGTTCTGAATGTGATCTGACAAAATATTGTGAAGTTGCCAAGCAGTATGGTATAGTAACTAGCTCAAAGAAGATTGAAAAGTTGAAGAAAAAGTTGGTCACGGAGAAGAACAGAAGCTATTGGCTGAAGACTGCCCTTGTTGTGTCATGGATGTTATTTTTAATAGTTATTAAGTTAATGTAATAAATTATTTTAGTTAAGGTTATATCAAAATGTTGTATCAATATTTTATTTAATGGAAAAGTTAAGGTTGAGAAAGATTATGTATTAATGTTGTGTCAATATTTTGTCTAATATAAATGTTTGTTTAAAATTTGTTTACACTAATGGTACAGTGCACAGTTGAGAAACAATATTGCATAGTGCATAAATGGCATAATGGTAGAATGCACAATTGAGAAACAAAATCTGATACAAAATGACACATATAATGCATATGTCTGATGCAAAAATGGCACATATAGTGCCGATGTCTGATACAAAATGGCACATATAGTCCATATGTTTGATACAAAAGTACAAGCATATTAAAATTTCACAAAAATTGGTCAACATTACAAGCAGAACATTAATAGTGGCACACAATGTGCATCATAATTAAATAAGTTGTTATTTCTTCTTCTTCCAAGACTTCAATGACCTAGTTGACACTCCAAGCCTAGAATCATATCCATGTGCAATTGTCATTTCTTCAGGTTATGTTAAGGTTATAGGTTGGTCATTAGTTGAACCTTGGCCTACAATTGGCTTTTGAAAACACTTCAAATTAATCCTTTCACTCTGCCTCTTTCTCAACTTGATGACATGTTTTTTCCATTTTTTTTCTTTGCTTGTGTCTGACTTTAGTCAGGCTGAGTTGTGTTTACCATATGAGCCACTTTGACTTACATCAATGTGATTAGCTTCTAATTCAATGGCATGCACAGGTTGGACATCAGCTGGCACATCAGTTGGTATCTCCACAGTTGGCACATCGGGCGCATCAGTTTCTTGCTCTGCCATTAGCACATCGGTTGGCAGATTAGTTTGTTGCACATCAACTTCTTGCACATTAGTTGACACAGTATTTTGCTTGGTCTCAGCCTTGGGTTTTCTCTACAATTAAAAGGCATGTGCGTTAAAATAACAAATTTCACAGAATAGCATAACACATATCTAACAATAAAACATTTTAACTTTCTTTTTAGTACATTTGGATCTTGTGTCTTGCTCTTGCATGATAAGAAATTATGTCCAAACTTGTCACATTTGGTATACCTATAGGCCACCCCAGTTCTCTCTTTCTTGCACCTTCCTCACCACATTCTCTCATCCTAACTTTCCTTGGCCTACCAGGTCCAGTTTTGTATGCAGGAGGTAATAATTCCTCAGTTTATACATATGGCTACATATCCTGACCATTGATAGGAATCACAGAAAAACCATAACATAATGCATACTTATCTCTTGTATAACACTCATCAACAAAATCATCAAGGGTTTGTTTCCTATAACTCAATGCAGCCATAACATGCCTATATGGAATTCCTACCAATTCTCAAAATTTACAGTTACATGACCTTTTAGCAATGTCAACAATGAACTCCTGAGTGTTGAAAGCACATGTAACCTAGAATTATTCATCCATGGACCATGTTGGAAGCCAATGTCCACTATTGAAAACTTCATTATCTAACCTTTTCCTAGGTATTGGTATAACTCTATGTTGCCACTTATCAAGCTTGGTGGCAGATGTTGCTAACCTATTCATAAGATATTTTCTAATCCACTTACACATGGTTAAAATAGGCTTGTCCATAGCAACTAAAATAATGGCATTAAAAGATTCAAATGTATTATTCATCAAAACATCACATATAGGGTAAAAACTAAATGCATGCTTACACTAACATTTTGTAGGAACTGCCACTAACCAAGTCCAAGACTAGACATCTACCTTCTTCAGTCCATTCATCTTTTGGACCCAACCTTGATAATAAGTGGCCTTAGCAACTCCCATCATCAAGTCCCTTATAAAGGGTTCCACCAACAAATCTTTTTTTTTTTAAATTTGCATACAAGTGTCTTATACACAACCTATGCTCAATCCTGTTAAACATTTCCTCAAAAACAACCACTAATCCCTGAATAAAAAATTTAACATATGCAAAATAGAAATGGTAGAATCGTATGATATAGATGATGAATTACATAAAAACATGATTTTGATGCCACACCTTCTGTTGATCAGAGATAAACACATATTTTATTTCTTGCCCAATATCTTCCATCAATAGTTGTAGAAACCACCTCCAACTTTCCTTTGTCTCAGTTTCAAAAACACCAAATGCCAAAGGGAAGTATTGATCATTGGGATCCCTACCCACAACAATTAGCAACTGTCCTCCATATTTGATCTTTAAGTGACAACCATCAACCCCAACAAATGGTTTACATCCATTTATAAATCCTTTCTTACAACCATAAAAAAAGAAGGTAAAATGAGCCAAACCTTGGTTGTATTGAGGGCATTGGTCTGTCAACATTAATCTTCATAGTATTCCCAAGATTAACCCTTGTCAATTCAGCTGCATACCTCCATAGATATGCATATTATTTATCAGTATCCTTTTCAACTATTTTCTTTGCAATCAACTTTTCCCTCCATGCTCTAGCAACACTTATACCCACTGAGAAATTTTGTCGGATATCTTGCATAATATCACGAATCCTAACTATTTCACTTGTTTGCATTCTCTTGACCACAATTTTTATGCTAGATGATGAATTACATGAAAACATGATTTTAGTGCCACACATTCTGTTGATCAGAGATAAAAACATATCTTCTTTCTTGCCCAATATCTTCCATAAATAACTGTAGAAACCACCTTCAACTCTCCTTTGTCTCAGTTTCAACAACACCGAATGCAAAAGGGAAGTATTGATCATTGGAATCCCTACCCACATCAATTAGCAATTGTCCTACATATTTAGTCTTTAAGTGACAACCACCAACCCCAACAAATGGTATACATCCATTTATAAATCCTTTCTTACAACCATTAAAACAAAGGTAAAATGAGCCAAATCTTGGTTGTATTAAGGGCATTGGTCTGTTAACATTAATCTTCACAGTATTCCCAGGATTAACCCTTATCAATTCAACTGCATACCTCCATAGATCTGCATATTGTTTATCAGCATCACCTTCAATTATTTTCTTTGCAATCAACTTTTCCCTCCATGCTCTAGCAACACTTATACCCACTAAGAAATTTTTTCTGATATCTTGCATAATATCACGGATCCTAACTATTTCACTTGTTTGCATTCTCTTGACCACAACTTTCGTCATCCACTTTGAGCTTGCAGATCTGTTATTTAAAACCCTAGCACATGTGTGGGTATACACCAATGTTTTTATAGCATACATGTGCATGTGGCCCACTTTTGAGCATAATACTAAAAAACTACATTTAACATTGGATTCTACCATCACCACCATTTAACACTGACCATTCACGAATTGCCTCTCTAAAATCAACTAGAGAATTAAATTCCACCCCCACTTAAACTTGTAGTCCTTATTGAGTTGCTCTTTCCTAAACTTCTCAAACTTAGGCCTTTCATCACCAGTTTCATCTGGATCTGAACTTTATAATTCATCACTATAATAATCATTTTCTTCAATTTTCTTGCTGGGCCTACCTAAGAATCCATCAATTCTCTCCTATACATTTATAGGTAGAGTTACATCAACTCCATCAAATCCATCTACAAGAGCAATAACTTTTTCATCCTTACTATCATCTAGCCCTTCAACCACCTCATCTTCTAATCCTTCCATTTATGTTACCCCATTAACATACTTAGGAACCCTTACCCTAAGTTCCATGTTATCGACATCATGTTCAACAAATATATCTCCATTTACTTGATTTGCACAAGCATAAGCTGCAAAATCGTATGCATCATCATCCTTTCTTATTTGAAAGAAATCAACATCAATTTCCAATATTTTAGTCCGCAACCTATAAGTACCTTCCTTATACCCCCACCTATTCACTAACTTGCGAATGGTTTCCGTTGTCCAGTTCTCAATGTGTTGCTCAGATACATTCGTATCAACACCCCCTCTGTAAATAATCTCATTTTACTTGACCATAACATATTCACCCCATGGTGAAAACTATTATTGAAATGTTGCATATCCTGTGAATAAAGGTTCAGATTACATTCAAGTTCTATTTCGTATGCAAGCAAACCTAAATCACGTAGGGTTCAAGTTTGTATAAAATCACGGTTACAATTCACAATAAGGGTCGAAATCACTAACCTCAGACATGGTAGCTTCAATGTCGTCTCCTTCTTCTTCGTCTACAACCGAAATCGGCAACCACTACTCCATCTGCAATCGCAATCACCGTCGTCGTCCTCCTTCACCTGAGCTGAATATGGTAATTTTTGGGAATGGTAACCCTAACTATTACAGGGGGTAAATAAATATTTATATTGTGAAATATTAAACCCAAATTAAAAGAATAATGTCATGGTATCACGCTGAATAGGTTCCATGCTGACAAGTTGAGGGAATCTTGGGTGAAATGTGGTAATCGGGGGCATAAATGACGGGATCTGGGTATTACGAGGTGGGATTAAAAAAAATATTTTACAGGGGACAAAACTGAATCTCGCTAACTTTGCAGGGGGTGTTGTGTATTTAGCCCTTCTAAAAATAGAGAAATTTTTCCGACAAAAAAGATATAAAAATAATAATTGCATTTGTTAAAATATACCCTGTTGTTAGGCCCTATTGTTAAAATAGAAAATGACCTCTAACCAGTTTGGGTTCGCCCTGATCTTTATACATGAATATTATAAAGTAAGGCTCGATAGGCATTTCATCATAATTGAACCTAAATTGCACCCGAAATCACCAACCACATGAATAGACTAAAAAAATATTTTTTTTATTGGAAACATGTTTTTAATAAATAATTAAAAATAAATATTTTTTTATTTAGTAATTATTGATTTATAAATATTAACAATTTATTTACATTAATATATAAATATAAATAATATTGACATTAGGGGATTAAACCTTAAACTAATAATTTAAATTCGTTTGATTCAACTAACACATTGAGATATCTCACTCATTCTAAAACTAAACAATTTAATTTTCACAAAAGAAAAATACTGACCTTATATATATATATATATATTATTATAGATTTTATATATATATATATATATATATATATATATATATATATATATATATATATATATATATATATATATATATATATATATATATATATATATATATATATATATATATATATATATATATATATATATATATATATATATATATATATATATATATATATATATATATATATATATATATATATATATATATATATATATATATATATATATATATATATATATATATATATATATATATATATATATATATATATATATATATATATATATATATATATATATATATATATATATATATATATATATATATATATATATATATATATATATATATATATATATATATATATATATATATATATATATATATATATATATATATATATATATATATATATATATATATATATATATATATATATATATATATATATATATATATATATATATATATATATATATATATATATATATATATATATATATATATATATATATATATATATATATATATATATATATATATATATATATATATATATATATATAAATTGTTTTTTTTTAATATCCAAACAACCATCATCTATATACATATATCATTTTCACTATAAGATAAATGATGTGTCATAAGAGGAGCAATTATATTTGATCAAGAGTAAACACACAAGTGAAAGAGGAATCACATATTTATTCAAAATCTTAAAATATCAAGTATATGAGTTATCTCACTTATAAAGAATACAACCTCCACTTTTTTAAGCAATGTGGTACTTTCAACTCACACATGTATCATAACATTCTTTTCTTCAAGTGTGAGTCCATTCACTATGCTTCCCTTCAAGCAAAAACTCTTTCATCCACATACACTTTTGTTGTCGTAGACACTCTTATCACATCAGAGAAACTTCAACAAGACACAACGCCTGACCACTACCATGTCAAGACAACTTTTGATACAAGGAGTCGATCCCTTACTCGAACCATCGACTCTGATACCACTGATGGGCCATGAGGAAGAGAATCCACGTCGGGTTAAGAGCAACCCTACAAATGAGAGAGACATTGCATATTTACCCAAAACATTAAGACATTGAGTATATGTTGATCCTCTCATTTATAAAGTGTTTAACTTCCATTTTTCCAAGCACTGTGGGATTTTTAACTCACACTTTTGTATCATAATAATTGTTGGGGAGTCCGAAAAAGTCGAGAGCAACAACAAGATCAACTCTCCAGGACCACAAAAGAGGAAGACGTCAGATCTCCACCCAAAATCTTAAGGTATCAGATATCTAAATCTCCTATCTTTTAAATCTAACATACTACTAGTTCATATGCGATGTGAGACTTAATAACTCACACTTCAAACAATTTCTCCCATAAATATGATTTACCACATCCTATAATATGATCTAACACTGGATCCAACTCTCGCTCCCCCACCAAGCCGCACCTTAGCTTTGATATTACTTGTTAGAGAGATCGGGGAGCGTCGCGAGTGTGAATGAGTTAAGCGTTCAAGATTCAAGAGACCTTAACACCACATATTCACCCAAAATCTTAAGATAATGGGAGTATGAGTCCATTCTCTTATGAATCCAATATTTCCTCCATTTCTAGTGGATGTAAGACTTAACCACTCACACTTGAATCCAACAATCTTGCCCACAAGTGTGAGTCACCCACATCACTAACCTTGATTGATATTATAAGGATCCCAATTCCTCTCCCACACTGAGCCTAACCATGGCTCTGATATCACTTTTTAGGGGTCTGGGGAGCGCTAAGAGTGTCAATAGAATTAACTTTTAGGATCCAAAAGAGTTTGACACCACATATTCATCCAAAATCTTAATGCAATGGGTGTATGTGGTCCTTTATCTTATGTATCCAACATTTTCTCCATTTCTCATCAATGTGAGACTTAACGAATCAAACTTGAATCCAATAATATAGGGATGTATGTGGTGAGCTTTTGGCGATCATTCGAACCGAAAAAAGACAGTATCATTCGATTTGGTTCGGTTGACTTTTAGAAATAAAATTGACCAAACCAATACAATTTGGGTTTGGTCAGTTGGTTCGTTTTTTAAAAATATTTTTATTGAGCCATACATACACATACACATATAGAGGATAATATAATTTTGTGTTTAATCATGCATACAATATCATAAAATAATTTTTATTCAAGAGATTAGTCCTCCTTTTCTTTTTCTAATAGACTTGAAAATTGCAAGTTAAACTTGTAAAAAACTTGGTGTAAGGTTGTTGGACTGAACCGGTGTAAAATCTCAATCTGTTAATAGTAGAAATCTCAAGAGGAAACTTTTGAGAATTGTAGTGGGTGTGTGGTTTAAGGTTGTGAGATATTGGATTGAACTCTTGTATGATCAAAGTTTAGCTTCTTGGTTCGACAATTCAAAAGAATCTTAGCATGTCACAGAAGTCTGTTCACATGCTGTAGTCAAAGTATGCTAGGAGTGTTAGCATGTCAAATTGGACCTTGGTTGTAAGCTCAATTGTTTAAATTAGCTTGTTCCATAAGTTAGCTTGTGTAATGGACATGTGTGTAAAAGTCTATTAGGTTAGTATGTTAATTTTCTTATAAATGACACGCTAGTCTCTCATCTGTGTAGTGTGATGCAAATCCCAATTAGGGTGAGAGAGGTTAATTGTTGGTATTCACTTGTAATCTTTAAAAACTTATTGATAATATGAATAGAAAAACATATTTAACCAATTCTCCATTCTTCTTCCTTCTTCTCTCCCTTTTGAGAAAAAAAACTAATAAGGTTTCTTGTATTTGTTCAAGAAACTCAATCTTTATCTCATAACTTTGTTCTGTTATTGACGATATCATTTCACAACAAACTAGTGCAGTGAGCGTGGAGAAGATGTTGTCAACAAAGTATGAGTTTGAGAAATTCACCGGTGTGAATGATTTCGGTTTGTGGCGCTTGAAGATGCAAGCCTTTTTTGCTCAACAGGGTTTACTAGAAGTGATGAAAGGATCAGAGAAGATGGATGTTGCCCTATCGGAGAAGGAGAAGATATTGCCGAATAACAAGTTCTTCCACTATATGCAGTTGATAAAGCTACATGAAGAAAGCTAGTTTGCTCCCTTGATGTTCTAAAGTTTATTTCAAGGTGGAGATTTGTGAGATATTTGATCGAACTCTAGTATGACCGAAGGGTAGCTTCTTGGTTCGATAATTCGAAAGAATCTTAGCATGTCGGCGAAGTCTTTTCACATGTTGTAGTCAAAGTATGTTAGGAGTGTTAGCATGTTGAATTGGGTCTTGGTTGTAAGCTCAATTGTTTAAGTTAGACTGTTCCCTAAGTTAGCTTGTGTAATGAGCCTGTGTGTAAAAGCCCATTAGGTTAGTATGTTAGTTTTTTTTTTATAAATATCATACTAGTCTCTCATCTTTATGGTGTGGTGCAAATCCCAATTAGGGTGAGAGAGGTTAATTCTTGGCATTCACTTGTAATCTTTGAATCCTTATTGAGAAAGTGAATAGAAAAACATATTTAACCAATTCTTTATTCCTCTTCCTTCTTCTCTCCCTTTTGATAAAAAACCTAATAGGGTTTCTTGTGTTTGTTCAAGAAACACAATCTTCATCTCATAACTTTGTTCTGTTATTAACGACATCGTTTCACAACAAATTGGTGTGGTGAGTGTGGAGAAGAAGATGCCGTCAAAAAAGTATGAGATTAAGAAATTCACCAGTGTGAATAATTCTGGTTTGTGGCGCTTGAAGATGCAAACCCTGATTGTTCAACAGGGTTTGCTAGAAGCGTTGAAAGGACCGGAGAAGGTGGATGTTGTCCTATCGGAGAAGGAGAAGACATTGTCGAGTAGCAAGTTCTTCCACTGTATGCAGTTGATAAAGCTACATGAAGAAAGCTAGTTTGTTCCCTTGATGTTCTAGAGTTTTTTCCAAGGTGGAGATTTGTGAGATGTTGGATCGAAAACTAGTATGACCGAAGGGTAGCTTCTTGGTTCAACAATTCGAAAGAATCTTAGCATGTCGTCGAAGTCTATTCACATGCTGTAGTCGAAGTATGCGATGAGTGTTAGCATGTCGAATTGGGCCTTGGTTGTAAGCCAATTTTTTAAAGTTAGCTTGTTTCTTAAGTTACCTTGTGTAATGAGCCTGTGTGTAAAAACTTATTAGGTTAGTATGTTAGTTTCTTATAGCATGTTAGTCTCACATCTTTGTGGTGTAGTGCAAATTTCAATTAGGGTGAGAGAGGTTAATTATTGGTATTCACTTGTAATCTTTGAACCCTTATTGAGAAAGTGGATAGAAAATATGATTTAACTAATTCTCTATTCTTCTTCCTTCTTCTCTCCCTTTTGAAAAAAAATCTAATAGGACTTCTTGTGTTTGTTCAAGAAATTTAATCTTTATCTCATAATTTTGTTCTGTTATTAACGACATCGTTTCACAACAAAGGTTAAACCAAAATAAGTTGATGGTGTAATCTCTCTAAATTAAATCTCTTTTCTGTTTGTCTTTTATCTTTTCCATTACTTAATTTGTTCTTCTACCCTCTTCTTAAAATTTGTCGACCTAAAATCAATTGTTTTCTAAAAACTTTTTGAAAATCAAATATCACAATTCACCTCTCTTTTGTGATTGAAGTCACTTGTTCAACAAAACAACTCATCGCGATGCTTACTACCATCACACAAATGTCAAAAGATTTCATTCGATTTCATTCTTACGGATATATTATTCAAGATCCAATTCTGAAGCGTCTCAAAGATGTTATCAAAGACTTTATCAATCTCCTTTGAATCTCATATGACAGTCCCATCATCAAGATACCAAACATGAAGAAGAATCTTATAATTGTCAAAACAAAAGTAATTTCTCAATTCTAATTCTGTATTAACATAAACTATTATATCTATATGTTACACTGTTTAAATTACATTTATGCTATAAGCTATATTAAGTGTTACAAGGATGAGAACTAGTTCTGAAACCAAGTCAGTTTCAACTTAATTCTCAACTCAACAGGTTCAAAAGAAAAGTTTAACTAAAACAGCTCAAACTCTTCACAATCATCTATATCCTCATCATTTGCATTTTCCTTATGTGCAGCCATAGGTAAAGCACTAGTTCCGAAATCGTGGAAGTTTGGGAGCTCCGGTGGTGCAGCGCATCGTATTAGAGCCCAGTTGAGGCCATCAAAGAAAGGATGCTGTTTTATTTCCGCAGCGCCTTTTACAGAACCTAATCGGCTTTCTGGATCCTTATTCAACAATCCTCTGATCAAATCTCTTGCATGAAAACTGACTATAGGAGTACCTGGAAACTTAAGGTTCTGCGACACGACGTTGGATAATGTGTCGTCGTTTGATGGACCTTTGAAGGGAGTTTTTCCGTATAAAAGCTCGAACAAAAGTATACCAAAAGTCCACCAATCTACAGCGTTTCCATGGCCTTCGCTTTTGATGATCTCTGGAGCAAGATATTCGTACGTTCCAACGAAGGAGTTGGACCGTGCATTAGTAGGCTCGACAACAAGTTGCGGCAGTGGACGAGCACATGCGTTGTCAGCCTTCATCTTTCGAGATTTTGCCCCCGGAGACAAATGAATAGGAGTAAAGCAGGAAACTTGCCAATCCGGTTGGAGACAGAAAGGGTGTATGCAGCTAGTTCCCGAACACGAACCGGAGATCTTCTTTACCACATCTGCATCGGGTGAAGATGATTTGACTAACATTGGATTGACAGAACATCTGAGTGATAAGTCAAAATCTGTCAGCATTATGTGTCCATCTTCGCGTACAAGGATGTTTTCCGGCTTTAAATCTCGATATACAACTCCCAACATATGCAAATACTCAAGGGCTAGAAGAACTTCAGCAACATAAAACCTGCAAATGCAACGACATTACTATTGTCTCCGAAGGTGTGTCTGGTGTCTGACACAGCACAACACTGACACATGTGATTATATTTAGTCTTTAAGTGATGAACTATAAAGACTAGAAAAGACCGTAAACCCTACCGTGTTGCGTGCTCCGAAAAGCTCTTGTATGTTTGCTTCTGTCGCAGCACGTGCAGATCACCACCCGGACAATACTCCATGACCAAGCAAGAGAGCTTATATGTATTAATATGAGAATAAAGTGTCGGAAGAAACGGATGATCCAACATTTGAAGGATCTCTCTTTCAGTTTGAACCCTAAATGTTCTCTTCCTGCTTGCTAAAAATTCATTGTCCATAACTTTCAGTGCAAAAAGGCAACTAGTACCGATTAATTCTGCAAGATAAACGGTTCCGATATCTCCACTACCAAGCTTCCTTATCAGTCTGAAATGCCTTAAATTTAAATTACCATGCTGCTGTTGAACCGCACGAATAGCTTCCCATCTAGAGTGTTTTGACATGTGCGGTCGTTGGCCGCTGCGGCTCGAACTGCTTAGATTACTCTCCTCACTGATGCTTGTGCTACTAGTACTATACTCACCAATGCTACTTTTTGAGCTATGAGAGAACTCGCCTTTTTCCTTCGATCTTGATTTCTCGTCAACTTTTGTAAGAAGAAACTTAGTTTTCTTATTGCAATTCAACCCGAAACCGCGTTTGCTATCTGAATCTCTATTAACATTAATCGAGTTAACTTCAATGCTATGATTTGAACTGCAGGGTGATAGTTTTTCATCGTTTTCTTTCACTTCGCGCTTAAGATCAGAATTTCCATTCTCCTTGTCGAATCTACTAGTAGAGCAGCTCGATGCGGAACATAGATCTTTCTTTACCTTTTTCTTCAAGAAGTTCATGTTATTGAATATCGGCTTTGCCAAACATGTACTAATACTCGACGGTTTGTCCATTGAACTATCATTGCTAGACCTCCATGGACAAGATGCACGAGGTAAATTTTCATCCTTATCCTTATCCGGCATCGAAGAACCGAGACAAGATTTACTCTCGGTAGCGAGATTCGTTCTAACCCCTAGCCCTTCCTCGGTTTCTATCGTTGGCTTGTCAGCTTCAACTTCAGGTGGAAGGGGAACAATCTGATCTCGGGACACGAACCTAGTTGTCGTTTCTTTTGAGCTTGATATCTCCGGCATGAGGGAGATTTCAACCAACTTTTTACCGGTGCCAACATCAGATACTCTCGAAGAGCCACATTGCTTCGATAGTCTCTTCAAAGCAGCCATTTCTGACGCTTGAGAGATACACAATCCTCTAAGCGCCTGCTTCAAACTCACTCGCTCCGCAATGCCAATTCCCGACGCCTGAGACGAACAAACTCTAATCGGTCTCTTAAGAGCACTCTTGTGCGACCGTGACATACTATGACCTCTAGGCGAACCTTTATTAATCTCAATAGCCTGGAAAAGACGATCGATATCATCCTCAATCGAGTACCTTTTCGCTAATCTATACGAACAACTACTCTCGGGTTTTTCATCGGTTTCGAACTCGGGTAATATCTCTTCCCTTGATTCCACTATCTCACATGTATAGGTAGATGAATTCATATCTGAGAATTAACAAAATAACTACCAACAACTTAGCTTTATCTCAATTCCAAAGATTCCAAAGAACATTACAAAATGAAGCATTCAAACCTGAAATTTCAATCCAAATGAAGATCCTAGAGTTAATATAATATAATATAATAGCAAATTTATAAAACACATAAACAAGAACTTTACAATTATCTTGCAAATATATCACAAAATAAAAAATAAAAAATAAAAAATAAAAAAATAAAACATTACCTGAAACAAAATCAAAAGCACTGTGAAGGAGAAGTGAAAGAGTGAAGAACACAACAAAGTAAGAGAAGAAGAATGGAAAATTCAAAAGAGTGTTCCTAGGGTTTGAAGTTTGAAAGGGTGTAAGAGATAGAGAGGTAGTGAATGAGGAGAGAGAAAATCACGAGAGAGAGAGAGATTAGATTACACCTAACCTACAAGTATAATCTTTATTTTTCATTATTGTAAAGTGAAGTGTTACAAAGACATTAACGTAACACATGACACATGATGTTGTGTTGAAGAGGCACACATAAAACGACAGGTAAAGACAGAAACAGAAGCTCTTATGTGTATGTCAACATGCATTTGTGCACCCACTTTTTTGGTTGAAATATGCAACTACATTAAATTATTTGATTAAATTTAATAAATAATATTAGTTTTTGTTGATAATAAAAATATGTGAGACAAATAATAATAACGACTAAAAATAAGTCTAGAACAAGTAAGAGTAGGAGGAAGATAAAATAACGAGAATATAGAAATTTTATTTATGCAATTCCATCAAATCGATATACTTAAATAATTATTTAAATTTTAAAAAACAAATATTATTGTTTAATCTAATATTTCTAAATCTCTTTAATTCTATATAAATCACACAAATTCTTTGTATTTAGAAGTGTTTGTCAATCCCCTTAAATATTTTTAAACATTTTTCGAATTTCAAGATTACAACCATATGAATTTCTACAATTTGCCTTTATAATTAAGATTAGCACTCTTTTTATATGTCTTTAAGTCTTAACCATAAAATCGATTGAGATACATATTTAAAATTGTTGAAACCCAACAGATTCATAATAGGACCAAATCATAACTCATTAGAAAATAGATATGTGAATTGAAACGACCAAGATACCGTGAACCACTCGAACCTAAACTGTTGCCTGAAGATCGCTGACTAGACTTATCGTCGTCATGCATGTCGCGTCCTCAGTTCCTATGTAATTGTGCACCTACTCCAACTAATTGTAGCCCTCATGGTTTTGACATCGTCAACCACCCCGTTGAACCACTCACTAATGTCTTCTGTCAACTTCCCGACTGCTTTTCCAATGTTTTGAATTTTGGAAATCTCGAAACATATTTTCATTATCTTCATCACTTAAGGATTTAAGGCATATTTCTACAATTTTTCATCTTGACTTCAAATTGATGGTGATGTCAATTTACCTCTCTATCACCTTATTACTCTCTTCAATTTAAATCTTTATTCAATAATATTGATCTAGTCCAAACCACATTGAAATCTTGATCTAGCCACTTGTACCAAACCACATATTTTTGCTTAGATAGTCTAGCAATTCCACAAATATGGTTCTTCGACTATCTTTGACTCCCTTTAGTTTTAACTGCCTCCTCAAAGGTCCTTATTTTTCAGTTTTGCAACCCTTTAGCGAGATTCAAAGCATAATAACCAAGGTCTTCATAACTGTATCCCAAAGATGATATGATATCCCTCCTTACCTTATCACAATTCAAATAATAATCATAAGTCACTTAAATGTTCCTCCACTAATACTAGTATCCATAATATGTACCTTCACCTCAAATTGAATCTTATTCACCATAGTTTCTAATATATTCTTCTCTAGATCTTTATTTTTCATCCCTTAACGGAACTCACTAAAAGTAATACATTTGCTTATGATGAACTTTGATCTCCCAAATTTCACTTTCTACAACTCATAATCATTTTCACATTTTAGATAGTCATTAAAGATACAATTCATAATCTTATTATCAAGTTAGAATATCTTGATTTGCGTAAACAGTACAATTTTAATGACCTTTAAAACATAGGAGTCTGTATGTTTCCTACTTCAAACCTTCATAGGTTTCTAAAAAAATCTATTCTTGTGAATGGAAATCAATTAATCAAGTAAGTTGCTTTGACATCACCCTTACTCCAAAAAATTTATGGCAACTCAGCTCCTAACACATTTCTATAAGCAATCATATGCATATTTATCTTGTGTTTCCTACAAAATTCATTAAAGTGCTCTAAAACAACCTCTAGACATCTACCATGTCTTGACCTCAAATTTCGTAGTTTATTATTGTCAAGAAAGTCTACAATATTTAATGATGAATGACCAATAAAAATGAAACCATCTAAAATATATAACCTATAAATTTTATACCTTTTAGCTATGATCATTCCACAATGCAAAATCTTCAACACTCTATGTTCAACTTTAGTGCAATAGGCTAGATCAACAAACATGTCTATGGATAGCAAATTTTGTCTGAGATTTGGAACATACCTCATATTATGTAGAAGGAACTCACGAATTATCAAACATGTTAAGTATGATTGTACAAACACCATGAATTTTCTAAATCTTATTGCACTAAGGTGAACTACTCTGCATTCTTCTAGCTTTAAAGTTGCAAGGTATTATTTTCTTAATCATATATGATAAGAACATCTTGAGTCCATGATCAAAATCTCTTCAATCTCCAAACTCGAGACCACTAGTACAACAACATTATAATAACTATCTATATCCGAGACAACAAAGATATGAACATAATTTTCATTGTCTTTCATTTTGTTACAATCTTTTACGAAGTGACTAATATTTTGACAAATAAAACATTTTGACCTTAATTTATCGAGCCTTCTAGAAAATAGTTATCCAAGTTTCCAAAAACAAACTATATTTTCTATTTTTCCAATCTCTCAAACTCTTTCTATATATGAACGACACCAACCCAAAATATTTAGAAGGGTTTCCAAATCCCTTTATATATCTCAAAAGGTTTCTCAAATCCCAAAATTATAATCCAAGAGATTTTTATCATTTGTCTCTCTAACTAGGATTATTACATTTTCTTTTTTTCTTCAAATCTTAACCATTAAAAAATATATATTTATAACTACTAGAACTCAATAGATCCCCAATAAACCAAAAAAAATGTCTTTAAAAACAAATCTGCAATTAAAATGACCAAGCTTGATATCCGTAAACCGCCTAAACCAGACTCAATGTCATCATGGTCAGAGGAGGGTTTTCAAACCATATATATATATATATATATATATATATATATATATATATATATATATATATATATATATATATATAAATAATGATGATGACTTTTTTTTGTGATTTTGGTGAACTAATAAAAGTCTATATAAGTCATAATGAAGTGCTTATTTAACAATTTATAATTAAAACCAACCAATAAATGTTGGTACATATAGTTGATAAGAATATGAATCTTATTTTCTAACTTATGTCTTTAATCCGGACAAAACTATAATTCACACTATGCTTCAACAATTGTATCAAATTTTCAATAGATGGTGATTACATTCAATGGAATTAAAATCATAATAATGAACTTGTTTCATGCACTAAATTATTCACGTGGCTTGCCATTGACAATACAACTACCAAATTGATGAGCTCCACAAATAAAGTGAAGCAATTTTAATTAAGCCCTTTGAAAGTTTATTAATGGAAAAAGCATAGGACATGTGATATAAAGATTCAAACTCACGAGAAATAAGTTAAATTTGTAATCCTTGTTTGGCATTTGTTGAATTTTGAAAGCTTGAAATTGATGTCATGATGCTAAATGCTTTTACTTGTGTGTGTAATAATGATGCATTGCAAGTGAATAAGACTAATGAAGGAAACAAGGCTTAAGAATACAAAGAACCTTTGCTTTTCAAAAAGGACAAACATACAATGAAAGTGCTAGGAAGAAGTTGCCATCATTCTTGGACATATATTATATTATATATTATGTTATGATGATCACTTCCTAATCAATGAGAGTAACTATAATATTTTATAAGAGAAAAGTTGTGTTTTAGTCTAATAAATTTATAATAGATTAATTTATTTGTGTATCAACATCAAGCAACAATTGTCGACAAGATGTAGTTAAAGTAAAGGTTTATTAGTGCATGATAGCTTGGCCATGGAAATATTAGAACATCCATTTTTTGAAAGATGTGTCAAGACAGTGTATATGTTAAGCATTCCATAAAATTAAAATCAAAATAGGACATATAGCTAAGACAGTGTGTTAAACCAATTTGCAAGCTTTGTTAAATTAGTTTAGGTAGATTTTGTTGATTTAGTTCATTTTTGTGAAGAGTATAGATGCTCTCTTTTGTGAGTGATATGTGTTTGTGTCACTTGTGTAGGACTGCTATATGATAAGTTATGGCATGATAGAACTGACGTACCACTTCAACCTTAATTTTCAACAGGTCTTAGAGAAAGAAGGAAAGGTTATAAGGAATGAAGGTATATGAAATTAGGGCAGAAGTGGGAACAATGTGAAAGATGGATTGCAAGTGAGCTGGAAATCAGAACAAAAACTCCACAAAAATTGTTGCAGATAGAATTGAGAGCGTTACTTGTTTGTTTGCGCATCAGACATGCCACAAGATGTGTTGTCTCTTGCAAGTTGGAATTGCCCTACCTAAAGCTTATTTGAAAAAAAAGAGAAGGAATATGCTGAATTTATTAGATCAAAACATTGAGTATTCACAAGTCCCATGATCGAATGACAAGACAAAAATCCTAAAAGTTAAAGGGTATAAAAGGAATCTCTTGGACAAAATGGAAAGACATTCAGAAGTTGAAAAGACTTGAGAAATTGCTAATAAAAACATCTTATTGAAGAAGAAAAAGTATAAACTAGAGTAAATAGTTTCTTTTGTTCTTCCTCCATTGAAGAAGAGCTAAGCATCCTGGCGTGACAGGTCTCGCCTTCTGGTGATTGAAAGATTATAAGGAGTACAATGTCATAATTATGTTTATATTTTTTTTTCCATTTGTGTTTAGAAATGTTGAATGTGAGAACTTGTGTTGTTGTATTTCTTTTGCTCATCATGAGGTAAACCTTTTTATGTTGAACAATGTGAAGTTTAATGAAAAGTAGTATTTTGTGTTAAAATTATATGGTTTGAAATGATTCATTTTACTATGTGAAATAATGTTATACATATGTTTTTTTTTCTTGATCACCTATAAAATAGGTAAACGTTCGTTAAGCGTTAAGAGATTTATTAACTAACAGACTTTATAAAAAATATGGTTGAAAATAGTGGGATACACATATTCACTAGATTAGTCCCTTTATAAATAAAGGACTACAACCATATGAGAAATTATGAGTTAAAAATATACATTTTTAATGTTATTGTGAGACCTCAAGAGTTGTTCCCTTGACTTAATGCATATGCTTTGAAGTTGTATACATACACCACTAGATTAGTCTTTGTCTTATCTATCACGACAGATCTCATCAGAAATACACAAAATATGAACTTCATTAGATGAATCATTATCCAACATGTCTCTCAATATACATTTAACTTCTTCATTATTACTTATTGTATTTCAACCTGAATTTGTGACAACTCATTATTATTGTTACTTTTTGCTCATGGTTGTTCACAAGATTTTATTGTGAAAATCAATTTAAGTTATTAAAATTTTTGTGGGATCGACACTCTTACTTTTACATCACTTACTATTATTTGACTATGTATACTTGCACATGTCAATAGTTTTCACAACAAGTTTATGCCAATATTTTCGGGGATTGTATTAATAACACTTTGATTTTCTAAGTTTTTTCTTTTGAAAAATACATTAGAGCTTTTGACATTTTATGTCTTCTGGTAACACAACAAGTGCGTGTATGATGCACACGCATGTTACTGACTCTAGTATACAGAGGAAATCCTGTGCCTGAAAGAACACTAAGATTACTAAGGAAATTCCAAGCTACTTGTCACTTACCAGAAAGCCCTCCTCCTGCTCTTGTGTTATAAACTTTGAAGATCCCTTTGAAGAATTAAAACTGGAACAAGAATGAGTCATGGTAGAAAATGAGGTTATTGGCATTGTTAATGATATAATAATAAACTTAAATGAATTATGTTGTGTTTGATCCCAATGCCATGAATACATGAATTATTACACTAGAGTTTACAATGGCATAGTTTGAGTTCAAGCTTATGATGTTCTAAATGGTACATGCTATTGACCAATACTTTGAGGCTACTAATGAAGATCTTCATTTACACTTGATGCTATTCTTAGAAGTTGCAAGTAAATTCAAAATTCCCGGGATTACTTATGACACTTTCATATTAAGTTTATTCTCATATTCTGTAAGGTCTTGTTTGAAAGTTTGGAGAAGAAGAGAGGAGAGAGCTTTGAAAAATAGGAAAGATTGAGTGAAAAGAATATAAAGATTTTGGTTGAGAGAATTTGTTTTTATTCATAACTCCAAAAACCGCTTAATTTGGGGGAACTCAAAATTTATATTGGAGAAGGGTTTTGGAGGGCTTAGACAAATTATTCAAATATAATTTTTATTATTATAGTATTTCCAAAATTAAAATTATATTAACGTTAAGCATTATTTTATCATTCTAAACAAAATATTTTTTTTCAAAAAAATGTTAAATATTTATCTATATTTTTTTTCAAAAAAAAATATGAAGTTCTCCCTTCCCCTCCCATCCAAAATCTCAATTAAAGCCTAAGGGGTAGAGCTAGAAGTTGGTTAAATTCCTTAGAACCCAATTCCATAACCACATGGAATGCCTTGTCTGAAAAGTTTTTAGCTAAGTATTTTCCTCATGTTAAGAATGACAAGATGAGAAATAAGATCACTTCATTTAGGCAAAGAAATGATAAATCTTTGTTTGATACTTGGGAGATATTCAAGGTTTGTTAAGACAATGTCCTCGCTTTGAGATCCCAATATGCATTCAGTTGGAAACATTTTACAATAGATTGGTACCATCATCAAGAAATATGTTGGATGCATCTTCTGGTGGAGCATTGTTATCTAAGTCCTATAAGAAAGGTTTCAAATTGATTGAGAACATTATTGCCAACACCTATCAATGGCGAGTTACTGGAGCGACCAATATAGTTGTACCAAAGAAGCTAGTTGGTGTTCATGAATTCAGTGAGACCATAACCTTAGCTGCTAAAGTGGCTCAAATACATCAAATGATGAAAAACGCGGAGATGAGTTCTGATGTGCCAGTTGTCAAGCAACTCAAAGTTGTAACTGCTGTCAATGTTGTTGCATGTATTTATTGTGGGGGGGGGGGGGGGGGGGGCTCACTTATTTGAATATTGTTTAGCTAATCCTATTTTTGTGAACTATTTGGGCAACAACAAATACAACAATCCCTACAACAACACATACAACCCAAGATAGCGTAATCATCCCAATTTCTCTTGGAGTAACACCTAAATCAACTAAATCCTCAAGCACCGCAAATTGCCCCTGGTTTTTTTCTGAACCAAATCATGCTGTGGCTACATAAGGCAACAACCAGCTAGAGAATATTTTGAAGTCCTTTATACAAGCAAAAAAGAACAAATTTCAAGCTCGAGGTGTAAGCATAAAAAACTTGGAGAACCATGTTGGGAAAGTTGCTTCTACACTCAGTTCAAGACCTATGGGAGCATTCTCAAGCTCTACTAAAACACCAGCATATACATCTAAAACAAGGGCATTGAAACATGCAAATTCATTTCATTGAGAAGTGGTAAGGAGTATGAAGGAACAAGCCAACAAAATATTGATCAACCAAAGAAGGATCTGACATATTATTATGTGTTAGAAGAAGAGTAAACAACACTTACTACAACTTTCTTGGTTGAAGATAGAATATAAAGACTGCAAGTTAAGCAACCTAATATGACGACTTTTAGAATAACAACTTCATCAGAGTATAATTATAACATGGTATAAAAGAGGCGCATCACATTATCCATGAAATAAAACACATACAACACATGCTCATAAGGATATGCAACAAGGGTAAATCACAACAAAGGGACTTAGTCCTCAAACCCACATATCAATATTTAGAATAAAAGCAGAAACATCTAAACATTGAATCACTTCATTAATATAAATATATGATCATTCAAATACATCATCAGTTTCATTTAATTCCTAAGTTATGTTTACAAAGCATCCACTACCAAACACACATACAATTATATCATCAAAAAGAGGCAAAGGCTTCCTATCTACCCAGTGTTACATATCAGAGCCATCTGACCAAGAAGAATGAAGAATCGCTTCATAAAAAGACCTCCAGCAAACCTACTCTGCAATGCCTCATAGAGCATCATAAAACAACAGAAGGGTGAGAAAAATTATCATAACAAACAATGCATAAAATTATATATTCATATACACAATTATAAAATACGCATGATTCACTTTTCTCACCGCAACTTGTCACATTACATCGCAATGTACATTCACATAATCAAGCATATTCACCAATTCATACTTCACAATTCATAACATTTCAAATAAACATTTACACTTATGTTTACTTCCCCAATACATCATACGAAGATGATAATGAAACTCATAGAGACCGACTCATGACTCTATGTAGATGCAAATGCGGTACCGACTCGTTCAGCAGGTTCAATTGAAGAACCAAATGGAACCATCGCTCGTTATCGAAATAACTCCCCGTCAGGCCTACGATGTTCACCCATCGCTCACACCCCACATGGGCACACAATGTTTCAGGATTGCTCACACCCCACACGGGCACACAATCCGATTGCTCACACCCCACAAGGGCACACAATCGTTCTGCAGATTCTCCATGGAATCAAAAATAAACTATCGCTCACACCCCACAAGGGCACACGATCGTTTCTGCAGATCCTCCTAGGGATAAAAAATGTATAAACCACCACTCACACCCCACAAGGGAACACGGGGCTTCTGCAGATCCTACGCGGGATCAGACACACAAGAATGCAATCATGATGCTTAACATGCAAAACGACTCAATACACTCTTGAAATGCACACATGTTCACAACATACACATGCATTCTTCACATCATACAGTACATACAATTATGCATATTTACATCAATATCATCACACATTTTCATTTAATCCAAACAATTATGCAAAATTTCCAAACGACCACATTCCACATTCCACCATTCACAACCTAGGATTCACGCCATACAGCTACCCACAACACATTATATCACAATATATAACTATGCATAATAAGAAAGGAACAATCATACACGAATCAAAGAATCGACGTGGAAGTGAAAGCACAAGAAAACAACAATCTGCTACGCTCGCCACCTCACTCGCTCGGCGAGCTCCTAGCGAGTGCTCGCTACCTGTTCGCCCAGCGAACAAGCTCGCGAAGGCAAACAAAAGCCTTTGACTTCATTCGCCACACTGTTCGCACAGCGAAGCCCTAGCGAACCTTCGCTACCACGTTCACTACCAGCGAAGCACCTCAAATACATTCTGTCCAAGTCTGGAACCATTCGCTACTCATTCGCTACTACTCGCTTAGCGAGCATTCGCGACCAGCTCGCCTAGAGAACAAGCTAGCGGGGGTCTGCGAACTTAGAATTTCTCACTGTTCCACAACTCCAACACTCTTGGATTCACCCGATTAAACTCCTATTTGTTCCCGTAGCCTGAGCCTACCGTTTCCCGACATAAATTATACCACTTATTCTCATTTTTACCATTAAAAACTCGGGTTCTATAGATTAAATACAATTATACCCTAAAATGAAAGATGAGTAAAACTCTCCCCAAAATCCAAAACAAACCAACAAGAACATGCATAATCATACACATTGAGAGAATAATAAAGTTTCACACCCTTACCCGATTAATCAAAATCTTGGAAGTTGTTCTTGATGAATTTCTAGGTTTTCCTCTTCTTCTTCCTCTTTCTCTTCTCTTTTCTTCTTTCCTTTCTATTTCTTTATATTCCTCTTCTTTTCTCTCTATTTCCACTTATACTCTTTCTATTCTATTTCTCTCAAACATCTACTAATTAAGGATTATCTAAAACACCCCCTAATTAATTCCCAAAACTCTCCAAATAATAAAATATCATAATATGCACACATAACATATTATCACATAAATCTCACAATTAAAATAATTATCAACCAATTAAAATAACAATTATTCAAATAAATAAAAAGACTCAACAAATATTGGGAAATTCAGAATCGGGGCGTTACAGAAAGACCCTGGAGTTTCACCAAACCATACAACATAGGAGATTATTTTTGTATAAGAGAATTGTGTGATATTAGAGCATGTACTAACCTCATTCCCTTATCTATTTTCAAGAATTTAGGCATAGTAGCTATGAGGACAACAACCATCACATTTCAGTTGGCTGACATAATCATTTTCTACACACAAAGGAAGATTGAAGATGTCTTAGTAAGGTTTGAGACTTTTATCTCCCCTGCTGAATTTATAACCATGGATTTTAGTGTTGATGAAGACACTCCCATCCTTTTGGGCAACCATTTATTGATACTAGAAGAACTCTAATAGACGTTGAAAGGGGAGAATTCACTATGAGAGTAAATGGGTAGCATATGGTATTCAATATCCTCAATGCATTGAAGTACCTTGAAGAAAACATAGTTGATTGCTCAATAATATCTAGATAGGATTCCTTTGTCTACAAGCAGATCACTAAAATACAAGAATACATTGGCAAGAGAAGGTATCATGAGTGAACCTCACCTTCCTATTGAAGACATAATATAACACTTTGAAACTTTGAAGATTACTATTGAGTTGGTGGAACACAATGCCCCATCAAAAGAAAAACCTGTTGAATTAGAATTGAAACAACATCCTCCACGCTAGAAATATGCCTACTCAGTGGCAGGACAAAATTTTCCTCTAACCATGGCTACTGATCAGTTTGATGATCAAAGGTGTTAACTTCTAGAACTTTTGAAGAAACACAAAAAGGTTATTGCTTAGAAAATATTTGACATCAAAGGGATTATTCCTACACTTTCTCTGCATAAAATATTAGTATAGGAGAATTCCAAGAATAGTATGTAGTGCCAAAGAAGATTGAATCTAATCATGAAGGATGTAGTGAAGAAGGAGGTCATCAAATGGATAGATGTAAGTTTTATATCTATCCCATTTCTGATAGTGTGTGGGTGAGTCTTATTCAATGTGTTCCAAATAAAGGTTATATGGTTGTGATTAAAAATGAAAATAAGAATTTAAATCCTTCAAGAGCAGTTACTAGATGGATAATTTGCATGAATTACAGAAAGCTAAACAAGGCTACAAGGAAGAACCATTTCCCTATTCCATTTATTGATCAAATACTTGATAGAATAGTTAGAAAAGAGTTTTACTATTTTCTTGATGGATACTCAGACTACAATCAGATTACAATAGCCCTTGAAGACCAAGAGAAGACAATATTCACATGTCCCTACAGAAACTTTGCATTTTGTAGGATGCCATTTGAACCATGTAATGCTCCAGCAATATTTTAAAGATGTGTGATGGCAATCTTCTCTGATCTTATAAAAATCTCCATGGAAATATTTATGGATGATTTTTCAGTCTTTGGTGAGTTATTTCAAAGATGCTTGGACAACCTAAAGTTGATTTTTAGAGAAATGTGAAGAAATAAATTTGGTGTTGAATTAGGAGAAATGCCACTTTATGGTTAAGGAAGATATAGTCTTAGGCCATATAATTTCTACGGTGGGACTAAAGGTGGATCAATTCAAGGTTAAAGTCATTGAAAAGCTACTTGCACCCTTCAATATTAAAGGCATAAATAAGCTTTCATGCTCATGCTGGATTTTATAGGAGGTTCATCAAAGATTTTTCAAAAATTACAAATCCTCTATGTCAAATACTGCATCATGATGTTCCATATGTCTCCAATGCTGAACGTGAAGAAGTTTTCAATGCTTTGAAAAAGGCGTTGATATTTTCACCAATTGTTAAGACACCTAACTCGACCAAGCCATTTGAACTTATGTGTGATGCAAGTGACTATTCCATTGGAGTTGTTCTAAGGAAAATGAATTATAAGATGTTCCACGTCATTTATTATGCTAGCAAGACACTAATTGAAGCCAATATTGACTACAGAACTGTGAAAAAGGAGTTGCTGGTAGTTATCTTTGCATTTGGCAAATTCAGATCTTACTTGGTGGACACTAAAGTTACGGTCTATATTGACCATTCAACAATCAAATATATCTTTTCCATGAAGGATGCAAAGCCAAGGTTGATAAGTGGGTGTTACTACTTGCCGCACCTTAAAAAATCAAAATACGAACCTCGCGCAAAAGGCGCGGAAGAAATTTAGTTCGACAAAGTCGCCACCAAACTATATTCATCTCAAAAGAGGGAAAGGAAAATATCGAGAAAACCTATAAAGGTATAAGAACATGATCATCGCAACGACATTTTCGGTTATGGAGTCAGTTACGTAAGAGGAAGGTATTAACACCCCCTTACGTCCATTATACTCAACAGGAATCTCTTAGTTCGAATTATGATGAATGTTAGCTACGCTTGTTTGTTTTCTTATAAACGAGATAAAGCGAAAAGATACGAGAAAAGGTTTCGATTCTAAGGGGAAAATTATTGGTTTTAGGATAAGGTGCTCGTCGAGGATTAGGGCCCTTGTGCCTACGTATGCTCATTTGGACGAGAATGAGGAATCAGAGTGCTCGTAGTTTGACTATGGGGAAAGTTTTGGATAGAAACGGAAAAAAAGAGAAAAGGTAGAAAACAGAAGATGGATGGAATATAGCTCGCCAAGGATTAAGGCCCTTGTGCCTATGTATCTTCATTCAGACGAGAATGAAGAATCAGAGCGTTCGTAATTAAGTTCACCACTTGTATCTTCATCACTTGATTTTTGCTTGGATGACGAATACTTGAAACTTAAGAAAAGCTCCTCGGACCCAAGTAATTGGGAGAGTGATTCGAAGACTCGACTCTCTCTCTTTTTCAACCTTAATTATGAAAAAGTTTCTATAGTTGTTATGTGTTTTAAAGTTTGATTGAGAAAATCCACTTGATGTTGGATCAAGGGTTTGATTGTATGCGAAGAGATCGATTGCGAGGCAAAAGGTACTCGACTTAAAAGTTGTTTTAAAAAAGGATCGAAGACGAATCGAGGGTTTGCAAAAATAGGTGTGAATCTATCCTAGTCTATATGGGTGCTTCTAGTAACGAAACCATGATGAAATGTGCGAGTGCATGCATTAGGTTGATGGCGAATGCTAAAGAGAAATCGACTTACAAGGGTGTTTTAAAATGGGTTCGATGACGAATCGATAATTAGTTTGAAAATGATTTAGTCTATGCTAGTCCCTAGAGGTGCTCCTAGTAAATAAACCACAATCAAAAGAAAGCGAGTAAAGTGCGTACATCGAAAAGGGAATAGGGTACATGTAAAGTACACGGGATTGCAAGAAATAAATTGGGTCATTGTCAAGTAGCCTAAGAGGAAGTCGTGTGTGCGAGGTGTCCTAAACTAATTCACAAACAAGAGTCGGATCCAACTCTCCTAGCAAAGGTTTATGTACAAAGTCCATACTCCATGTCTCGAGAATAGTAACTACAGTCCACCAATTGAATCTTTTAGGGTTTTGATATTTTTAGTGTGTTTTTTAATAGAATAATCAAAACATGAATATGAATAATATGAACATATGAATAATATGATAATATGAACATACAATAATATGGACAAGATATATTGACGAAAAAAATAAAGAAAGAGTATATTGAGCGGAAATTAAAGTTAGTGGTTATTGTTTAATCATTAATTGTTCGGATGAATTGCTTTCGAATCGGGTCCACTATAGCGTTAAACCATCATAGCACGATCTATGACGAAGATCATGCTATAGGAGGTCACATAACAACGATGTTTGTGTCAAAACACGATAGAGAAATGATATTGCGAATCATTCTCACCGAATCGTGCCACACGAAAATGAAAAGCGAACGGTCTCGTCTTAATCACAAACTTTCGTTGATTAATCGAAGGTAACCTATCATGATCCTAAAGTATATAAAATGACCCAAAGGATCAATTATTATAGATTTGAAATAACGAAGGTTAAACAACCACAAGAACCAACATTCATGATGTCAAAGACTTCATAGACCAAAACCGAAATGACATAAAGTCGAAAATGAAAATGAAAAGATCATAAAGTCATAACTCAAGAATTAATTATCACATCATAAAACAAGTATTTATAAATATTTCGAGAAAATAAAATAAAAAGGAAATGCTAAGAAAATAGAAAAAATAAAAATATAAAAATAGAAACAAGAACAGGGGTGGCACTTCAAATATGAGGGTGTAGACAAAATTCCTGGGTTAAAAGCCCATTATCCATATGATACGACAAGGGTGACGCAAAAAATCATATGGGCTATGTAGCCCATCATCCTGAAAAACAATGGCACTGATGAAAAAAACAAAAGGGTGGCAGTGAAACAAACTATAGGTCGAGCCCTAAACCATGTGGGCCACTATCAACAATAACACCATCATCATCCAACTTTAAACCTAAAATGAAAATTAAAACAAGTTCAAGTGATGACCAGAGCGACAACAACATTGCCAGTGTAGAGTACCACATTTTTCACTTTTGTTTCTTAAAAAAAGCCAAAAGAAAATCAAAGAAGCAGCATGAAGAACGTAAATCCAAAGCGAATCAACCGTTTCCAACTTTCTCACTACCTATGATCTTGATCTCTCTCTCGTCTTATCGCTTCGATTCTGCTCGATTTAATGTTTTTGTTTGTTTTGTATTGGTCTCAATTGCTTTCTCTTCTTCTCTTTCTGATTCTCTGCATGTTTTGATTTTAGGATTTGGTTGAGTGGATGAAGGTTAGGTTGATTGAAGGTCGATGATTAGTGAGGTGGTTTAGAGGTTGAAGAAGGATTTTGGGGAGTGATTTCTGCAGAGGTTTATTAGTTCCCAAAACTCGAGGAAATGAGGTGAAAATGACTCAATTTATAGAGTGAGATTGAGGGCAGAAATGGAAAAGGTTGTGACGTTGCATAATTTGTGTGTTGGAAAGTAGTGGAATGAATTTGGTACGCGAGAATTTCGTTATGCTTATTATTTTGTACAGGTTGTAATTATCATGTGGATGAAAAGCTGATTTTCTATTATTGCATAGTATGTTGGAATTCTTCTGGAATAGTTTACGGTGCATCGTATATCATGTTTTTGTTGTGGCTGAGTGTGTATGACAACAAGGTTTATTGCGTAACGGTTTATTGGGTGTAATTGTTTTCTTTTTTGTGTTGGTTTGTGAAATTGCTTGATTTGGTGTGTGTATTTGTCATAGGTTTAGCTGAGCTATGCACATATTTTTATTCTTATGGCTTATTGTGGATGTGTGGAGGCTGGAAATGGCTGGGAAAAGTTTAGTGCAAGTCACATGTGTGTGTGATGTATGGCTATGGAAGGCTTGGTTGCACTTGTGTTAACTTATTGTTTACTGGGCCGTGCAGAGATCTCTCCACGAGCTTACTTATGATTCTTTTCTTTTTTTCTTTGCAAACTTTCTTTTGTTGTAAAAATCAATGTTGATTTTATTTTTGTATTTGGACTCTTTATTTTTTTTCTTTAACTTTTGCCATGGGCTTTCATAATGAGCTCCCTTTTATGTGTGTGTGTGTGTGTGTGTGTGTATATATATATATATATATATATATATATATATATATATATATATATATATATATATATATATATTGTAATGAAATATGGGTGAATTTCTTTGTGTAATGGGCTTTGATCATTGTTGATGGGCTTGGAATTCTATTCATGAACTTTGTAAAATGAAATATGGAAATGTATGGAAATTGGATAAAATGAATGATGAAATGATTAAGATATTGAATTTAAGAAATGGATAAAGGGATAAATGGATAACTAAAAAATGTTTTTTTTTTTGAAATGGATATTAAAAGTGGATAAGGTTTAACTGAGAAAAAAATGGAGAGCCATGGATAGAAAATAATGGAAATGGATAAGAAACAGAAAGTGGAAATTGATATTGATAATTGGATTGGATATTATTGATAAAATAGACTTGAAATGGATTATGAATGGATTGCCCTTGAGAAACCATGCATCAATCTCAGCCTCTATAACTTTGAATCATAAATCCATCTTGATGAACTTCACTACATGAAAACCCTGATTGAAAAAATGAACCAGTCATTGATGATTCTCAGTCGTGAAGCACTTGACTTAGCACAACCTAATAATCTGACCCATACACACATAACCTGAATTGGCGCAAAACCCTAATTGAATCCTGATGACTCTTAATCATGAAGCACTTGCTTTGGTACAATCTGGGAACTTGATCCAACCACAACTGACTTGAATTGGCATAAACCTTAATTAAAGCCTTAGACACACGTCCCTTGAATCATCACACTCTGGCCCGATTATGAAATATCTCTTTGCCTGACTTAGGTTAGGTCAAACCAGACAAATTTGAATCAATACTACACACACATCTGACTTGACATTCTCAAATGAAACTTGGACTTAGGCAATAAGAAAGTGAAAGCCGAAAGCATCATATTTTTTGGGTTTTTGAACAATAGTTAATGGATGGAAGTACAAATAAAAGTAATATACAAGTAGGACAAATTTGGGCTATGACACTACTTTAAGAGTTTGACCTATTAATTAAAGACAACAAAGGAGTAGAAAATTTGGTGGCTAATCATGTGGCAAGACTTATAGATGATGACTAGAGGCATGAAAGAAAGGATATTAGGGAAGAATTTCTTGACGAACAACTGCTTCTGATGACTTCTGTCGCGACACCCTGGTCTGCAGATATTGTGAACTATTTAGTAAGTGGACCTAACAACATAAAATGTTCTTCCATGATTAAAAGAATTACTACTACGATGAACCAGACATTTATAAGAAATATGTTGATCAACTTTTAAGAAGATGCGTGGACTACCCAGAGGCGCACCAGATCATATCAGCGCGCCATAATGTACCCTATGTTACTTTGGAGGAACTAGAACTAGTTCTAAGATTTTACAATTAGGTTATTTCTAGCCCTCTTTATTCAAGGATGTCAATGAATTTGCTAAAACTTGTGATAAATTACAAAGGATTGGAAACATTTCCATGAGGAAAGAAATTCCACCCACTAATATTTTAGAAATTGAATTATTTGATGTTTGGGGAGTTATCTTCATGGGAACTTTTCCTCAATCCTTTGAAAATTTATACATCTGTGTAACTATTAGTTATGTTACCAAGTGGATAGAAGCAATAACAACTCCCACTAATGATATTAAAGTGTTTAGTTTGTATCTTTTCACTTCCTTCATACCTTCATGTGTTACTTCCAATGTTTCCCAGACTTTCTTGGTTGTTTTGCAATTAGACACTCGGAAAAATACGTCCATTCCTAAGGCAAATGCAATTATACTTTTTTGCCTTCTTATCATACAATATTTTTCTTTGTTTTCATAGTTCTGTTGCACCCCAAAATTTTCCCTCTTTCAAGGCTTGACTCATTTCTTCATTTCTTTCAAATTCAATGGCATAAGGGAGACCCATCATTCCAAATTCAAGGTTCATAAATTCAAGGCTAGCGTCAAGAGTTTTTACAAAGAGAAATCTCTTGACATTTTCAAGAATGTTACCTTGGTTACCAAATTTCAAACTTTTGATAATGCTTAGGAAATTAAGCTATTTCTAGTCTTAATTCAAGATTCAAAATAACTTCATGCCATGGTATCCCCTATGCCTCATCAAGTCCACATGGTCCTCTTTGTGCTTACAAACATGCAAGGAAAATATTTAAGAGCTAATTCAATGTTGGAATATCTTAAGATTAAGGCTATGCATACATTCATGGGTAATTTGAATATGGTCCAAAACAGCCCCATGCAAGAAGTGGCAATGTGTATCATATCACAAAATCATTTTATGTCACAAAACCAAAGCTATAAGCTTATTTGATACATCTACACATCAAAAAAATCAGAATTTGAAAATGATGTCCAAAAGGTAATGCATTGACTACATGAGTATGTCCAAACAAATCAACCAACCAATGGGTACAAGGGTGAATAGAGGGTTAGAGTGCTGCAGAAGAAAATACAGCAAAAACATACTAGAAATGGAAGGAAAGTAGGGCTGCACCAAAAGGTGGTAAAAGATATTGCCAAGAATGGAAATTCTGAAAATGGGGAAGTGTGCAAGAGCTGTGGTTTTGGTACAGCAGAAAAAGGCAGCAGAAAAAGGGAGATAAAGAGGCTTGGAGGCTGCACAAAACCATCATTCACTATCATTCACTATCATTCACTATCATCAACACATTTTGGAGATAGAGATATTGAGGGAGAGCAACCAAAAAACCCTAAAAAACAGAAAAATAGAGAGAGCAAAACCAGTAAAAGATTTAGAGAGTGAAAGAGAAATACAAGAGAACCACTAAAGAGCAAGAGCCTTCACAACATAGAGTGAGGAGTGGAGCACATTCATCCAAAACCAAGGAGGACTCGCAAGAAGAAGAAACTCTTGGGTATCCATTTTCTCAAACTTTTCTCTCTTTATTTCTTTGCTCTTATATTCATTTTGTTTACTCTTTTATGTGTTGTTGAACTGTATATATCATGTAAGGCCCCATAAGGGACCAAGAAACCATTGTCAAGAAACTACGAAAATGAAAGAAAACGTAGAAAAAGTTAGGATTTTGGCTGTTTTAACAGGCTAACGGTCGACCACAGCAGGTCTACGCATCAATGCATAGCCTGCATTTTTAGACAAATTAAAAAAACTTACAGTATGCGTCGACGCATGAGTCGGCGGGCGCTGACCCGTCAGTATATCAAAATGGTGTGCGCCGAGTGTATGGTCGACGCATGGTGTTTATGTGCCGAGCCGTGGGAAAAGGCTGAAAGTCATGCGCTGACCCTATGGTCGACTCATGGCTTCAAAACTTGCAAAAAAATGAGAAATTTCTGGCTTTGTGCAGTTTGTTATGACTTCAAATATAAAAAAAAACCTCAAAAAATTTGTTTTTATTGGCATGTCCCGATTTTTTTTAGCCGACTAATCCCATATGTTGTATGATTTTAGTAGGAATGTTGCTATTGTCCTTGGTGACTTTTGATTCCAAAAACCATTTTCAAAAGCAAACTCGCGATTTTATCGAGCCGTTTTTAACCCTTGTAAGTCAGCCGCCTGGTGCGTCCGCCATCGACCTTGCTCGCTTCACCTCAAACCTTTTTAAACAATTAAATCCTTGACCCAACGTCAAGCGAATTTTCTCAAACGATTGTTAAGTCAATTCGCCATATTTAATAAAAGGGTAAAGTTCTCTTTGTATTGAACTAAAGAGAAGGGATTGAGTGTAGACTTCTTCCTTTTCGAGTGTCGAGATGCTCACTGTAGTGTGGGTGGTTTTGATACTTATCTTTCAATACGAAGACGTTCTCATCCACACCTTTTTCTCCTAAAAAAACCTCGGCCCCGTACCAAGTGCATCTTCAAAACACTTACAATAAGTAAATCGATTCTCTTTGTATTGAACTAAAGAGAGAGGATTGAGTGTAGACTTCTTCCTCTCCGAGTGTTGGGATATTCACTGTAGTGTGGGTGGTCTCGATACTCGTCTTTCAATACGAAGACATGACTTTATCCGCCACCTATCTTCCCATAAATTCCTCCCGCAACCTTTGTCACCTAAAAACCTCGGTCCCGTACCGAGCGCATTTTTAAACTCTTTTCATAACAAAAATTTGAATGGTCGTGGAGTGGTTAGGCGTAGGCCTTCTCCTATCCCGAGTGCTGACGTTTACCGTAGGGTTCCCTGTCGCAAAAGCACTTACCATTCAAAACCAAAAACACTTTAATAAGAGAATGAAGTTCTCTTTGTATTGAACTAAAAAGAGAGGATTAAGTGTAGACTTCTTCCTCTCCGAGTGTCGAGATGCTCACTGTAGTGTGTGTGGTTTTGATACTCGTCTTTCAATACGAGGACGCTATGTTCGCCACACCCTTTCATAACAAAAACTTTGAGATAAAGAATTGGGTACTACCCGTAGGGGTTACTATCCGAGGACCTATCTCGCCCCTAAAAAACATTTCAACAAATCAAATGTGACATCTTGCCTCGCATGGCGAAAACTAATCTTTCGAAAAGGATATGATACGTCCGTTCTACCGCAAACAGGTAATGCCTAAGTCTCCAACGAGTGAGAAGTAATACACCTAACTGCTAGAATGCGTACGATAGCATCATCCATAAAAACATCAACGAATCGTAGGTCGAACTACGACTGCTCTGATTCTTTACTTCGTTCAAGTAAAGATACGTAGGCACAAGGGCCACAATCCTTGCCGAGCACATTCCCCCCATATTTGTAGTTCCCCGAATACGTCGACTCTGACTTTCTCATATCCGTTGAGAATACGTAGGCCTAGGACCGCGAAGTCCTACCGGTTCCGTTCTTTCTCTTCCTTCCCCTGTTATCTCTCTTTTTCCAATTTCTAACCTTTCCCTCTATCCTTTGGAACACTCTTTTATATCATAATATTTAAGCAAATAAATTTACACACACGACAAACAAATGGTTCCCATCGAGTACGATGGATGCGAGGGGTGCTAATACCTTCCCCTCGCATAACCGGCTTCCGAACCCAATCTTGGTTGCGAGACCATCTTGTCCATTCTTTTCTTAAGGTTTTCTCGATATTTTCCTTTCCCCTCATGGGATAAATAAAATTCGGTGGCGACTCTTCTGTCCATTTCCTTTTCGCCTTCCCCGTCGTTGCGCGTATTTTTCGAGTAGCGACAAGTTCCAATAACTTTCTACATTTGGTTGATCTACAACATTTACGATAGTTGTAAGAATGAAGGGTCCATTATTGACAACATTCCATAATTCACCCTCTTTTTCTTATAAGAACATTTGCATACAAATTTTCCAAATATAATAGTATTCACTAGTGAAATATGGTGGTTTGTTGGTGCTGCCACCATCTACTAAGAATGGTTTTGCAGAAGTCATATCTATACGGATTGAGGAACAAGTTACCTTAACCTGCTATGATGTCAATTGTAACTACGAGATGCAACCTAAGAGGGGGTGAATTAGTGTTGCCAATTTTTTATTATTATGCATTATGTTCTTAATTTTCTTAAGTTATGAAAACAATATATTCTTAGGAAGACAAAGATCAAAAAACTAAAGTGTTGAAAAATAAAGAATACAATGAATTACACTAGTTTCCCTTTAATAACCAATGGTCGTGTTCTCATTTTTCGAGGTACGACAACTAATAACTTTAAAACATCTTCCATAATCTTCAATAAACTGCAACCAACTACTCTTCAACTGTTTAAAACCAAAACGAAAAGACGATTTGAAGGATCACGTATCATAAAACCAAGCCTGTCTTCTCTTCCGAGTCTCTTCTTTTTCGCGTACTCGTACCAACCTTTGCCAATGAATTTCTTTAATTTGACCACCTTTTTGTTCCTTTTTCACATTGCACTTCCCCAAAATATTTATCTTCATTATTTGCACCAATCAACTTTACAGATTTCTGGTTCCACAAGAGAAATTTCTTGGTCACAATTCTTGGAAAGTACTGCAGCAATAAAAAACAATCACATATACTCAACTGGAAATTACAACCATATTAATCTTTCAACTATTTTCAACATCAACATACCATAACATTTTTCTTGACTTTGTATCAAAAATTCACTAATCTTTTCTAGTGATACTCCTCTATTTTTCTAAGTAATCATCCTCTTCGGACGAACTGCTGTGAATACCTAAGTTGTGATCATCTTTTTCAAAGGTCATTTTCATTTCTCCAATCTCACCGTCAGGCATGTCTTTGAAACTGTAATATCATCATTAAACTCCTTTATTTTGTACCTGATACTTAATCTAACTACAACAACAAAAAACTAACATGCACTATAACATATTACCTAATGCCATATATACAATTCTGGCTGGGCCCAACTAAATTACAACAGTTCATGACCCAATTTTTTTGTTCTCCCTTTGTACAGGTGTATATTTATAATAAACTGAAATATTTCACATTTGGTTAAAACAACCCATACATTTGAACTTTATATCATAAATTTTTTAATAGCTGTTTTTTTATTTATAAATATTAATTATTTTTCTTTCCAATTAATTTTCTATTTCTTACTTCAATTAGTAATATATATATTAAAAAATTTCGGAACAACTTCTTTCGTATCTATGTATAATCAATATTTTAAAAATTGGACCAATGAAACATTCAAATTTAAAGTTCAATGACTGAGCCCAACTTAATTATAACAGCTCGTGACTCAATTTTTTTGTTCTCACTTGTTCTATTTTTACACGTATATATTTATAATATACTGCAATATTTCACATTTAGTTAAAATATTTGAACTTTATATCATAAATTTTTTTAATAGCTGTTTTTCTTATTAATTATTTTTCTTTCCAATTAATATTGTATTTCTTACTTCAATTAGTAATATATATTTATTTTTTGAACAACTTCTATTATATCTATGCATAATCAATATTTTAAAAATCGAACTGGAAGTCGAATCGGTAAAACATTCAATTTAAGGTTCAATTGGTTTAACCAACCTACGATCGAACCATTTATTAAATAAACTAATAATACAGAATTACATTTCATAAATATGTCACACACAATCATAAGTTGACAATTTAATAAAATAAATATCTAAAAAATCTATTACAAACTTAATATAATAAAATCAATACTACATTTAATAACACAATATAATTGTAATAACACAACGTAATTATATACTTAATTTCAATCTCCATTTAAGAATAATTTGAACAAACTAAATAATTACAATAAAATAAGTTAAATTAATTCAAATCAAAATTAAAATAGTAAAATATAATAACTAAAATTTATACCTAAATTAAACAAGATAAAAATACATTGAACAACACTAAGCAAATTTGAGTTGAACAATGACCAACAATTTATAATTGACCACGACAGATAATATTAAATTGAACGAAAATCAATATTGAGTTGAACAATGTGATTGTGTTTAAAAAAGGCAACGTGATGATGATAGAGCGTAGTTGAAAGAAAAATTATAATAGAGTTAGGGTTGGAAAAAAATAAGGAATTCTTTTTTGTGATTCAGAAATGTTTTAATTTTTGATATTGATATATTAAACTTTGTTAATGTTTTTTTGTAATTTGATCAGTTTGATGCATATATTTAATCCAGACAGTTTTGTAAAATCGGCTCAGGTTCTTTGGTTCGAACAGTTTTGAATAATTTAATTTAGTTTTTTCAATTTTTACCCACTAACGGTTTTGAAAGGTTGACCGAAGCGGATTCAACTTTGATTCGCAATCCAACCGGTTGAACCAGCTTATTCGATCTAATTTTTAAAATATTATATATAATAATTTTTTCTATTTTTATCATTATTAACTATTTATAATATATTTTATAATTATTTCATCACAACATTTTTTTCTTCTAAGTTTTGAAATAATCAGTGACAATGAAGTAAATGAAAATTTTCTACCCCAGTAACTTAACAAAGTCTAAAAATTTAGTCAAAAAAAAAAAAAAATTAAAATAATGCGTCAACACGGTTTTTTAGGTAAGTCCAAATAAAGATGTTAAAAAATTTTCTTCATCTTTATTTTGTAATTTAGAGAATTGATTGAATTAATTAAAATATCATATAAGAATATATATTTTTTATTAAAAGAGTAATTTAATCATTCTATATTTTTAAAATATTAAATTTTCCCATTTATTCATCCTCGCTAAAAAGAAAAATAGTCATTCAGTTTTCTCAAAATATACATGTAAATTGTGAATAAAAAAACTTGTAAATATTATTATTTTTATTTGCTTCAAAAAATCATAATTTATTTATTTATTTACATAATAATTATTCGACTATGAGAAACAAAATCTGAATCAGACTTTTTCGTTCTCCTTCTTCTTCGTCTCTCCTCTCTCTCTCTCTCTCTCTCTCTCTCTCTCTCTCTCTCTCTCTCTCTCTCTCTCTCTCTTCTACACCTACCACACATGCATCAGGTATGATTTATTTTCATGTTCTTAGTTTTCAAGTTTCAATTTAAGTTCTGCAACGCTTGTGATTGGATTTTGATTTGAAACAAAATTTAATCTAAAAGTTAGTGGAAATTAGTACTAGTTAAGTTTGATTTCATAACCCCATTTTGGTTTAACTAATTAGGTTTTAGTTTAATTTTTTGAACTTGATTGTGTTTTGGATCTTTGACTTCACTTGAAGATTTTTGAATTGGTGTTGTAGATTTGAAGTTTCTCTTTTTTTTTTTTAGAATTTTTTTTAGGGTTTTTTATGTTGAGTTTGTAGATTTTATGATCTTAGGTCTTGTTACTTCTTTGGTTGAAGATCTGATATGGTTATATCAACATTTAATCTATGAATAAGCATGTAGAAGAACACCAAAGATTTCACAGACACGGTAATATAAATAATAATTTGAGAAAATCAGAGTGAATGTGTTTTGTAATGTGCTGGACTGGTGACGTATTCGAAAATTTGGATTCAGTATAGGATGTGACTGCATGAGTGCACGCAGTCAGACAATTAGTAACCGTCTGGTCCTGTCCAGACGGTCACAGATCACGACTGCGTGAGTGCACGCAGTTTGTAACTTAATGGAAATCCTTATCCCATATTCTATTTGAAGTGTCTTGCGGCGTGACTGCGGGCTGTGTGCGACTTTATGGAATCCGGATACTATATTATTTTTGAAGCGTTGGTGCTTCTTATCATTTGATTGGAGTTTTGTTTTTATATATGCATGTTGCTTGTTGTTATTACTTACTATATTTACTAGTCTTTGTTTCTTTACTAAAAGAATATTTGCCTTTTTTAGTTGGTTCCTTGGCAAGAATGAAGAGTTGTGTTTATGATTTACTTAGCAGAAGGTATGTGTTGGTAACCTTGAATTGCAGGTGGCGATTTTCGAGAACTTTGCTTGGTTTTTGCCTATTACATTGACGACTTTTGTTTGAGATAAGACTTCAAGATTTTGGTTTGTTTGATTTTTATGGTAACGGGATATTGGTGTTTTTCGATATCAAGTTAACATCTGGTTGCGATTTGATACGGGATATAATTTATTAACCGTCGGTCGTCAATGGATTCAATTCAAAATAAAGTTCACTACTGTTGTGTTTCTAAAGGTAACCACGTCCTGTATGCATATAGCGGCGGAAGTGAAGAAGTTGAGAAAACCGCGGCCTTGTGCTTGGAGGCCGCACCTTCTTTTCACAGATGGTATTTTGAGACGATAGGCAAAAGGACTTACGAATTTTTAATGGAAGATGGATATGTTTACTTCACAATTGTGATGAAGGTCTTGGTAACTGGTAGTTCTTCGGTTTTGGAACACGTTAGAGATGAATTCAGAAAGGTAGCTAGAAAAGGTTCAAGGGGTTTTTCGCCAAACATGAGTTCGATTAACATTCAAGAGAAACTGGTTCCTGTCATTCGCAATCTGATCACTTCGTTAGAGAATGTCTCACGTAGTGGTAGTAATTAGGAGAGACGAAGCTTCCTATGGTGGTCTGTCTCCCTCACCGAATAATTTGAATGGTCAAATAGAAGGTGCTGTTTCAACCAAAGCCCCTTTATTAGGAAAATCGAGCAAACCAGAGAAAAAGAAAGTAAAGGATCACGTGATTGTAATGAGAGATGTTGAGTTAGAGGAGCATCGAAAATCTTCAGATAAAGGAGTAAGGGCTGATTCAGGAAATCTGGACGGTACTAGCCAAAGCGGCGCAAGTGCATCTTCTTCTTTGCAAAAGGATATCAGTTCAACAAGGATGAGATCAGCCCCACATACCGTTCGTAAGAAATGGTGGCGCCAAGTACGTATTGTTCTAGCTATCGATGCAGCTGTATGTATAATATTATTTGTCATCTGGTTAGTAGTATGCCGTGGTATATCATGCATTCGATAGAATTCAAACCTCTTACACAACTCTGAATTTGATCGTTTTTCTATCGGAAGTTGAGATTATCCGTGTTTGATCCGATCAACAACAGAAATTAGTTTCCTTAGTAAAGCATGTAGTTGGAGGAAATTACACATTTGTCTCGTTAGTAAAATCTATTCTTAGGCATGTGTTTCTGGTTTATTCATACTATATGAATTTTTTTTTTAATTGTAGATGGTTATGTACAGTTTCATCACTTTTAAAAATTTGTACTTGTATATGAATTTTGAGAAGATTTTAAAGGTTTGGTCTGTTTCTGTGTTTTTCTTTTATACATACATGCATGTAGATATTTGATTCTAAGATAGGTGGTGAGATTACTGAGATCAAAGTGGTTTGAATATGTTTCACATCGATATTCTAAACGGTCAAATTTTTGAGACAAATAAAAATAAATAAAAATAGAAAAAAGGATTTGAGGGAATAGTTGGAAGATTTATTGTTGACTAGTTCTCAAAAGACTAAGTCAAATTAATGAAATGAATAATGATGTTTGGCTTGTCTATTTAGTATACATGGTCAAAGGACAACTTACACACACCAAAGACGTAGTTACCGACCCCAAAGCAGGAGTCTCAATAACCATCTCACCACCCCAAGAAGTCATAAACAAATTCAAACGCTTAGCGCACTCATGAGAAATGAATGAATGAGTCGCTCCCGTATCAATAATAGAAACTAAAGGCGTACTGATTAATAAAGCATGTACTTTAATCAAACGGTCCGCACTAGTAGTGTCCGTCCCCGTTAAAGCAAACACCTTTCCGCCCGCTTGAGCTTGTTTTGGCTTAGTACACTTAGTACTAATGGGACCCACTTCTCCATAATTATAGCACTTCACTACATTCCTTCTACAATCGGTAGTAGCATGCCCAAGGCCTCCACAGTTAGAACATTTCACTACGGTCTTCCCACACTCAAATGATTTATGACCCATTTCACCATACTTGTAACACTTAACGGAATCAGAACCTCCTCCTCCAGATATCTTATCAAAGTTTCCCCTATGCTTGCCCTTATCAACGGGTGTCACATAAGGTCCACTTCTAGCTTGTTGCTTTCCCTTCCTCTCATTCAAACTTTTGTAATGTGTAGAACGAGCCTTGCTATCTTCCTCGAAGATTCTACAACATTCCATCAAATTCGTAAACCTTCTTATCCTTTGATATCCCACAGATTGCTTAATCTCGGGACGCAAACCATTCTCATATTTAATACACTTTGAGAACTCAGCAGTAATTGCATCATAGTGAGGATGGAATTGAACCAACTCCACAAACTTAGCAGTATAGTCCACCACAGACATACTACCTTGTTTCAGTTCAAGGAACTCCATCTCCTTCTTCCCTTTCACACTTTCAGGGTAATACTTTCTCAAGAACTCAATACGAAATAAATCTCAAGTTATCTCTTCATCATCCACCTCAAGAGCTTGACGCATACCGACCCACCAATCGTCGGCTTCTTCCTTCAGCATGTGAGACCCAAGCCTCACCTTATTCCCCCTCTGCACAGCCCATGACTCTGAAGATCCTTTCAATCTCTTTCAACCAAATTTAAGCACCATCGGGATCAAATCTTTCTTTGAAGACCGGTGGTTGATTCTTCCTGAACTCGTCATTAGCATTCACGTTCGGCGCACCTTGCACCGCCCTGGCCATTGCTTCCAAAGCAGCAACCATCGCATTGTTGTTCTACCAAGCCATATTCTGATCATTCCCAAAAATAACAACAAGGTTAAAACAACAGTTCAACCATCACAACAACAAGATAGAGACAACTGACTCAACACTAGCTCTGATACCACTTAATGTAACACCTCAATTCTATACCCCCAAATAATCACATAATCATTTAGGCACATATTAAAAATTTCGTCAGAGTATAATTATAAACATAGTATAAAAGAGGTATGTCACATTATACATGAATTTAAAACATTCAACACCTGCTCAACAATTGATATGCAACAGTGGGGTAACTTTGAAACAGAGAAACTTAGTCCTTACACCCACATCTCAATATTTAGAATAAAAGCGAAAAATCTAAACATTGAATAACATCAAACATATATATATATATATATATATATATATATATATATATAATATATATATATATATATATATATAATATCATATATATATATATCGAGTATGAACCACCAACATAATTCATGTTTACATAAACATTCATCAACAAGACTACATGTACAAATATATCACAAAAGAAGCATAATCATCCTAGCTACCCGATGCTACATATCAGAGCCGACCGACCAAAACAACTGAAGACACGCTTCACAAAAAGACCACCAGCATACCTACTCTGCAATACCTCATAGAGCATCATAAAACAGCAGAAGGGGTGAGAAATATTATCAATATAACAATGCATATAATTATATATCTTAGCATAAAAATACACATATTCTACATTCTCACCACAATTCATCGTCACTCACCCATATACATCACAATATATATATATATAATATATATATATATATATATATATATATATATATATATATATATATATATATATACTATATATATATATATATATATTATATATATATATATATACTATATATATATATATTATATATATATATATTATATATATATATATATATTATATACAAAACTCAAACATATTCATTATGCATACCTTCACAATTCTTATCATTAAACATAAACATACATATTCATGTTTATTCATTAATGCACAATTACAAAGATGATAAATGCAAATCATAGAGATAGACTCACGACTCTATGCAAACGCAATGCGGTACCGACTCAATCATCTCAAGTTCACTCAGGAACTTATTGGAACAATCGCTCGTTAACAATATAACTCTCCGTCGGGCCTACGATGTTCAGCCATTGCTCACACCTCACATAGGCACACATTGTTTATGGATTGCTCACGACCTCACATAGGCACACAATATGATTGCTCACACCTCACCTAGGCACACAATCGTTTGTAATCATCGCTCACACCTCACACAGGCACACGATGTTACAACGGGTTCTCATTAGAATCACACAACACAAGAATGTACGTCATTATGCTTCACATACAAAATGACTCAAGACACTCTTGAAATGCATACATATTCACAATATATTCATGCATTCATCTCATACTATCACATACAATCTATATACATTCACATCGATTACGCCAAACGGCAACGAGCATCGCTTTACCACCTAAACGGCAACGAACTCTTTCACAATTAACATGCATTTACATTTAATTTAAATAATGCATTTATTTGCCAAAAGGCCACAATTCACGATAAATTCCACAGTCTAGGATTCACTCCATAAGACTACCCACAACACATCGTATAATAACATGCATAAGTTATACGTTATATAACAAAAGCATACTGCACGATAACACATCAATCGCACACATTTGCGACGGTAAAAATCAACACAACAATACGTTTTCAATTTTCTGCTATAATTGAACCAGGTACTGGCCTCAAAACCATTTTTCCTAGAAAGAGCATCTCGTTAACTTTCCAACGCTTCGAACAAGGGTCAAAATCGACTTACGGTTCAAGAGTTATGAATTTTCGAAGTTTTTCTAAAATAAAATTTTTCTGCATAAAGACTGCTACGGGTTTGAGCATTTTCGCCCAAAAATCTGACCGATTCAATTATTTTCTTGGAAACAAACACATACTCATTCATACCAAACATATAGTAGTGATTTAGAACCATCAAACCTGAAATCTACGACTTTCGATTTCAATCCGAATCTTAAACCCTCAAATCTCCAAAAATGCAAAAACTTACAAAATCAACCAAATTCGATAAAACAAGCATATTCGATCACGGCCTCACATTACCCGACACAACTATGCAATCTATTCTGACTTTCGTCCGTAAAAATATCGATTCCTCACAAAAATCTCAATTTCAACTTAGAACTCAAGCTATGGAAAACAAGAAAACATCCAAGCAAACACATACATAATGATATACATTGATGAGATAATAAGATTTCACACCCTTACCCGATTAAATCGATTCCTAGAAGTTGTTTTGAAGATTTCCAAGTTTTCCCTCTTTTTCTTCTCTTTTCTCTTCTTCCTCTTTCTTTCTCTCCTTTTTCTCTCTATTTCTCTTTTCTTTCTATTTCTCTCATATTTCTTCTTCTTATCTCTTTTTTTTTTACACAAATTTAATTAATTCATTTTCTCACATAATTCTACACTTAATCACTTTTCTACCAAATTTACTAAATTTCTCACATAATTCTATTTCCACTAAATTTCTAACTTATCATTAAATGAAAAATTTCCAAAATACCCTTCATTCTAATTTTCCCGAAAACTCTCAAAAACGGTAAAATATCATAACATGTCAACATATCATATTAACACACCAATTTCACAAATAAAATAATTATCACTCAATTTAAATAAAAGACTCAACAAAATGGGAATAATCGAAATCGGGGCGTTACATACAAGGCGGATGGGTAAATGAATATCTACAGATAAAATTAATATATATTTAAATACTCATTTAATGAATACAAATGTCAGTTTAATGGTATTTGTACCGGCGTATATGTATTCATTAATAAATTACAAACATTATTTAAATATAATTAGTTTATTATAATTTATCTTTTCATCTTCTAAAAAATCAGTCTTCTCATATTACTATTTTCTTAAAGTTTTTTATTAATAATATCTTTTACATTCTATATAAATCTTATTTGATCATTTCATATTTAAATTTCTTCTATAAACTCTAGATCTCACTTCAACAAAATCATCGTCCAATCAACCAGTACCTCCCTTCCTCCATTCAATCAGTGTCTCATTTTTTACTCCTCTGTCGCATGCTCTTTCACCATAACTAACCATCACAATATTTTCATTTATTTTGATTAAAAATAAAATGTATGAATGTTATGTTTAAATGTTATTATATTTTGATAAAAACAAAGAAAATTAATGTGATAAAATATTGATGTTAAATTGAGAATGAATTATATGGATGTTATGAGATTATAACTTCTTATGTCTTTAAAAGAAAGTGATGTCTTTTTTTCAAAAAATAATATAGTAAAAAAGTATTATCTATCAATATCTTTGAATATTCGCGGGAACCTTAAAACTTGCAAATAATCCGCCTAGCAGATAACTCTATGAAAACAAAATACCTCTATAAAAATATAAAAATAGAGCGGATAAAAATATCATATTTATCTAAGATACAAATATCATTATATCTACTCCGTAAATATCCTTTTACATTAGGACATCCGAATAATATAACTAATATAAGCAAACAATAATACAGATACTTGTCTCTATTAAGGTAATATTATTTTTATTATATTTAGTATATACCACTTAATGAATATTTAAACATTAATATATGTTAATTATATATATATATATATATATATATATATATATATATATACACATTATATATATACCACTTAATATATATATACATTAATATATACCACTTAATGAATATTTAAACATTAATATATGTTAATTTTATATATATATACATTATATATATACCACTTAATATATATATACATTAATATATACCACTTAATGAATATTTAAACATTAATATATGTTAATTATATATATATATATATATATACATTATATATATACCACTTAATATATATATACACATTATATATATACCACTTAATATATATATACATTAATATATACCACTTAATGAATATTTAAACATTAATATATGTTAATTATATATATATATACATTATATATATACCACTTAATATATATATACATTAATATATACCACTTAATGAATATTTAAACATTAATATATGTTAATTTTATATATATACACATTATATATATACCACTTAATATATATATATATATACATTATATATATACCACTAAATATATATATATATTAATATATACCACTTAAGGTTCCCGCGAATATATACCACTATTAATGTATATATATAATTCGTAATCAACGTATAAATGCATTATTTTTCAGTAACGTCTTGCAGAACAGCACCTTTATAGTGAACAAAAAGAATATTAATAGTGAAGATGAGGGAGATACGTGGCATATGGGAGGGTATAAAACCAGAAGTGTTCATGGTGTTTGTCCAGATTGCATTCGCTACCATGGCTATAATATACAAGCTTGCGATAAATGATGGAATGAGCATGAGAGTAGCAGCAGCGTATCGCCTCATTTTTGCATCGGCTTTCACTATTCCAGTAGCTGTTATTTATGATAGGTTAAATTACACCATTATTTGTTGTGATATAGTTTCTTTGAATAAAAGAATAACAAAACTAAGCTTGAATAGTTTGGTTATGTGACATATTATACAGGAAGAATAGAGAAAAGATTACTTGGAGTGTGATATTTAAGACATTTCTCTGTGGATTGTTTGGGTATGTAACATTATACAAGGATTTTCTTCAACTTTACAAGAAAACAATAATACATTGATATGCAATATTTCAGGGGAAGTTTGTATCTTAATCTTTACCTTGAGGGTCTGGCATTGACGTCAGCAACATTTATGTTGGTCGTTGTCAACCTAATTCCAACCATTACCTTCATTATGGCTGTATGCTTCAGGTAGACGCATATTATTCTTGTGCCTTCAAATAAATTATTTAAATAACATATTTTACTTTTGATTTTTATAGAATGGATAAATTCAATTTGAATGTTGCCGAAGGAAAGGCGAAAGTGATAGGAACAATAATGGGAATGAGTGGTGCAATGCTGATGATATTTTTTAAAGGTGCGGAAATTCATATTTGGTCTTCCAATATCAACCTTTTGCATCCTCATCACAAACAAAATGAGCACATGACATCTCACCATACCGACCTTGGTAAAAAATTGTTGGGTGTTTCATGTGCCCTAGCAAGCAGTTGCTCTTATTCTTTGTGGTATATTATTCAGGTATTCTTTGATGTAGTTATCTTTATGCATCAATGGTTTAGCATTGTTGTCACCATTTTTATTTTCTTTTACATGGCACAGACTAAGTTGAACGAGGAATACTCAAGCCCTCGCTCAAGTGCAGCTTTAATATCTATAATGGGAGCCATTCAAGCAACTGTTATTGCTCTCTGCCTTGAAAAAGATTGGGGCCAATGGAAGCTAGAAAACAACCTCAGGATTCTAACCGTTGTTTTTTCGGTATGCTATGCTAGTAGTAATTTACTAAATATTTGGTTAAAGGAAGTTTTGAAAAGTGAGTGAATGTTTATGCAGGGAATTGTGGCGTCTGGATTAGTTGTTATCGCTATGGCCTGGTGCATGAAGATGAGGGGTCCTGTATTTACGTCTCTTTTCACTCCTTTTCAACTCTTAATCGTAGTTATAGCTGCTTATTTGATATTGGATGAGAAGTTATATTTGGGAAGGTATATATATTATAAATCTATTCATTCATATTTTTTAATTTGTTTTCCAACTTTACAATTAACATTATAGAAATTAATTTCACAGCATGCTTGGAGCAATGGTGATTGTTTGCGGTCTTTATGCGGTACTTTGGGGTCAAAATAAAGAAATGAAAAAGAAAATGGAGATATCAGAAACTACCAGAATGTCTGAAAATGCTGAGCGTGCTGTTATTTCCATGTCTGTTTCCCATGATAGAGTCATCCAAAACTCAACCATTACTAATCAATGAAAGACAATGTTTCATTGGATTGTGGTTTAAGCTGTATTAGGATAAAGTGTTTAAGTGTTGTGCTTTATAAACATATGTGATTCTAGCAATTTATGGGATTTTGTAGTGTATTAATGATTTCAATATGAGGATTATTTATAATGTGCATGTTTCACATTGGTGGTAGCTCATCTTATTCCACTATATAATTTTATATTGATATCATTTGCTCAATAATAAGGTTTGGTTCAAAAATTCTAGTCATGGCTTTTTGAAAGAGTGATGGGGCTACTTTAAACTCAATAAGCTAAGTGGATTAGAAAGAAGAAAAAAAAGCATAATAAGAGTACAAAAAATGATTAAAAAAGCAGAACCAATCAAAATTAAGTGGACTAAAAAGTTAAAAAAAAGTATAATCAATCAATATTAAGCGTACTAAAAAGCATTTCCGTGTTGTAAAGCGTGGTTTCATTTTTTTCTCAATTATTCAGTAAGTTTTTCTACGTCATTGAACCCATTATTGACCAGTAGAAAAAAACAAAAGTTGCCTTAAATAATCAACCTGTGAGAAAATACAAAATTTATTTTCCATCCATTTTGATATAAGGTTGTATACGATGTAATAAATGGTCAAAAAATTAATATATTAATTATATATGTTAATTACGTCACCAAGCAGTAACTGAGTAACATAAAATCGGCATATAAATACATGGCTTCTCATAATAATTTTATATTGATATCATTTGCTCAATAATAAGGCTTGGTTCCAAAATTCTAGTCATGACTTATTGAAAGAGTGATGGGGCTACCTTAAACTCAATAAGCTCAATGGATTAGAAAGAAGAAAAAAAAGCATAATAAGAGTACAAAAAATGATTAAAAAAGTAGAACCAATCAATATTAAGTGGACTAAAAAGTTAAAAAAAAGTATAATCAATCAATATTAAGCGTACTAAAAAGCATTTCCGTGTTGTAAAACGTGGTTTCATTTTTTTCTCAATTATTCAGTAAGTTTTTCTACGTCATTGAACCCATTATTGACCAGTAGAAAAAAACAAAAGTTGCCTTAAATAATCAACCTGTGAGAAAATACAAAATTTATTTTCCATCCATTTTGATATAAGGTTGTATACGATGTAATAAATGGTCAGAAAATTAATATATTAATTATATATGTTAATTACGTCACCAAGCAGCAACTGAGTAACATAAAATCGGCATATAAATACATGGCTTCTCGTAATAATTTTATATTGATATCATTTGCTCAATAATAAGGCTTGGTTCAAAAATTCTAGTCATAGCTTTTTGAAAGAGTGATGGGGCTACCTTAAACTCAATAAGTGAAAGTCTAGTCATGACTTTTTGAAAGAGTAATGGGGCTACCTTAAACTCAATAAGTGAAAGTCTAGTCATGGCTTTTTGAAAGAGTGATGGGGCTACCTTAAACTCAATAAGTGAAAGTCTAGTCATGACTTTTTGAAAGAGTAATGGGGCTACCTTAAACTCAATAAATGAAAGTCTAGTCATGGCTTTTTAAAAGAGTGATAAGCTCAGTGGATTAGAAAGAAGAAAAAAAAGCATAATAAGAGTACAAAAAATGATTAAAAAAGCAGAACCAATCAATACATTAGGAAGTGTAATATTCGAAGTGTTAAATTATGAATACATTCGACTTCTACTCTATCGAATCTTAGAGGCATGCTTAACACAGAATTTCATATTTAAGAGATAAATACATTAGGAATGAACTAGGTTCAAACAGCTGTGTTGTTGCTCATAACAGTAGTTCAATCAATTCAGAAATATATCATGTTGATGATGAATGATCAAGAGCTTTCAGTTCAAAGGCTTGTGGACAGCTGAAAAATCAAGATCTCCTAACCCCATACTTCTGGCTTTCTTGAATGCCTACAAACAGAGTTTGAAATTTCGATGGACAGCTTAAAACAAAGATAAAATTTGGAAAGTCTCTAATTTGTAAACAATGCCTAGATTCATTGTATAGGATAAACAAATCATGTATAGCAATTAGGATACATGTGGTCTTTGTATTTATAACAGTTTAGTCTATTTTGTTAAGCTTCACTTAGCAATTTAAATAGACGGATTTCAACCCATGTTTCTTGCAATTACTTCCCTCACTCAACATGATATACTTAAAGCCTAATGAAAGAAAACTATCGTCGGTGCAATCTCAATGGAACTATTACCGACGTTTCCATAAACAAGTTCAATTAAGTGTTTATTATATGAGAGCTTAATGAAAAGTTCTTATAACACTTAAAATGCATCAAATCATCAGCATTATTAACAACAGCAGCAGGTGTTTCTCCAATTGTAGCACCATGCTTCACAAGTTCTTCACACTACAATTAGATCCAACAAAAGTACATAAAATTGTAAGCAATCTTGAATAACAGAAGCAGAAAGTGACTAGGTTTTAGGTACCTTGGAGAGGGTTCTGTTCCAAACAGTGACTTTGAAGCCATGGCGTAGAAGGTTAATTGACATAGTTTTGACAACTTGATTGTGGAACTATTGTCAAACATGATGATTGTACCTTGGCTTTGAGTCTCACCAAGCTTGTCAAGAATGCTTCGAAGCCACACTACTTGACAAGCACACGAGGCTGTTGTAACAAACTCAGCTTCAATGCTTGAAAGAGTCACAACGAGTTGCTTCTTTGAAGACCAGTAGTGCTTTTTCCGTCATCATCATTTCATGCATAATCAGAGTCTGACCACCCTTGCAAGACCATCTCATCATTCATCTTCTACAAAACTCTCAGGTTCATAGTTCATTTTAGACACCTTAGGATTCTTTTTGTAGCTTTCAGGTGAACTTCAATTGGTCCCTACGTGTATCTCGCATACTGAATAGGCAAGGTCTGCCCTGGTAGCAAGTGTAACGCCCCGATTCTGAATTCCCATTAATTGTTGAGTCTTTTGATTTATTTATTTGATGTTTGTTTTAAATTGAGAAATTATATATTGCTATGTGGTGTTTTGCTTATTTTATCTATTTTTACCGATTCGGAGAGTTTTCGGGGAATTAGAGTGAAAAGGGCATTTTAGACATTTAGCACTTTAGTGTAAGAATTGATTGGTAAGTGTTGGAAAGAATTTGAGAGGAAAGAAATAGAGATAGAAATAGGATAAGAGAGAAAAAGGAAGAAAAATAGTAACATAAGAAGGAAAAACAAGAGAAAGAAAAGAGGAGAAGAGAAAGAGAAGAGAAAGTGGAGAGGAAAACCTAGAATCATCAAAGAATCATCACCAAAGCTTGCAATCGATCGGTAAGGGTGTGAAACTCCATCATCTCTTTAATGTGTATGATTGTACGTGTATGTGTGTGGATTTTGTAGAGTTTCTACTCTTTTTCCACTTAGGTTAGAAGTTGGTTTTGTGAGTAGAATGAGGTTTTAATCGGTTAGAAATCGGATTAGACGATGTAGTTTAGTCGGGTGATGGTTGGGTTGTGCTACTGTGACCGGTTTGGATTTAATCGGTTGGTTGTGTGGAGTTTGGGCTTTGAGACAGCCATGGAAGTTCTGTCTTCGCAAGTTCGCCAGGCGAATGGCAGCGAAGCTTCGCCAGGCGAAGCCCAGCGAGCTGTAGCGAAGCAAGTCAGGAGCTAATACCCTGTATTCGCTGGCAAGTTCGCCAGGCGAGGTGAGTTGGCGAAGGTTCGCCAGGCGAGTGGGTGGCGAGCCTCAGCGAGTAATTCCAGAATTACTCCCAGTGGACTTCGCTGGGGAGTTCGCCAGGCGAAGGCCAGCGAGCATTCGCTGCGTGGCTTCGCCAGGCGAAGGTTGGCGAACCTGGCAGTGTTATTTTGTTTTGCTGTTTGTTCATGACATGATGTTTGATTGATTCAATTATGATTAATGCCTATATGAATGATTGATGTGTGAACTATTTTGACACGTTGTGCCGTGGGTGGCCGAAAGGCGTGAATCCTAGATTGTAGAGTAAATGATAAATCTTGAATATTTGATAATCTTGTGTATTTACTCAAATTGAATAGAAACACATTGATGGGCTGATATGTGTGTAAACCATGTGTGAAATGGTGCATAATGTGAATGCATGATAGATATATGCGATGTATGTGATAAATGCAATGAATATGTTTGTGAGCATAGTATGCATTTTTGTGTCGATTGATCCCTCGGAGGATTTGCAGAACCTCGTATGATACGATGGTTATATTTGATTCCTTGGAGAATCGGTTGCATTGTGTGATTCCTTGGAGAATCGGTCATAACATGTAATCCCGTGGAGGATTGGTTAGAGTATTTGATTCCGTGGAGAATCTGCTGAGTACTTGATCCCGTGGAGGATCTGCTGAATATTCGATTCCGTGGAGAATCTGATGAATATTTGATTCCGTGGAGAATCTGCTGAGTACTTGATCCCGTGGAGGGTCTGCTGAATACTCGATTCCTTAGGGAATTTGTTGAATGAGTCGGTACCGCATTTGCATCTGCATAGAGTCGTGTGTCGGTCTCTATGAGTTGCATGAGTCATCTGTGTATGATGCATTGGTTGTGTGAATATTACTGTGTATGTTATATGTGAATTGTTTGGAGGAAATATAGTGATTGTTCATGCGTATGTGTAGAGACATGATTATTTGTATATGCTTAATGTGGTGAGAACATAATTTGGGTATAACTTGTATAATTATGGAGCTATGTATATATATATATACAATTTTATGCATTAACTGTTATGATGTTGTTTCTCACCCTTCTGCTGTTTTATAATGCTCTATGAGGCATTGCAGAGTAGGAAGCTGGAGGTTCTTTTTGTGAAGCGATGTCTTCATTCTTTTTGGTCAATGGCTCTGATATGTAACATCTGGGTAGTTAGGAAGTCTTTGACTCTTTTGGAGTTACATTTGTTTTGATTCTTTTGTGATACATATGTGTATGTATCTGTTGTGGATACGTTGTAAAGCATGAATTAACTGATGGTTGTATATACCTTTATGAATGTGATTGATTCAATATTTGGATGTTTCCGCTTTTATTCTAAATATTGAGATGTGGGTTACCCATTGTTGCATATCTATTTTGAGCAGGTATCGTATGTGTGTAATTTCATGATAATGTGATGCGCCTCTTTTATACCATGTTTTAATTAAACTCTGATGAAATAAATTTTCTATGTGCCTAATTGATTTATCCAATTTATTTGGGGTATAGAAAGGGGGTGTTACATTAAGTGGTATCAGAGCCAGTGTTGAGTCAGTCGTGTCTGTCTTGTTGTTGTGTTGGTTGAACGGTTGTTTAACCTTGTTGATTTTTGGGAATCCTCAGAATATGGCAGGTCGTAATGACAATGCTATGGCAGCGGCGTTAGAGGCTATGGCCAGAGCTGTGCAGGGTGCACCTAACGTGAATGCGAATGATGAGTTCAGGAAGAACCAACCACCGGTGTTTAAAGGGAGATTTGATCCGGATGGTGCTCAGATATGGTTAAAGGAAATTGAGAGAATTTTTAGGGTGATGGATTGTGCTGAAGGGAATAAGGTGAGACTAGGGACTCACATGCTGAGAGAAGAGGCCGATGACTGGTGGGTCAGCATGAGGCAAGTTCTTGAGGTCGACGACGAGGAGATTACGTGGGATTTATTTCGTGCTGAGTTTCTAAGGAAGTATTATCCCGAAAGTGTTAAAGGGAAGAGAGAAATGGAATTTCTGGAGTTGAAACAAGGTAATATGTCGGTGGTGGACTACACCGCTAAGTTTACTGAGTTAGTGAAGTTTCACCCTCACTATGATGCGGTTACGGCGGAATTTTCCAAATGTATCAAGTATGAGAATGGCTTGCGTCCGGAGATAAAGCAAGCGGTAGGTTATCAAAGGATAAGAAGATTTTCGGATTTGACCGAGTGTTGTAGAATTTATGAAGAAGATAGTAGAGCTCGTTCTACTCATTATAAGGGTTTGAGCGAGAGGAGAGGGAAGCAGCAAGTACGAAGCGGACCTTATGTGACGCCTGCTGATAAGGGCAAACATAGGGGAAACTTTGATAGGAGACCCGGAGGAGGTTCCGGTGCAATCAAATGTTTTAAGTGTGGCGTGATGGGCCACAAGTCTTATGATTGTGGAAAGTTCAAGGCGAAGTGTTCCAACTGTGGACTCTTTGGTCATGATGCAGCAGAGTGTAGAAAGAATGCTGTGAAGTGTTTTAATTGTGGCGAGGTGGGTCACATTAGCTCGAATTGTACCAAACCGAAGCAAGCTCAGGCGGGCGGAAAAGTTTTCGCATTAGCAGGTTCAGACGCCACTAATGCGGCAGATCGTTTGATTAAAGGTACATGCTTTATTAATGATATGCCTTTAGTTGCTATTATTGATACTGGAGCGACTCACTCGTTCATTTCTCTTGCGTGTGCTAAGCGGTTGGATTTGTGTATGGTTTCTTTGAGTAGTGGTATGGTTATTGGGACTCCCGCTTCGGGGTCGGTAACTACTTCTTTGGTGTGTGCAAGTTGTCCTTTGACCATGTATGGTAAGGACTTCGTTATGGATTTAGTGTGTTTGCCGTTGGAAGGTTTGGACGTAATCTTGGGTATGAATTGGTTGCAATTTAATAGAGTTCATTTAGATTGCTATCGCAAGTTGGTAAGGTTTCCTTCTTTGGAAGATGGTGAAAACGAGAGTTTTCCTTCCACTAAAGAGTTGAAGAAACTTTTAGCGGACGAAGCTCAGTTGTTTGGTTTGTTTGCATCGTTGTCGGTGGAGAGCAAAGTTGAGCTCGACGTGTTTCCTGTGGTTTGTGAATTTCCCGAAGTGTTTCCGGAGGATGTTGCGGATGTGCCGCCAAAGAGAGAGGTTGAATTTTCTATTGATCTAGTTCAGGGTACTAGACCGATTTCGATGGCCCCGTATCGGATGTCGGCATCGGAGTTGGTGGAATTGAAGAAGCAGTTGAATGATTTGTTGGATAAGAGATTTGTAAGACCAAGTGTTTCTCCTTGGGGTGCGCCGGTATTGTTGGTAAAGAAGAAGGATGGTAGTATGCGATTGTGTATTGATTATCGGCAGTTGAATAAGGTGACAATTAAGAACAAGTATCCGCTTCCAAGAATTGATGATCTGATGGATCAATTGGTTGGAGCCCGTGTTTTTAGTAAGATTGATTTAAGATCCGGTTATCATCAGATTCGAGTTAAGGAGGAAGATATTTCGAAGACGGCTTTTAGAACACGATATGGTCACTACGAGTATACGGTGATGCCATTCGGAGTTTCTAATGCGCCGGGTGTTTTCATGGAATATATGAACCGTATTTTCCACGAGCAGTTGGATCGTTTTGTGGTAGTGTTTATCGATGACATTTTGATTTATTCTAATTCTCGAGAGGAACACGAAGAACATTTAAGGATTGTGTTGCGAATTTTGAAAGAGAAGAAGTTGTATGCAAAGTTGTCTAAGTGTGAGTTTTGGTTGTCGGAGGTGAGTTTTCTTGGACATATTATTTCCGGCAATGGTATTAGTGTGGATCCATCCAAGATCGATGCGGTAATGCAATGGGAGACTCCAAGATCGGTTACGGAAATTCGAAGCTTTTTGGGCTTGGCCGGTTACTACCGGAGGTTTATCGAAGGATTTTCGAAGTTAGCACTCCCGTTAACGCAGTTGACTTGTAAAGGAAAGGCTTTTATTTGGGATGTTAATTGTGAAGAGAGTTTCATGGAATTAAAGAAAAGGTTAACGACAGCGCCAGTTTTGATTTTGCCGAATCCTACGGAACCTTTTGTGGTTTATTGTGATGCTTCTTTGTCAGGATTGGGTGGTGTATTGATGCAAGATGGGAAGGTCGTGGCGTATGCTTCTAGGCAGTTGAGAGTGCATGAAAAGAATTACCCTACTCATGATTTGGAGTTAGCGGCCGTGGTGTTCGTTTTGAAAATTTGGAGGCACTATCTTTATGGTGCAAGATTTGAAGTTTTTAGCGATCACAAGGGTTTGAAGTATTTGTTTGATCAAAAGGAATTGAATATGAGGCAAAGGAGATGGCTAGAACTTTTGAAGGACTATGATTTTGGTTTAAATTATCATCCGGGTAAGGCGAATGTGGTAGCCGATGCCTTAAGTCGGAAGTCGTTGCACGTGTCTACTTTGATGGTTAGAGAGTGGGAACTCTTGGAGAACTTTAGAGATTTGAGTTTGGTTTGTGAGTTAACGCCGAGTAGTGTGAAGCTTGGTATGTTGCATGTCACGAATGATTTCCTTACTACAGTGTGCGAAAAGCAAAAGTTGGATTTGAAATTTGTGGATTTGATGACGAATGGAAATGAAGATTTCAACGTTGATGAATTAGGAGTTTTGAGGTTTCGAGGTCGTATTTGTATTCCCGATGACGCGGATTTGAAAAAGATGATATTGGAAGAAGGACATCGGAGTAACTTAAGTATTCATCCGGGAGCGAATAAGATGTATCAGGACTTGAAGAAGATCTTTTGGTGGTCTGGATTGAAAAGCGATGTTGCTCGTTTTGTGTACTCGTGTTTGACTTGTCAGAAGTCTAAGGTAGAGCATCAGAAGCCTAGTGGATTGATGCAACCGTTGGATATTCCGGAATGGAAATGGGATAGTATATCGATGGATTTTGTTACGGGATTGCCGAATACGCAAAGAGGACATAATGCTATTTGGGTGATTGTTGATAGGCTTACTAAATCGGCTCATTTTATTCCGATTGATATTACTTATTCTTTGGAAAGGTTGGCCGAGATTTATGTTGGCACTATTGTGAAGCTTCATGGAGTTCCTAAGAGTATTGTGTCGGATAGAGATCCTAGATTTACTTCAAGATTTTGGGAGAGTTTGCAAGGTGCCTTGGGTTCTAAGTTGAGATTGAGTTCGGCATATCATCCGCAAACGGATGGTCAAACCGAGAGGACGATTCAATCGTTAGAAGATCTGTTGCGTGCTTGTGTGCTTGAACAAGGTGGTGCATGGGACAGTTATTTAACGTTGATTGAATTCACCTATAATAACAGTTTCCATTCGAGTATTGGCATGGCGCCATTTGAGGCTTTATATGGACGGAGATGTCGAACACCTCTGTGTTGGCATGAGACGGGTGAAAGGTCGGTAGTTGGTCCTGAAATGGTACAGCAAACGACGGAAAAGGTGAAATTTATTCGGGAAAAGATGAGAGCTTCTCAGAATAGACAGAAAAGTTATCATGATAAAAGGAGAAAGGATCTCGAGTTTCAAGAGGGCGACCATGTGTTTTTGAGAGTTACACCGGTTGCGGGTGTGGGTCGTGCTTTGAAGTCGAGAAAGTTGACTTCTCGTTTTATTGGTCCGTATCAGATTGTCGCACGAGTTGGTGCTGTAGCGTATCGTGTGGCGTTGCCTCCGAATCTTTCGAATTTGCATGATGTATTCCATGTCTCGCAACTTCGGAAGTATGTTCCGGATCCGTCACATGTGATCCCAATGGATGAAGTGGAAGTAAGAGATAACCTTACAGTTGAAGTTTTACCGGTTAGTATTTTGGACCGTGAAGTTAAGAAACTAAGAGGCAAGGATATTGCGCTTGTGAAAGTGTCCTGGGGAGGTGCCGCGGAAGGCAACATGACTTGGGAATTGGAGAGCAAGATGCGAGAATCGCATCCAGAGTTGTTTGAATCAGGTGATATTTTCGAGGACGAAAATTTCTAAAGTGGGGGAGAGTTGTAACGCCCCGATTCTGAATTCCCATTAATTGTTGAGTCTTTTGATTTATTTATTTGATGTTTGTTTTAAATTGAGAAATTATATATTGCTATGTGGTGTTTTGCTTATTTTATCTATTTTTACCGATTCGGAGAGTTTTCGGGGAATTAGAGTGAAAAGGGCATTTTAGACATTTAGCACTTTAGTGTAAGAATTGATTGGTAAGTGTTGGAAAGAATTTGAGAGGAAAGAAATAGAGATAGAAATAGGATAAGAGAGAAAAAGGAAGAAAAATAGTAACATAAGAAGGAAAAACAAGAGAAAGAAAAGAGGAGAAGAGAAAGAGAAGAGAAAGTGGAGAGGAAAACCTAGAATCATCAAAGAATCATCACCAAAGCTTGCAATCGATCGGTAAGGGTGTGAAACTCCATCATCTCTTTAATGTGTATGATTGTACGTGTATGTGTGTGGATTTTGTAGAGTTTCTACTCTTTTTCCACTTAGGTTAGAAGTTGGTTTTGTGAGTAGAATGAGGTTTTAATCGGTTAGAAATCGGATTAGACGATGTAGTTTAGTCGGGTGATGGTTGGGTTGTGCTACTGTGACCGGTTTGGATTTAATCGGTTGGTTGTGTGGAGTTTGGGCTTTGAGACAGCCATGGAAGTTCTGTCTTCGCAAGTTCGCCAGGCGAATGGCAGCGAAGCTTCGCCAGGCGAAGCCCAGCGAGCTGTAGCGAAGCAAGTCAGGAGCTAATACCCTGTATTCGCTGGCAAGTTCGCCAGGCGAGGTGAGTTGGCGAAGGTTCGCCAGGCGAGTGGGTGGCGAGCCTCAGCGAGTAATTCCAGAATTACTCCCAGTGGACTTCGCTGGGGAGTTCGCCAGGCGAAGGCCAGCGAGCATTCGCTGCGTGGCTTCGCCAGGCGAAGGTTGGCGAACCTGGCAGTGTTATTTTGTTTTGCTGTTTGTTCATGACATGATGTTTGATTGATTCAATTATGATTAATGCCTATATGAATGATTGATGTGTGAACTATTTTGACACGTTGTGCCGTGGGTGGCCGAAAGGCGTGAATCCTAGATTGTAGAGTAAATGATAAATCTTGAATATTTGATAATCTTGTGTATTTACTCAAATTGAATAGAAACACATTGATGGGCTGATATGTGTGTAAACCATGTGTGAAATGGTGCATAATGTGAATGCATGATAGATATATGCGATGTATGTGATAAATGCAATGAATATGTTTGTGAGCATAGTATGCATTTTTGTGTCGATTGATCCCTCGGAGGATTTGCAGAACCTCGTATGATACGATGGTTATATTTGATTCCTTGGAGAATCGGTTGCATTGTGTGATTCCTTGGAGAATCGGTCATAACATGTAATCCCGTGGAGGATTGGTTAGAGTATTTGATTCCGTGGAGAATCTGCTGAGTACTTGATCCCGTGGAGGATCTGCTGAATATTCGATTCCGTGGAGAATCTGATGAATATTTGATTCCGTGGAGAATCTGCTGAGTACTTGATCCCGTGGAGGGTCTGCTGAATACTCGATTCCTTAGGGAATTTGTTGAATGAGTCGGTACCGCATTTGCATCTGCATAGAGTCGTGTGTCGGTCTCTATGAGTTGCATGAGTCATCTGTGTATGATGCATTGGTTGTGTGAATATTACTGTGTATGTTATATGTGAATTGTTTGGAGGAAATATAGTGATTGTTCATGCGTATGTGTAGAGACATGATTATTTGTATATGCTTAATGTGGTGAGAACATAATTTGGGTATAACTTGTATAATTATGGAGCTATGTATATATATATATATATATACAATTTTATGCATTAACTGTTATGATGTTGTTTCTCACCCTTCTGCTGTTTTATAATGCTCTATGAGGCATTGCAGAGTAGGAAGCTGGAGGTTCTTTTTGTGAAGCGATGTCTTCATTCTTTTTGGTCAATGGCTCTGATATGTAACATCTGGGTAGTTAGGAAGTCTTTGACTCTTTTGGAGTTACATTTGTTTTGATTCTTTTGTGATACATATGTGTATGTATCTGTTGTGGATACGTTGTAAAGCATGAATTAACTGATGGTTGTATATACCTTTATGAATGTGATTGATTCAATATTTGGATGTTTCCGCTTTTATTCTAAATATTGAGATGTGGGTTACCCATTGTTGCATATCTATTTTGAGCAGGTATCGTATGTGTGTAATTTCATGATAATGTGATGCGCCTCTTTTATACCATGTTTTAATTAAACTCTGATGAAATAAATTTTCTATGTGCCTAATTGATTTATCCAATTTATTTGGGGTATAGAAAGGGGGTGTTACAGCAAGCAAATACATCAAGCTTCCCACCATCTTATTTTAGCTTTTGACATCAAATTTCGTGCCATTCTCATCCCCGTTCAACCTGCAAACTACCACAATAGGATTACAAACCTTATTGCATTGATCCATGTCAAATCTTGTGAGCATTTCATTTGCATATTTCTGTTGCCGAATGAAGATTCCTGCACTTTCTTGCTTTACTTCCACCCCAAGAAAGTATCACATCTTCCATATATCTGTCATGGCAAGCATCTTCCTCATAAAAAAGTATAATCAATCAATAATAAACCTACTAGAAATTAGAAAAAAGTATAATCAATCAATATTAAGCGTACTAAAAAGCAGAAAAAAATATAATCAAACGATAGTGATAGTACACAAAATGATTAAAAAAGCATAATCAATCAATATTAAGCGTACTAAAAAGCAGGAAAAAAATATAATCAAACAATAGTGAGAGTACTGAAAATGATTTAAAAAGCATAATAAATTAATATTAAGAGTATTATTAGAAAGTAGAAGAAAAACATAATCAATCAATATTAAAGTACTAAAAAGTAGGGGGAAAATATAAACAATCAACTATTTATGAATATCTCAAATAATAAAGATGATTTGATTTGTAAGCTTAAATTTGATTGCATAAGTTAGTTGTTTCAATCAAAATACACTTAAAAGTGTTAAATTATGATGACATGAACAAATAAGTTTAAAATAATATTTGAAGAGTAAAAATAAGGTCATGCTTTTAAGAACATTGCTACATATCTGTGAAAACATCAGACGCATTTGAAAAAACATCAGACATAAAGTCGTATTTGGAAGAACATCAGATAGACACAAAAGAGGTTTCTGAAGACATATTAGAAGCAAAGACTCAATCTGAAAAAACATCAGAAGAGAAAAGTAATATCTGGAAGAACATTAGATACGCACAAAGGGGATTCTGAAAAAACATCAGAAGAAAAAGACACATCTGTAAAAACATCAGACGACAAAAGAGGTGAAATTCTGGAAAAGTAACAGATAAATTCTAGAAGGACATCAGAACAAAGACTCAATCTGAAAAAAAAAATCAGAGAGATAAACATATCTAGTAAAACCTCAGAAAGATTATGGAAAAACGTCAGAATCATAAAGACATATCTGGAAAAAAATATATCAAATAAGTTCTGGAAGAACATCAGAACAAAGACTCAATCTGGAAAAAAAATCAGAGAGATAAACATATCTAGTAAAACCTCAGAAAGATTCTGGAAAAACGTCAGAATCATAAAGACATATCTGGAAAAAAATATATCAAATAAGTTCTGGAAGAACATCAGAACAAAGACTCAATCTAAGAAAACATCAGAGAGAGAAACATATCTGGAAAAACCTCGGATAGATTCTGGAAAAACATTAGAATCATAATGGAAATATCTGGAAAAACATCATATAGGTTCTGGAAGAACATCAGAACAAAGACTCAATTTGGGAAAACATCAGAGAAAGAAACATATCTGGAAAAACCTTGGATATATTCTGGAAAAACATCATAATCACAAAGAAATATCTGAAAAACCATCAGATAGGTTTTGGAAGAACATCAGAACAAAAGACTCAATCTGGAAAAACATCAGAAAGAGAAACATATCCGAAAAAACCTCGAATAGATTCTGGAAAAACATCAGAATCACAAATAAATATCTGGAAAAACATCATATAAGTTCTGGAAGAACATCAGAGCAAAAGACTCAATCTGAAAAAACATCAGAGAGACAAATACATCTGATAAAACTTCAGATATGTTCTGGAAAAGCATCAGATAAGTTTAGGGATGACAACGGGACGGGTCGGGGCGGGTTTTACTATATCCGCACCCGCACCCGCTTCCATGTAACACACCTGCCCCCGCCCCCGAACCCGACCGAGCGTAAAAATTTACCACCCAGACCCGCCCCCAGTAGAGAACGGGTGCACCCTCCCCGCCCCCACCCGAAAAAAATAATTTCTTTTTAATTACAATAAAATTTAATAATTTAATTAAAAAACTGATTATTTTAATAAATTATTTATTTATTTAATTAAAATTTTAATTAGTAAATGAATATTAACTTGATTAATTTAATTATTTTAATTATAATAAAGGTATTAATAATTTAATTAAGAATATAATTAATAAATGAATATTAAAATAAGTAAAATAAGAGAATTAAATTAAAATAAATTATTCGGGGGCGGGGCGGGGGCGGGTACGGGCGGGTCTTCGTGTCTCCCCGCACCCGTAATTAAAAATCAGATTTTTCCCGCACCCGCACCCGTACCCACTCCAATCAGGTTTTCCCTGCTAATTTCGGGCCGGGTCCGGCTGGGCCCCGACGGGTCTGGGTTTTTTTGCCATGCCTAGATAAGTTCTGTAAGAAGAACATTAGATACGCACAAAGGGGATTCTGAAAAAACATCAGAAGAAAAAGACACATCTGCAAAAACATCAGACGACAAAAGAGGTGAAATTTTGGAAAAGTAACAGATAAATTCTAGAAGGACATCAAAACAAAGACTCAATCTAGAAAAAAAATCAGACAGATAAACATATCTAGTAAAACCTCAGAAAGATTCTGGAAAAACGTCAGAATCATAAAGACATATCTGGAAAAAAATATATCAAATAAGTTCTGGAAGAACATCAGAACAAAGACTCAATCTAAGAAAACATCAGAGAGAGAAACATATTCGGAAAAACCTCGGATAGATTCTGGAAAAACATTAGAATCACAATGGAAATATCTGGAAAAACATCATATAGGTTCTGGAAGAACATCAGAACAAAGACTCAATTTGGGAAAACATCAGAGAAAGAAACATATCTGGAAAAACCTCGGATATATTCTGGAAAAACATCATAATCACAAAGAAATATCTGAAAAACCATCAGATAGGTTTTGGAAGAACATCGGAACAAAAGACTCAATCTGAAAAAACATCAGAAAGAGAAACATATCCGAAAAAACCTCGAATAGATTCGGGAAAAACATCAGAATCATAAATAAATATCTGGAAAAACATCATATAAGTTCTGGAAGAACATCAGAACAAAAGACTCAATCTGAAAAAACATCAGAGAGATAAATACATCTGATAAAACTTCGGATATGTTCTGGAAAAGCATCAGATAAGTTTAGGGATGGCAACGAGGCGGGTCGGGGGCGGGTTTTACTATACCCGCACCCGCACCCGCTTCCATGTAACACACCCGCCCCCGCCCCCGAACCCGACCGGGCGTAAAAATTTACCACCCAGACCCGCCCCCAGTAGAGAGCGGGTGCACCCGCCCCGCCCCCACCCGAAAAAAAAATATTTTTTTAATTACAATAAAATTTAATAATTTAATTAAAAAACTGATTATTTTAATAAATTATTTATTTATTTAATTAAAAATTTAATTAGTAAATGAATATTAACTTGATTAATTTAATTATTTTAATTGTAATAAAGGTATTAATAATTTAATTAAGAATATAATTAATAAATGAATATTAAAATAAGTAAAATAAGAGAATTAAATTAAAATAAATTATTCGGGGGCGGGGCGGGGCCGGGTGCGGGCGGGTCTTAGTGTCTCCCCGCACCCGTAATTAAAAATCAGATTTTTCCCGCACCCGCACCCGCACCCGTACCCACTCAAATCGGGTTTTCCCCGCAAATTTCGGGCCGGGCCCCGACGGGTCTGGGTTTTTTTGCCATGCCTAGATAAGTTCTGTAAGAACATCAGAACAAAAGACTCCATCTGGAAAAACATCAGAGAGAGACAAACAAAGGGTCATTTGGAAAAACATCAGATCACACACAAAGAGAATCTTGGGAATACGTCAAAACGCAAAAGAATATCTAGAAAAACGTCAAATAACACAAAGAGAATATTTGTTTGGTAGGTGCCAAATGAGTTGGACTTTGACCACAAGGTAAGACGTGGATAACAACACGACCTCTAGAGAGTGCAAATGAGGATGAAACACTCATGGTATGCATATGTATATGAATTATGCAGATGATATATGATCAAATGCAAATGCAGACGCTGACGACACGACTCGATTCTTTTTTGGGGGAAGAGAAGACTGGAACACTGATTCCTCAACACGGAGATCATTGTCATTCTGCTTGGAGACTAAAGAATCTATTGCTTTATCACACTAGTAAACTGTATCAAGTTGATGATCCTTTGGGAAGGAAGAAAGACTGCTTGGGGATTCTTCAAGTAAACCACCCCAGATTAGCGGCTTGTTGTTGATGAACTGATAATTGCTCCAGGTTTCCTGATATTGAAATTCTTGCTCTGCTCAGCGCTTAGGAAGCCTTCCCCAACATGAGTCTTGAAAGATCTTCTAGATAAACCAAATCCGAGAAAAACTTGCCCTGAACAAATCTTGAACTGATTCTTCAACAGAATGTGAAAAGAGTTTGCTCCTAATAGGATCACCGACCAAATTTCTCAATTGTTTGAAAATTCCTTGAGAGGAAAGCCAGTTTGCAAACAAAAGTGCTCATACAAACATGGTAAGTTCAAATTTCATGCAAATTTTGAAATCAAAATAATTTTTGAAAGATGCAAAGCATAAGTCACATGTCAGAACACAGCGGTTCAAAACATGGAAAGTGAAAAGTAAAAGCAATAGTGGTAATGCTAAAATAATTGATCTGCAAAGATCTTTTGGAGTCAGTTTACGCAACCTTGTTGTAGTATGCTTTCAAAATAACCTTGCTTCAGTTAGGTCTATTGAGGGTTGTAACGTGGCCTGGTTCATGGTTTATGAAACAAAGGATAAAGGCTCAAAGTTTATTTTTTCTCACCCAATCTTCGTGATGATATTCAGTCATATGCTTAGCTAACTCAGACTAATGCACTCAGGTTCCTATAGGTTAGGAATTGCAATGATGATAGCCATAATGATGGTTCAAAAGTCCAGGTACTCTTTGAAAAGGCAGTCACTGGTTCCTTACAACATTTAATTGTGTTTGTCATTGAGGATTTTCAGGGTGAAGGGTTTAAAGATTTCCTTTTTTTGGTTGTCCCTAATTTTTGCCTGAACTGTTTCTTGGTGATTATAGTCAGCGAGATGCCCCGGTTCTGCCTAAGTCTCCTTCATAGGTTTTGACTTAGCGGGCTTTTTATTTTGATTTTTTTATAGAAATAAAGAGACTGACTACCTGACTTAATGATTACGGCGAATCATCCTTGGCTTTTAACTTGATATGCATCTTCGACACTTGCTTGCTATGTGCGAATGAAAACTTGTGAGTGCAACCTTTATATGAAAGGTGTCTTACATGAACACACAACCGAGTTAACTAAGAACTATCCACACCAAGGTTAAGATTGCAGGGTTTTTTTTGTAAAGAAATAAACTCCTACTTCTAGGCTCGAAGGGGTTGACAAGGGAATAACTTCCTTATTTCTCCAGTGTTTGGGAGTTGAAACAATGGCTTACATCGTCAGAAAATTTTAATCGAAAGCATACTGACAGTAGTTATGAGTATAACGTTTTCATCATCCTCCCTCAAATATTTGCATGTCAAAAGTTTGAACAAAAGGTGCATATTTTAAAAGATAAAGCATAAAGATGCAAATACTGGACAAAATGAATTGAATCAAAAGTTGCAATGCTCATTTCATTAATTATGAAAGCACAAACATAATTTGAATACAAATGCTACTACAAAATAAGGAAAGTGCAAACAACAAGAAACATGGCCTAGTGACTAATCAGTAATATGAGATGTCCTGTCTGAAACACTGGCTTTTAGGAAGATAGTCTGCTGAGGTTGATCTCCTCTGGCAATCAGAACTTGGAGCATCTCGGTGAGTCTAGTCATGCCTGATTTAAGATCGTCGATTTCCATCCTGATCTCTGCATTATGTACCTCTTGCTCTGACATTCTGCGTCTGTAGTTAGCTCTATTCCTATATCGATGTCGAAGAATCAGCGTGACGACTAACAAGTGACACTGGAAGATAGAGACAACTGGAAATGAATCACTGGAAAAACAAATGGTATGCAATGGATCATGCAAAGATGCAAATGATATGCAATGCGATACAAGAAAGGATGCAAAACACACATAGCAGGATCAAAGGTTCAAGGTTACGGCATGGAGTCGGGGTAAAGAACCAACCAAAGGGTGTGTACTAAGGGTAAAGCACCTGCACAACGAGTTCTAACAAGGTTCCCAGAGTCATCGATAAATCTTTCGGATATTATCAACTTACACAACTACTCATGTGAGTCAAAAATATTCTCAAGATAAACTTGTCTGAGTGTAGTATCGTGTATCAATATATCAGGACTACTCACCCACAGTCATCGCACTACGTCATAAAAGGCCAAGTGGGGTAAGTGGGTAACTAAAAGGTTTCTCAGTGTCACGGACTCCCGGGTCAGAAAAAGTAATGAATGTATGACTACTCATACGCCATCAGTAATCCCAAAGGGGCTTCGACTGAACGCGGTTACATCATATGTCAAACATGTTAGGATTACTCTCAACCGTCAACTATTGATCATTCCACAATCCTATCATAAATGCACTCAAGTATGGGTTAGGACTTATCTCATCATTCAAAGGACATAACCCTGTACACAGAAAACAACCAGGAACAAGTAGATATATGTATAAAATATATACAAATATACAAGTATAACAACAAACAAAAATAGCAACACAAATATAACAAGTTAGGCTCAACCCACTGAACAATTTCCCCAGTGAAGTCGCCATTTCTGTCGCAGTGAGAATCAGATATCAAACTATTGAATTAACTTGAATCACAAATCATAAAATATCACCACCGGTCTTTAATTTATCCGAGGGAGGGGAAAAAGAAAGAATAACCCATAAATAAAATACAAAGTAAAAAAGCAAGGCCTAAAGCTAAGCAAAAGAGAGATCAAAGGTACGGGGTTGGTTATACTAAGGGAAGATACTAGCACCCTAAGCATCTGTAGTACTCTACAGGAACCTCTTGAAATTTTTGTGTCATTGCTAAAATTGATTTCTAAAGGTAAGGATGGGTAAAGTAAGGAGAAAAGGTGGAAAAAGAAAAAGGTAAAAAAATAAAGAGGTAGCTCGCTAGGATCTCGTAATCCTATGCCTACGTATCCTTAATAGGAAGTCAGAGCAATCATAGTTCAGAACTACGATGAAAAGGGTGAAAAAAAAGAAAGAGTGCTCGCCAAGGATCGGGGCCTTATGGCTACGTATTCTCAAGCAAAACTTGAGAAATCAGAGCCCTGGTATTAATGCTATGAGGGAGGGACCCCAGTTAACTATGATGCAGAGAGCTGACCTTATTACCCCTGTCACTGTTGCTGAAATTAAGAATGTTATTAAAGGGATTGGGGATCTCAAGAGCCCTGGTATTGATGGGTATGGTAGTAAATTTTTCAAGGCAAGTTGGAACATCATTGAACAGGATGTTGTAGAAGCTGTCCAAGAATTCTTTGAGCATAATGTGTTGTACAAAAGGTTTAATGAGACTATTGTCACATTGATCCCTAAACATCCTGCTGCTAAAATGATAAACGAGTATAGGCCTATTGCAGGGTGTTCTACTGTTTATAAAATCATTTCCAAGATCCTCACTACAAGACTTGGGAGAGTTTTGGGTTCCATTATCAGTAAAGCCCAGGCAACTTTTGTGCAAGGTCAGAAAATTCATTCTCATATCTTATTGGCAATGGAACTTTTGAAAGGGTATAATAGGAGAAATGGTACTCCATGATGCATGGTTCAACTTGATCTACAAAAGGCATATGACATGGTTGATTGGGGTGCTCTTGGTAATATTCTCAATGAGATAGGTCTGCCAAAGAGGTTTGTTGACTGGATCATGACAACTGTTACCACAGTCTCTTATAGATTCAACATTAATGGTACTTACACTGACAAGATAGAGGCTAGAAGGGGTATCAGACAAGGGGATCCTTTGTCCCCCCTTCTGTTTGTGATAACTATGGAGTACCTTAGTAGGCTGCTGTTCAGAATGCAAAAAAAACCCGGATTTCAATCATCATACTGGATGTGAAAGGTTACAGCTCACTCACCTAACATTTGCTGATGATCTTCTGTTATTCTCAAGAGGTGATCAAGGCTCCATGGAGATTCTGCAGCGCACTATCAAAAGCTTTTTGGATTCAACAGGTATGAAAATTAATCCTTCAAAAAGTAAGGTGTATTTTGGTAGTGTTCCAGATTCTATTAAGAACCTGATTCTGCAGTTGACTTCTTATAAGGAGGGGACCTTCCCCTTTAGATATCTTGGAGTCCCAGTGACTAGTAAGAAGTTGTCTGTTGTTCATTATATGTCGTTGGTGGATAAATTAGTGAGTAGGATAACTCATTGGAGCTCTAAGCTTCTTAGTTATGCTGGAAGACTACAATTGATTAAAAGTGTGTTGTTTGCTATTACTTCTTACTAGATGCAGTATATTTGGTTCCCTAAAGCTGTGATTAGCAAAATCAATGCCATTTGTAGATCGTTTCTCTGGACAGGTGGTAGCACTATCAGTAGGAAGAGTCCAATTGCCTGGGACAAGGTGTGCAAACCTACTGTTAAAGGGGGTATGAATGTGTTAGATTTAGAGGTTTGGAATAACATGTTTATGATGAAATTACTCTGGAATATTTGCAAGAAAACTGATGATTTATGGGTTCGGTGGATACACGCCTATTACTTGAAAAAAGAGGACATGACGCATAGAGTGGTTAAGGGATCAGACTCGACTATTTTTAAAACTATTCTTCTGCAGAGGGATAACATAAGGAACATGCAGATTGTTTGGAATGAGATGGTGCAATCAGGGAGATTTAATGGTAGGAAAGTGTATGTGAACTTGTTACCTGCCACACCAAATGTTGTTTGGGCCAAGTTAATTCTCCATAATAGAGCACGACCTCGTGCAATTTATACACTATGGATGATCTGTCATGGGAATTTAGCTACAAAAACCAGACTGTATCGGTTTGGTATGGTGAATAACAATCAATGTGTTTTTTGTTCTGAGGTGGAAACCATTGACCAGCTATTTTTTGAGTGTTCTATTTTAAGGAAGGTCTGGGTTGAAACGCTTCATTGGATTGGTATCCAACACACTCCTGGAAGTTGGAATGAGGAGAAAAATTGGATTCTGAATTGCTATGGAGGTAAAGGTTGGAAATCTGAACTTGTTAGATTAGCTCTGACAGAAACATTGCATGAGCTGTGGCTCTTTAGAAATGACTCTTGTTTTAATCAAAGAGATGACAATAGGAATTGTATAGATAGAATTAGTAACAACATAGTTTATAGAGGGTGGTCGAGTCCTAAGCTTAGACCACACATAGCTTTTTTGATGGTTCAGTAAGTTTAGGTTTGTTTCCTTGGTGTGGCTGGATCTTTGATCGCCTTGTCGTGTTTTGGTTTTGGATTAATGAAATTTTTTTGATTAAAAAAAAATAATTTATTTTTTGTATGGGTTTCTGTGCAAGATCAGTTTATCTTATTGTAATATACGGTGTATTATGGTGTATGTGAAAATGGTGTAGAAATATATGTTTGGAATAGGATGAATTATTAACTCTATCATGTGTCTGTCAGTTCAGTATCCAAATAATTTCTTTAAATATGTAAAATTCAGTTCACTATCCAAATAATTTCTTTAAATATGTAAAATACAAACGGTAGGAAAATCCTATAAAAGTTTTACATGAAAATAGCATAGTTGTACCAATTACTTTTTTTAATACCAAAACTAAAATTATATTTCCATTTCCGTGTTGTAAAGCGTGGTTTCATTTTTTTCTCAATTATTCAGTAAGTTTTTCTACGTCATTGAACCCATTATTGACCAGTAGAAAAAAACAAAAGTTGCCTTAAATAATCAACCTGTGAGAAAATACAAAATTTATTTTCCATCCATTTTGATATAAGGTTGTATACGATGTAATAAATGGTCAGAAAATTAATATATTAATTATATATGTTAATTACGTCACCAAGCAGTAACTGAGTAACATAAAATCGGCATATAAATACATGGCTTCTCATAATAATTTTATATTAATATCATTTGCTCAATAATAAGGCTTGGTTCAAAAATTCTAGTCATGGCTTTTTGAAAGAGTGATGGGGCTACCTTAAACTCAATAAGCTCAGTGGATTAGAAAGAAGAAAAAAAAGCATAATAAGAGTACAAAAAATGATTAAAAAAGCAGAACCAATCAATATTAAGGGCATCCACACTCATCAACCACATTTTGGTTCTTTAAATGGGACCCACATAATTTTTTATATTATATTACACTTCTATATTTTCTAAGAGCATAATTATCGGTAGATGTAAACCATTTCTACACATATTCCAAAGTCATCATGTCAGAATTAAATGGATAAAAAAACGTTCCTACATTTGCATACGTTCTCACATTTGAGAACGTTTCTTTCCTGTACTTTCCTATTCAATTAATATTAAAATATTATATTTCAAAGGTCAATAATTATATGGACATTTATTTTGAAAATTGGTGGGACCCATTTTAGAATTTTTAATGAGTTGTATGAATATTTGAAATATGTAGTTGAGTTGTTTAGAAAATATAGAAGTGAAATATAATATAAAAAATTATGTGGGTCCCGTTTAAAGAACCAAAATGTGTACAAAAAATGATTAAAAAAGCAGAACCAATCAATATTTATGTTTGTGACATATTTTAAATGAATTACATGATGTTCGAAATGACACAATTACAGTCACTGCTAGAAGGTGATAATAAAACACAATCGTTTGAAAGGCTTGAGGATTTTGATTATACTCTGAAAGTTTCCAACCATGCAAGCAAGTAATTACTAATAGTTGCCCATCTTCTGCATGCTTCTTGCCACCCGAAATAGGAGCTTCAAGGAAATCACCGCCTTTTGCTTTGATTGCCTGAACAGAGAAGAAGGTTTTTCAGTTGCAATTCATATGTAAGGTCTTTTGAAAAGTCGATTATCATAGCATTGCTAGGAAAATATAGTTACTACTGAGAACCTTTTGGTTCATATATACACAATATTTTTTGTTTCCTTTTTAACAAAATATCATACATTCAACAACTGCAGAGTATACCAACCTCGGATATCTTAATAGATGTCTCGGCATCAATTGTCGACATGTCAATATAACCTTTTCCATTAATTTGCTCAAGAACACCATCCTTATCAAACACAACCTAAAAAATCCATCCAAAAGGAATTTCAATATAAGAAAGTTAAATAGATTTTATCTCAAAAGACAAATTTCACATCCACCGACCGACAAAGCAGCTAAAGGATCAGATAACATTGCTATTGTATACTTGCATTTCTTAACAACAGCAACACCATGCTTCACAAGTTCTTCACACTACAATTAGATCCAACAAAAGTACATAAAATTATAAGCAATCTTGAATAACAAAAGCAGAAAGTGACTAGGTTTTAGGTACCTTGGAGAGGGTTCTGTTCCAAACAGTGACTTTGAAGCCATGGCGTAGAAGGTTAATTGACATAGCTTTGACAACTTGATTGTGGAACTATTGTCAAACATGATGATTGTACCTTGGCTTTGAGTCTCACCAAGCTTGTCAAGAATGCTTCGAAGCCACACTACTTGACAAGCACACGAGGCTGTTGTAACAAACTCAGCTTCAATGCTTGAAAAAGTCACAACGAGTTGCTTCTTTGAAGACCAGTAGTGCTTTTTCCGTCATCATCATTTCATGCATAATCAGAGTCTGACCACCCTTGCAAGACCATCTCATCATTCATCTTCTACAAAACTCTCAGGTTCATAGTTCATTTTAGACACCTTAGGATTCTTTTTGTAGCTTTCAGGTGAACTTCAATTGGTCCCTACGTGTATCTCGCATACTGAATAGGCAAGGTCTGCCCTGGTAGCAAGCAAATACATCAAGCTTCCCACCATCTTATTTTAGCTTTTGACATCAAATTTCGTGCCATTTTCATCCCCGTTCAACCTGCAAACTACCACAATAGGATTACAAACCTTGTTGCATTGATCCATGTCAAATCTTGTGAGCATTTCATTTGCATATTTCTGTTGCCGAATGAAGATTCCTGCACTTTCTTGCTTTACTTCCACCCCAAGAAAGTATCACATCTTCCATATATCTGTCATGGCAAGCATCTTCCTCATAAAAAAGTATAATCAATCAATAATAAACCTACTAGAAATTAGGAAAAAGTATAATCAATCAATATTAAGCGTACTAAAAAGCAGAAAAAAATATAATCAAACGATAGTGATAGTACACAAAATGATTAAAAAAACATAATCAATCAATATTAAGCGTACTAAAAAGCAGGAAAAAAATATAATCAAACAATAGTGAGAGTACTGAAAATGATTTAAAAAGCATAATAAATTAATATTAAGAGTATTATTAGAAAGTAGAAGAAAAACATAATCAATCAATATTAAAGTACTAAAAAGTAGGGAGAAAATATAAACAATCAACTATTTATGAATATCTCAAATAATAAAGATGATTTGATTTGTAAGCTTAAATTTGATTGCATAAGTTAGTTGTTTCAATCAAAATACACTTAAAAGTGTTAAATTATGATGACATGAACAAATAAGTTTAAAATAATATTTGAAGAGTAAAAATAAGGTCATGCTTTTAAGAACATTGCTACATATCTGGGAAAACATCAGACGCATTTGAAAAAACATCAGACATAAAGTCGTATCTGGAAGAACATCAGATAGACACAAAAGAGGTTTCTGAAGACATATTAGAAGCAAAGACTCAATCTGAAAAAACATCAGAAGAGAAAAGTAATATCTGGAAGAACATTAGATACGCACAAAGGGGATTCTGAAAAAACATCAGAAGAAAAAGACACATCTGCAAAAACATCAGACGACAAAAGAGGTGAAATTCTGGAAAAGTAACAGATAAATTCTAGAAGGACATCAGAATAAAGACTCAATCTAGAAAAAAAATCAGAGAGATAAACATATCTAGTAAAACCTCAGAAAGATTCTGGAAAAACGTCAGAATCATAAAGACATATTTGGAAAAAAATATATCAAATAAGTTCTAGAAGAACATCAGAACAAAGACTCAATCTAAGAAAACATCAGAGAGAGAAACATATTCGGAAAAACCTCGGATAGATTCTGGAAAAACATTAGAATCACAATGGAAATATCTGGAAAAACATCATATAGGTTCTGGAAGAACATCAGAACAAAGACTCAATTTGGGAAAACATCAGAGAAAGAAACATATCTGGAAAAACCTCAGATATATTCTGGAAAAACATCATAATCACAAAGAAATATCTGAAAAACCATCAGATAGGTTTTGGAAGAACATCGGAACAAAAGACTCAATCTGGAAAAACATCAGAAAGAGAAACATATCCGAAAAAACCTCGAATAGATTCTGGAAAAACATCAGAATCATAAATAAATATCTGGAAAAACATCATATAAGTTCTGGAAGAACATCAGAACAAAAGACTCAATCTGAAAAAACATCAGAGAGACAAATACATCTGATAAAACTTCGGATATGTTCTGGAAAAGCATCGGATAAGTTTAGGGATGACAACGAGGCGGGTCGGGGGCGGGTTTTACTATACCCGCACCCGCACCCGCTTCCATGTAACACACCCGCCCCCGCCCCCGAACCCGACCGGGCGTAAAAATTTACCACCCAGACCCGCCCCCAGTAGAGAGCGGGTGCACCCGCCCCGCCCCCACCCGAAAAAAATAATATTTTTTTAATTACAATAAAATTTAATAATTTAATTAAAAAATTGATTATTTTAATAAATTATTTATTTATTTAATTAAAAATTTAATTAGTAAATGAATATTAACTTGATTAATTTAATTATTTTAATTGTAATAAAGGTATTAATAATTTAATTAAGAATATAATTAATAAATAAATATTAAAATAAGTAAAATAAGAGAATTAAATTAAAATAAATTATTCGGGGGCGGGGCGGGGCCGGGTGCGGGCGGGTCTTAGTGTCTCCCCGCACCCGTAATTAAAAATCAGATTTTTCCCGCACCCGCACCCGCACCCGTACCCACTCAAATCGGGTTTTCCCCGCAAATTTCGGGCCGGGCCCCGACGGGTTTGGGTTTTTTTGCCATGCCTAGATAAGTTCTGTAAGAAAATCAGAACAAAAGACTCCATCTGGAAAAACATCAGAGAGAGACAAACAAAGGGTCATTTGGAAAAACATCAGATCACACACAAAGAGAATCTTGGGAATACGTCAAAACGCAAAAGAATATCTAGAAAAACGTCAAATAACACAAAGAGAATATTTGTTTGGTAGGTGCCAAATGAGTTGGACTTTGACCACAAGGTAAGACGTGGATAACAACACGACCTCTAGAGAGTGCAAATGAGGATGAAACACTCATGGTATGCATATGTATATGAATTATGCAGATGATATATGATCAAATGCAAATGTAGACGCTGACGACACGACTCGATTCTTTTTTGGGGGAAGAGAAGACTGGAACACTGATTCCTCAACACGGAGATCATTGTCATTCTGCTTGGAGACTAAAGAATCTATTGCTTTATCACACTAGTAAACTGTATCAAGTTGATGATCCTTTGGGAAGGAAGAAAGACTGCTTGGGAATTCTTCAAGTAAACCACCCCAGATTAGCGGCTTGTTGTAGATGAACTGATAATTGCTCCAGGTTTCCTGATATTGAAATTCTTGCTCTGCTCAGCGCTTAGGAAGCCTTCCCCAACATGAGTCTTGAAAGATCTTCTAGATAAACCAAATTCGAGAAAAACTTGCCCTGAACAAATCTTGAACTGATTCTTCAACAGAATGTGAAAAGAGTTTGCTCCTAATAGGATCACCGACCAAATTTCTCAATTGTTTGAAAATTCCTTGAGAGGAAAGCCAGTTTGCAAACAAAAGTGCTCATACAAACATGGTAAGTTCAAATTTCATGCAAATTTTGAAATCAAAATAATTTTTGAAAGATGCAAAGCATAAGTCACATGTCAGAACACAGCGGTTCAAAACATGGAAAGTGAAAAGTAAAAGCAATAGTGGTAATGCTAAAATAATTGATCTACAAAGATCTTTTGGAGTCAGTTTACGCAACCTTGTTGTAGTATGCTTTCAAAATAACCTTGCTTCAGTTAGGTCTATTGAGGGTTGTAACGTGGCATGGTTCATGGTTTATGAAACAAAGGATAAAGGCTCAAAGTTTATTTTTTCTCACCCAATCTTCGTGATGATATTCAGTCATATGCTTAGCTAACTCGGACTAATGCACTCAGGTTCCTATAGGTTAGGAATTGCAATGATGATAGCCATAATGATGGTTCAAAAGTCCAGGTACTCTTTGAAAAGGCAGTCACTGGTTCCTTACAACATTTAATTGTGTTTGTCATTGAGGATTTTCAGGGTGAAGGGTTTAAAGATTTCCTTTTTTTGGTTGTCCCTAATTTTTGCCTGAACTGTTTCTTGGTGATTATAGTCAGCGAGATGCCCCAGTTCTGCCTAAGTCTCCTTCATAGGTTTTGACTTAGCGGGCTTTTTATTTTGATTTTTTTTAGAAATAAAGAGACTGACTACCTGACTTAATGATTACGGCGAATCGTCCTTGGCTTTTAACTTGATATGCATCTTCGACACTTGCTTGCTATGTGCGAATGAAAACTTGTGAGTGCAACCTTTATATGAAAGGTGTCTTACATGAACACACAACCGAGTTAACTAAGAACTACCCACACCAAGGTTAAGATTTCAGGGTTTTTTTGTAAAGAAATAAACTCCTACTTCTAGGCTCGAAGGGGTTGACAAGGGAATAACTTCCTTATTTCTCCAGTGTTTGGGAGTTGAAACAATGCCTTACATCGTCAGCAAATTTTAATCGAAAGCATACTGACAGTAGTTATGAGTATAACGTTTTCATCATCCTCCCTCAAATATTTGCATGTCAAAAGTTTGAACAAAAGGTGCATATTTTAAAAGATAAAGCATAAAGATGCAAATACTGGACAAAATGAATTGAATCAAAAGTTGCAATGCTCATTTCATTAATTATGAAAGCACAAACATAATTTGAATACAAATGCTACTACAAAATAAGGAAAGTGCAAACAACAAGAAACATGGCCTAGTGACTAATCAGTAATATGAGATGTCCTGTCTGAAACACTGGCTTTTAGGAAGATAGTCTGCTGAGGTTGCTCTCCTCTGGCAATCAGAACTTGGAGCATCTCGGTGAGTCTAGTCATGCCTGATTTAAGATCGTCGATTTCCATCCTGATCTCTGCATTATGTACCTCTTGCTCTGACATTCTGAGTCTGTAGTTAGCTCTATTCCTATATCGATGTCGAAGAATCAGCGTGACGACTAACAAGTGACACTGGAAGATAGAGACAACTGGAAATGAATCACTGGAAAAACAAATGGTATGCAATGGATCATGCAAAGATGCAAATGATATGCAATGCGATACAAGACAGGATGCAAAACACACATAGCAGGATCAAAGGTTCAAGGTTACGGCATGGAGTCGGGGTAAAGAACCAACCAAAGGGTGTGTACTAAGGGTAAAACACCTGCACAACAAGTTCTAACAAGGTTCCCAGAGTCATCGATAAATCTTTCGGATATTATCAACTTACACAACTACTCATGTGAGTCAAAAATATTCTCAAGATAAACTTGTCTGAGTGTAGTATCGTGTATCAATATATCGGGACTACTCACCCACAGTCATCGCACTACGTCATAAAAGGCCAAGTGGGGTAAGTGGGTAACTAAAAGGTTTCTCAGTGTCACGGACTCCCGGGTCAGAAAAAGTAATGAATGTATGACTACTCATACGCCATCAGTAATCCCAAAGGGGCTTCGACTGAACGCGATTACATCATATGTCAAACATGTTAGGATTACTCTCAACCGTCAACTATTGATCATTCCACAATCCTATCATAAATGCACTCAAGTATGGGTTAGGACTTATCTCATCATTCAAAGGACATAACCCTGTACACAGAAAACAACCAGGCACAAGTAGATATATGTATAAAATATATACAAATATACAAGTATAACAACAAACAAAAATAGCAACACAAATATAACAAGTTAGGCTCAACCCACTGAACAATTTCCCCAGTGAAGTCGCCATTTCTGTCGCAGTGAGAATCAGATATCAAACTATTGAATTAACTTGAATCACAAATCATAAAATATCACCACCGGTCTTTAATTTATCCGAGGGAGGGGAAAAAGAAAGAATAACCCATAAATAAAATACAAAGTAAAAAAGCAAGGCCTAAAGCTAAGCAAAAGAGAGATCAAAGGTACGGGGTTGGTTATACTAAGGGAAGATACTAGCACCCTAAGCATCTGTAGTACTCTACAGGAACCTCTTGAAATTTTTGTGTCATTGCTAAAATTGATTTCTAAAGGTAAGGATGGGTAAAGTAAGGAGAAAAGGTGGAAAAAGAAAAAGGTAAAAAAATAAAGAGGTAGCTCGCTAGGATCTCGCAATCCTATGCCTACGTATCCTTAATAGGAAGTCAGAGCAATCATAGTTCAGAACTACGATGAAAAGGGTGAAAAAAAAGAAAGAGTGCTCGCCAAGGATTGGGGCCTTATGGCTACGTATTCTCAAGCAAAACTTGAGAAATCAGAGCCCTGGTATTAATGCTATGAGGGAGGGACCCCAGTTAACTATGATGCAGAGAGCTGACCTTATTACCCCTGTCACTGTTGCTGAAATTAAAAATGTTATTAAAGGGATTGGGGATCTAAAGAGCCCTGGTATTGATGGGTATGGTAGTAAATTTTTCAAGGCAAGTTGGAACATCATTGAACAGGATGTTGTAGAAGCTGTCCAAGAATTCTTTGAGCATAATGTGTTGTACAAAAGGTTTAATGAGACTATTGTCACATTGATCCCTAAACATCCTGCTGCTAAAATGATAAACGAGTATAGGCCTATTGCAGGGTGTTCTACTGTTTATACAATCATTTCCAAGATCCTCACTACAAGACTTGGGAGAGTTTTGGGTTCCATTATCAGTAAAGCCCAGGCAGCTTTTGTGCAAGGTCAGAAAATTCATTCTCATATCTTATTGGCAATGGAACTTTTGAAAGGGTATAATAGGAGAAATGGTACTCCAAGATGCATGGTTCAACTTGATCTACAAAAGGCATATGACATGGTTGATTGGGGTGCTCTTGGTAATATTCTCAATGAGATAGGTCTGCCAAAGAGGTTTGTTGACTGGATCATGACAACTGTTACCACATTCTCTTATAGATTCAACATTAATGGTACTTACACTGACAAGATAGAGGCTAGAAGGGGTATCAGACAAGGGGATCCTTTGTCCCCCCTTCTGTTTGTGATAACTATGGAGTACCTTAGTAGGCTGCTGTTCAGAATGCAAAAAAAAACCGGATTTCAATCATCATACTGGATGTGAAAGGTTACAACTCACTCACCTAATGATGGGCTAAAGACGTGTCTACTTATGCGTCTAGCGGTATCTTACTGCAAGTGCACAGCCTATCGAAGTAATATTTAAGATTATCGATCCACAGGGATTCTATTGTTACTTAGTGCTAGATGAACTTCTAGTTTAGCTAAGGCGAATGGTTGTCACGATTGTTGTTGGTTTTTAAGACTATTAAAGGCGGAAGTAAATTTAAGTTTTAATAAAATAATACTAAGGCGGTCGGTATGTAATTGTACTAACTTAGGTGGGTCAATCTAACCTAGGCTTATAAAGATGTTCACTTAATCTATTCGGTAGAGATTACTAGTATAAATACCCTCAACTCACACTCTCGTGGTCTTGTATCAGATCTTATCCCTAAAGCCCTATGCCTGCTCTCGCTAGCCCATAAATGTTTAGAGGTAATTTTTGGAGACTAAATAATTCTAATTTATCTTAAAGCGCTCTCGCTGTGTTTAATTTAAATGCCTAACTTTAGCTATCTGGTTAAATCTCACACTCTCGTGGTCTTGACCCAACCTAATACCCTTTTCTTACTCTCGTAACGAAAAGGTCTATTTTAATTAAAAAGTATCAGCCAGAATGTTAAGTGATTAATTATTTTAGCCTATGGTTATATTTTACCGGTTAAGTTTGTTATAACTACATACCGCCCTAAGGTATTTAGCTACTCATCGAGGTTGAATCAGACACATGGTTAAATAATAGCTTACTCATGGCAGAAAAATAAATAGACATTATAATTAAATTAAAGTGCAATAAATTGAAAAACCTGATTAACAAAAATCTGAGTAGACTCCTTCTTCCACAGACCGGAAGGCTTGGAGTAGGCGGAAATAAAAATTAAAACGAATGCTGAAGGTTGGAAACAAATAAAAGTGTAACAATTCCCTAATGTTGGAAATTGTTACACGGTTGGTTTGGATACAAATAAAACAAGACAGAAAATAAAATAATGCTGGAATAAAAATTCTGGTTCGTAAGGTAATTCGGCAGAGCTTCCGCAGGAAATTTGGATAATGAAGTCTCTCCCTGAGTTCTCTTCCGCTGGTACTATTTATAGAGCCTTTGATGGGCTGGTGTCTTGGTCTTTTGTTTCTTGGGCTTTGCTGAAGTGGTTGAGGAAATGTTGGAATGTGGCAGCAAAAATGGGAGAAGTCGTCTTCACGTGCTGCCTTGAGGAGAATTACTAGGAGAAGTGGTCTTCAGTGGTGGCTTGACGTAGTCTGAGTCAAAACCAAGTTTTATCCTTGTCACGGGCGTGACAAGGGCTTCACGTTCGTTATTTGAGGATTTTAAGTGTCACGGTCGTGACTACTTCCTCACGGTCGTGATGGCCCAAATTTGGGTGTCACGGTCGTGACACCCTTGTAACGACCGTGGCTGTAACAAATTATGCAGACTTTTTGCAGGCTTCTGCCTTTCTTCATTTTCTTGTGGTTTCTTTCGTTCCTTTCTTCTTAATTCATGATTCGGCCTCACATAACGATGTACCTGCAAAATAGTAAGAAAAACTCGAGAAATCGAGCGTTAAAACGGTGAATGCGCGATAAAACGTCAATGAAATCTAGCGATATAATCGATGCATTTTCTCGTCATCAAACTTCCCCAAACTTAAACCTTTGCTTGTCCTCAAGCAAATAGTCGGTTGAAAATCGGCGGACAAGATTTTATTCGCGCATACTCATAACAAACCGTACGGTGGATCGTTTTGTCGGCTAGTCCGGTACTTTGATAGAACACTACCGATACTCTAATGACACAAGCAACAAGCTATGTCGTCGACTTCCCGTCAAGCGAAACAATCGGCGATCACATTACGATTTCACCTAGAGTTTTTCGATCTTATTTCGCCTGGCTTCGTTCTAGCGCAGTCACATTAAGCCCTTTGCCTTCGCACGCACGTAGTGGAGTAGCCGGTTAGCGATTTTGATCCTTTTTTAGCACGGAGTCTGGTACACGAGTGTGGTAACCCTTCATGTTTTATCCGATTCGGAGGTTGTGGGGGATCGAGCCGTAGCACGCCCTACTGAGTTCAGAACCAGTACCTCTGAACCAACTCGAAACGGATTCCTTCTCATATTTCTCGTTTCTTATCTGCGACCGTGTACTTTGGTGCAATTTCTTTTCATTTTGCATCGAGATACGAAGGATCATTATTGATTAGGCATCAAACGCTTATATTCATCGGCTCCCCACGTGGTTTGTGTTCAGACGGTGCTGACTGCTAGTATAAACTACTGGGGGTTACTTTTGAACTGAAACTAAAGGTGCACTCGCAATGGTGATCGGGATGGGATTTCTTAAGCAGGGGGTCGAAGATGTCAAGATTGTATTGGTCTTGTTTAATCGTTCCCGGCTTTGTAGTTACGAGCCATTCGGTGGTAAGTCGGGTAATGCGAGTAATTAAAGATTTTTCTGGTATGGCTTAATAATCGGGGAAAGCTCGAAATTAAAGAAAATAGCGCACAGATTTGCTCATTTCATTAATTTGTTAAAAGGAATACAACGAAATTGAAAGTGCAACAAAATGAAAAAGTGCTGAAATGAAAGGTACCTCTCCCACACTATATCAGACATTGTCCTCAATGTTGTGATATAAATGTGGCACAAATACAGTACAAGGCTAAAATGAAAAACAACATAAAAGGAAACTACTGCTGCTGAGGACCGCGGGCTCGGCCTCTGGTGCGAGAGCGGCGTCTGGAGGGAGTCGCGTCGGGATCAGAGCCGGTGCCGGAGGTAGCAGTAATGCTGATGCGGAGCGCCTCGAGCTCGCCGAAAAGTTCTCCAAATCGCTCATTAGTGGCCTCCTGGTTGGCAGCAATGGTGCCGAGTAAAGCATCATACTGCGCCTTCTGCCGTCGCTCCAGTGCGGCGTTCATCAGGTTCTGCTGATGAATCGCAAGTAGGACCTCCTCAAGTGTGACTGCGGGAGCAGGGGGCTGCCTGGTAGATGTATCGGGGATATCCTGGACAGGCTCAGCTGCATCCATAGCGTCCTGCATCTCGTCCACTGGGGCGTCTGCCTGATCATCATGAACCGGGATGTGATCGGCAGCAGCTGGTAAAACAAAGAGCCAGTTGGCTCGGTTGGATGGGTCGATGCGGGTGCGGGACGGCAGAGTGATGTGGTGGAAAATGGTGCCATTGACAACAGGGCTGTACCTGCCATCCTCTCGCTGCGCGATCAGGTGGGCGGACCGGCAGTAGCTCATGGTCAGGAATTCGGCGGCGAGGTGAGGCTGATTAGCGAGCGCGTCACCAAGCCCCAACTGAATGGCGAGGGTGGTGACAATGCCGCCTATGAAGAACGGGGAGGAGCCTCGGTGCGCAATGGCCTGGATGTGGTAAAGCATGAAGGGGGCAGCGTTGATTGGCTCGTCATGAAGGGCACAGTATAAGAACAGAAGCTCCTTGGAGTTGAGCTTGTGGTTGCTTTCTCTAGCAAAGATTGTGTTGCAGATGACCCGGTGAAAATAGCGGATAGCCGGGTTGTGGATGTGTGTGGCGTTGAGGCTCTGGAATGTGGATGCACGGGTGTTGGTGAGGTCGTGCCATAGAGTGAATGCTTGTTCACTGAAATTATCGGGCACGCGACGGTGGGCTTCGGTGCCGTGATCGAAACCTAACAGCTCGGCGATCCTGGTTTGCGTGAGGTTGAACTCCTGGCCGTGCAATCTGAATGTTACGATGCCGGTAAGCTGACTCTGAGAACCGGGAGAGGTGATGTAACTGTAAGAGCTGAGGAACTCCAGCGTCAGAAGTTCGAAAGTAGGCTGAGGCTGACGACAGAGGTCCCACAGACCGACCTTTTGCAGTAGGCTTTGAACGCTGGACAACATTCCGAGTTCTCGCAGACAGTCAGTGGCAATGTAGCGGGTGGGTTGCAGACTGCGGTTCTGGAAGCGGATGAAACGGTCTCTCTGGGTTACTCCAGCTTCACCTTCTCTAAAAATGATGGAATCCATAACATGCAAGAGTGAAGAGTGAGGGAGGAAGGATTTTGTGAGGTTTTGTGAGAAAAATGGTAGAATGAGGGAGATTGAGGTTCGGGTTAAATACGGGAGAGTGTTAATGAAATGGTTGATGATAATGGAGGATTAATGGGGGTAGTGGAGAGGTTACGGCGGTTGTGGAATGAGTGGGTAGTGTTTTGGGTAGGTTATGAATGGAGAAGAAGAGGGGACACGATGAGAAGCAGTTCTGTTTCTCACGATCCCTGTAATAGAGGTCGTCACGGTCGTGACAGGGGCGTGACGGTCGTGACACGCTAAATGAGCACGTCACGATCGTAAGTTAAGTGTGACGACCGTGAGGGCTTGTTGTGCTGAATAATTCCCAGAAAAGAACATTGTCTCACGTTATGTATAAATTGATAATAATTTATTTTATTTAGTAACACTTATATTAAACACACACCATATTATATATCATTTGCAACAGTAGTATACGAACCTAAGATTGTATACATAAAATAATGTAGTCATACAGTATATGGTCATACAGTATATAGAAAAAGTAGAAAAAGTATATAAGCTGCTAAAAATGAAGAAATAATTGAAATAAAAAGTGCATGGCATAAAGAAAAATTGAAATTACATAAACGGAAATTATGTTATGAAATCGTTGCGAAAGATAAATTTAACTGGAAACGAAAATAATGAGAAAAATAATGAGAAAAAAAAATAATAAACTAAATCACTGATAGCCGTTTCAAAGGCGTTTCTTCAGGTCTTCGATGGCGGAGTCCAAATGATAGAATTGTTCGCAGGCCATGTCAGTCAATCCTATGATGTCCAATCGCATACTCTTAATGTCTTCTTTGAATAGATTAATGTCAGTTTGGTAGGCATTGAGAGTGTGCATGATGTTTTGTAAGTTGTTAGCATAATCTCCTTGATTCGCTCCAGGGGTTTCATGTACTTTGGCAGTTGGGTCAATGTCATGGTAACCAGGGGGTGTCTCAGGGTCAGTTTCAACAGCGGTCATTATATCATCTGTTATCCTGTGAGACTGAGGTGTTTCAGGAGTGGCTGGATAATCAGGTGGGTTTAACTCATAAAGCCAGTTATCCTTATTATGAACACTTACTTTAGCATGATTGGGCAATGTGAACAGGGTGACTACTTCGTTCCGGATCAGGTACTCAAAAGGTGGGCGTCCTAAATTCCTTATGATATGTCTATTGAAGCAGAATTTAAGATTCATTAGGCGGATGGTTCCCAGACGGGTGCACCTGTCCAGTTGGTACCTAAGTCCTAAGGCATCAGCAATCATGGTTACAAGACCTCCTACCACTATAGGTAATTCAGGTTCTTCTTGGATGCGGGTGAAGGTTTGCATCATGAAAGGTACACCATTAACAGATTGTCCAGTAGTGAAACATGACATAATAAATAATTCATCTTTAGAGACTCCGGTAATGTTTTCTTCTTTTCCAAAGAAGGTATGGGCGAGGAATTTGTGGAAGTAACGGAGAGCAGGGTTATGGATCTCATCATTGTTCATGTCATTTGGTTCAGGGTGGTAGTTTCCGGTCAGAGTTCCCCAAAAGAAATCTAGCTCCACATCCATCAATTCTACCTGTGTGGTAGTAAAAGCAAAAGGTCCACTAGGGAATCCTAACAGGTCAGCTAGTTCTTTATGGTTAAAGTCGTATTCTATTCCAAATAGGCGGAAACTAATAAATCCTTTCCTAGACCCAAAACCGCGCTCAGGTAGGTAAAGTAGGGAACTAAGGAACTCAAGGGTGAGCTCGCGGTAAGTCGCAAACTTGTGTTGGATCATTGCATTCTCCCATCCGAGTCGGTTGAACAAGTACATGACACTATCATGTATACCTAAGATTTCCATTGTCCTATCATTTGGGTACAGGGTCAAATCCATTTGCCTCTGTGATAACTCTTCGAACTTCATTCTTTGGTTCCTACCTCTAAATTTGGTTTCCATATAGTTAATTGGTTGGTTAGCCATGGTCAGTGAAAATACGGGGGAAACAAATCAGTGGAAAAGACTTTAGAAAATCTGTAAAAAGTGATTTAAGATAAAAAATAAGAAAATGAAATGCTAAAATGTAATGGCGATAAATGTGATGTAAAATAAAACTGACAAAACAATTTAAACAAATAGTAATACGATAATTAAAAATGCTCTAAAAGAAAAGAATAGTTTAAATAAGTAAATAAGTAAATGGGTTGCCTCCCACTAAGCGCTGTTTTTATTGTCAAAAGCCTGACGTAATGTTTTGGTTTAGATTAATCAGGGGAATTAGTAGACAATTCTAAAAGTTTTTGATTATTCGCATAATCTCTATTTTCAACTTTATGATAGTGCTTTAGACGTTGTCCGTTTACTATGAATGGTTCACTATCCTTACCTTTAATTTCTATTGCTCCACTTGGGAATACTTTAGTTATATCAAAGGGTCCTGACCATCTAGACTTTAATTTTCCAGGAAAGAGCCTAAGTCTTGAATTAAAGAGGAGTACAACGTCTCCCACACTGAATTCTTTCCTGGATAGGCGTTTATCATGCCATCGCTTAGTTCTTTCTTTATATAGCTTAGCATTTTCATATGCATCTAACCTTAATTCTTCTAATTCGTTAATGTCTAGGATTCGCTTTTCTCCTGCAGCATTATAGTTCATATTGAGAGTTCTGATCGCCCAATAAGCTTTGTGTTCTAGTTCTACTGGGAGGTGACAAGACTTTCCATAAACTAGTTTGAAAGGTGTAGTACCTATGGGTGTCTTGTAAGCGGTCCTATAAGCCCATAGAGCTTCATTAAGTTTAGATGACCAATCTTTCCGAGATATGGCGACAGTCTTTTCTAAGATTTGTTTAATCTCTCTGTTTGAGACTTCGACCTGTCCACTTGTTTGTGGGTGATATGGTGTAGCCACACGGTGTCTCACTCCATACTTAGATAGTAGTTTGTCGAAGATTTTTGAAATGAAGTGCGAGCCACCGTCACTTATGACGAGTCGAGGCACACCAAATCTGGGAAAGATTATATTTTTGAAAAGCTTTATTACTACTCGTGTATCGTTTGTAGGAGAAGCTATGGCTTCGATCCATTTCGATACATAATCAACAGCTATGAGTATGTAATTATTACCAAAAGATGATGGGAATGGTCCCATGAAATCTATTCCCCAGACGTCGAAGATTTCTACTTCCAAAATTCCCTTTTGGGGCATTTCATCTCTTCTTGAAATATTGCCAGTGCGTTGACACCGATCGCAATTTATAACAGCGATGTGGACATCCTTCCATAGATTAGGCCAGTATAAGCCGGCTTGCAAGATTTTTGCACAAGTCTTGGAAGTGCTTGCATGTCCACCATAAGGAGATGAATGACATTGAGCAATGACATCTTCTATTTCTTCTTCGGGAATACATCGGCGAAAGATTCCATCTGGTCCTCTTTTGAACAATAATGGTTCATCCCAATAGTACTGTTTCAGGTTATGAAAGAATTTCTTTTTCTGCTGATAGGTTAGATCGGGTGGAAGAGCTCCTGCGGCTAGGTAGTTGACAATGTCAGCGTACCATGGCAGTCCTACAGTTGTCTGTATTGTTTCCACGGGTTCTGGTTCATTTATATCTAACTGCGCTAGGTCGCTTCCTATTTGTGCTATCAGCTGTTCATACGGAAAATCATCGTTAATCGGCACTTGTTCGGGTTTAATACCATCTATTCTAGATAAATGGCCCGCTACGACGTTTTCAGTACCTTTTTTATCTTTTATTTCTAGATCAAACTCTTGTAAGAGTAAAATCCATCTTAAGAGTCTTGGTTTAGCATCTTTCTTAGTTAATAGATATCGGATAGCAGCATGGTCTGTGTAAATGATTATTTTCGCTCCAACTAGGTAAGAGCGGAATTTGTCAAGCGCAAAGACAACTGCTAGCAATTCTTTTTCTGTAGTAGCGTAGTTCATCTGGGCAGAATCCAAGGTTCTACTGGCATAGTAAATCGCATGGAGTTTCTTTTCCTTTCTCTGACCCAGGACGGCGCCTACAACATAGTCACTCGCATCGCACATGATTTCGAAAGGTAATCTCCAGTCAGGGGGTTGCATGATTGGTGCGGTGATGAGGGCTGTTTTTAGAGTTTCGAATGCTTTAAGACAATCTTCATTGAATATGAACTCAGCGTCTTTCATTAATAAACCAGTAAGAGGTTTAGTGATTTTCGAGAAATCTTTGATGAATTGTCGGTAAAAACCGGCGTGTCCTAAAAAGCTTCGTATTTCTCGAACGGTTTTAGGGGGTTGAAGATCTTTTATTACTTCAATCTTAGCTTTATCAACTTCAATTCCCTTGTCTGATATTACATGACCTAATACTATTCCTTCGTTGACCATAAAATGACATTTCTCCCAGTTAAGCACGAGATTCACTTTTACACATCTTTCTAACACCATTTCTAAGTTCGATAAGCATCCTTCAAAGCTCTGCCCGCATACAGAGAAGTCGTCCATGAACACTTCCATGATGTTGTCTATAAAATCTGCGAAGATTGACATCATACATCTTTGAAAGGTTGCAGGAGCGTTGCATAATCCAAAGGGCATTCGCCTATAAGCGAACGTTCCATAAGGACATGTGAATGTAGTCTTCTCTTGATCATCAGGATGGATAGGGATTTGGAAAAATCCTGAGTATCCGTCAAGATAACAGAAGTAAGAATGCTTGGCTAATCGTTCCAACATTTGATCTATGAAAGGTAATGGGAAATGATCTTTTCGAGTGGCTTTGTTTAGTTTATGATAATCTATGCACACTCTATATCCCGTCACTACTCTTTGCGATATCGATTCGCCTTGTGCGTTTTTCACCACAGTGATACCTCCTTTCTTTGGCACTACATGTATTGGACTAACCCATTCACTATCAGAGATTGGATATATTATCCCGGCATCTAATAATTTCTTGACTTCGTCTTTTACTACAGTGCTAAGGGTTGGGTTTATTCTTCTTTGAGATTCTCTGGAGGTTCTGCAATCTTCTTCAAGCAGAATGCGATGCATGCAAACTGAAGGACATATTCCTTTGAGATCAGATATGTTATATCCTAATGCAGTTGGATATTTCTTCAAGACATCTAAAAGTTTCTTTGTTTCTATAGTTCCTAAACTGGAATTTACTATAACTGGTCTTTTACATTCAACGTCTAAGAATTCGTACCTTAGGTTATGAGGTAAAGTTTTTAATCCTAATGTAGGTTTATCTTTACTTGGCATGGGATCCGGTGTAAGTGCTAAACTTTCGCTTAGACTATCATCCTGATACGGTTTTCGCCAATTATCATCTTCGAGAATTGGAGGGATTTGAATTTTCATTATTTCAGAATAAGTGGTCTCCTCCAGTTCCATTTCTCTTACACATTCGTCAATTACGTCCATTAGATAACATGTATCCTCTATAGCTGGTGATTGTAAGAATTGTGTTAAAACAAATTCGACTTTCTCTTCACCTACTTCAAAGGTTAGCTTTCCTCTTTTCACGTCTATTATAGCTCCGGCGGTAGCTAAGAACGGTCTTCCTAGTATGATAGGTGTAGTGGAGTCTTCAGAGATGTCCATGATTATAAAATCAGTAGGAATGTAGAATTGTCCTATACGCACTGGGACGTTTTCTAGTATGCCTACAGGATATTTAACAGAGCGATCGGCTAGTTGAACAGACATTTTAGTTGGTCTTAGGTCTCCCATGTCTAGCCTTTTGCAAATCGTTAAGGGCATAACACTGATACTGGCTCCTAAATCGCACAGAGCTTTGTCAATGACGAATTTTCCTATTACACAGGGTATAGAGAAACTTCCTGGATCTTTTAGCTTAGGAGGCATGTTATTCTGAATTATGGCGCTACACTCGGCAGTAAGTGTAACTGTTCCGTTATCCTCTATCTTTTTCTTATTGGATAAGATTTCTTTTAAAAACTTAGCATACGAGGGTATTTGAGTAATTGCTTCTGTAAACGGAATAGTAATATTCAACTGTTTCAGAAGTTCGAAAAATTTCTTAAATTGACCCGTCGTCTTGGAACTTATTAATCTTTGAGGGTACGGAATTGGTGGTTTATAGGGTGGTGGAGGCACATAAGGTTGTTCTTTCTCCACTACCTCTCGACTTTCATCTTTCTTTTCTTCTGGATCATTCACCACTTCAGTCGGTTTATCCGGTTTTTGGTACATGGCTGGATTGTCAAGTCTTGGATCGGTAGGTCCGTCAAGTTCCTTGCCACTTCTTAATATTACAGCGTTAGCATGTCCTTTCGGGTTAGGTTGAGGTTGTCCAGGGAATACTCCAGCTGGTGCAGCAGTAGGTGCTTGTTGTTGAGCTACTTGTGAAATCTGAGTTTCAAGCATTTTGTTATGTGTAGCTAATGCATCTACTTTGCTCACTAATTGTTTAATCTGCTCACTAGTGTGAATGTTTTGGTTTAAGAAGTCCTTGTTTGTCTGAGATTGGCTAGCTATAAAGCTCTCCATCATCAATTCAAGGTTCGATTTTCTAGGGATATTAGGAGCAGTCTTTTGATATCCTGGTGATGTAGCTGGTGCTTGACCTGGTGCGTAATAAGCATTGTTATTCTTATAGGAGAAGTTCGGGTGATTCTTCCAACCTGGGTTGTATGTGTTTGAGTAAGGGTTTCCTTGAGCATAATTCACTTGATCAGTGGGAGTTCCTGTCAATAGTTGACAATCAGAAACTTCGTGTCCTGGGACTCCACATAACTCACAGTTAGGTGTTACTGCAGCCACGGTGGCTGCAGGTGTTATGGCCAAGTTATCGATCTTTTGGCTTAGTTGGTCAAACTTCGCATTGACTCGGTCCATACTACTTACTTCGTACATACCTCCTTTTGTTGGTTTCTCAGTTGCGACTCTCTCGCTTCCCCAAAGGTAATGATTTTGAGCCATACTTTCGATAAGTGCATAGGCATCTCGATATTCTTTGTCCATCAATGCACCACCCGCGGAAGCGTCAATTGTCATTCTTGTATTGTACAAGAGTCCATTATAGAAGGTATGGATGACCATCCAGTCTATTAATCCATGATGTGGACAAAGTCTAAGTAGATCCTTATAGCGTTCCCAAGCTTCGAATAATGATTCACTTTCTCTTTGCTTAAATCCGTTGATCTGAGCTCTCAGCATAGCGGTCTTGCTAGGTGGAAAATACCTATTCAAGAAAACTTTCTTAAGTTCTGCCCACGTAGTTACTGAGTTCGAAGGCAGAGATTGAAGCCAAGCTCTTGCTCTGTCTCGAAGCGAAAAAGGAAATAAACGTAGTCTAATAGCTTCTTGGGTAACTCCATTGGCTTTTACGGTATCTGCATATTGCACAAAGATCGAAAGATGAAGATTCGGATCCTCGGTAGGATTTCTGGCGAATTGATTTTGTTGCACGGCTGATATCAACGAAGGTTTTAGTTCGAAATCATTTCGGTTGATAGCCGGTGCTGCAATGCTTGAATGTGGTTCACCTTGCGAAGGATTAGCGTAATACTTGAGTGGATGAGTTTGTTCTTCAGCCATCCCTGCGTCTTCTGATTTTACGACTGGTTCAGGCGGATCTAATTGAAGATCTGGAATATTGGAATTATTTTCGAAATCGAATATACGTCTTCTTACGTGTAAGAAGCGTTCCGATTCAGGGATTAGAGGTTGCAAGTCTTCGCTTTTAGAGCGAGTACTTGGCATACACTCGGAGATTAGATTAAATTAAATAGTTGATACCTTAGTCTAGACAATGCTACCTAAGTGCACTAGTAACTAAATTAAGGAATCCCCGGCAACGACGCCAAAAACTTGATGGGCTAAAGACGTGTCTACTTATGCGTCTAGCGGTATCTTACTGCAAGTGCACAGCCTATCGAAGTAATATTTAAGATTATCGATCCACAGGGATTCTACTGTTACTTAGTGCTAGATGAACTTCTAGTTTAGCTAAGGCGAATGGTTGTCACGATTGTTGTTGGTTTTTAAGACTATTAAAGGCGGAAGTAAATTTAAGTTTTAATAAAATAATACTAAGGCGGTCGGTATGTAATTGTACTAACTTAGGTGGGTCAATCTAACCTAGGCTTATAAAGATGTTCACTTAATCTATTCGGTAGAGATTACTAGTATAAATACCCTCAACTCACACTCTCGTGGTCTTGTATCAGATCTTATCCCTAAATCCCTATGCCTGCTCTCGCTAGCCCATAAGTGTTTAGAGGTAATTTTTGGAGACTAAATAATTCTAATTTATCTTAAAGCGCTCTCGCTGTGTTTAATTTAAATGCCTAACTTTAGCTATCTGGTTAAATCTCACACTCTCGTGGTCTTGACCCAACCTAATACCCTTTTCTTACTCTCGTAACGAAAAGGTCTATTTTAATTAAAAAGTATCAGCCAGAATGTTAAGTGATTAATTATTTTAGCCTATGGTTATATTTTACCGGTTAAGTTTGTTATAACTACATACCGCCCTAAGGTATTTAGCTACTCATCGAGGTTGAATCAGACACATGGTTAAATAATAGCTTACTCATGGCAGAAAAATAAATAGACATTATAATTAAATTAAAGTGCAATAAATTGAAAAACCTGATTAACAAAAATCTGAGTAGACTCCTTCTTCCACAGACCGGAAGGCTTGGAGTAGGCGGAAATAAAAATTAAAACGAATGCTGAAGGTTGGAAACAAATAAAAGTGTAACAATTCCCTAATGTTGGAAATTGTTACACGGTTGGTTTGGATACAAATAAAACAAGACAGAAAATAAAATAATGCTGGAATAAAAATTCTGGTTCGTAAGGTAATTCGGCAGAGCTTCCGCAGGAAATTTGGATAATGAAGTCTCTCCCTGAGTTCTCTTCCGCTGGTACTATTTATAGAGCCTTTGATGGGCTGGTGTCTTGGTCTTTTGTTTCTTGGGCTTTGCTGAAGTGGTTGAGGAAATGTTGGAATGTGGCAGCAAAAATGGGAGAAGTCGTCTTCATGTGCTGCCTTGAGGAGAATTACTAGGAGAAGTGGTCTTCAGTGGTGGCTTGACGTAGTCTGAGTCAAAACCAAGTTTTATCCTTGTCACGGGCGTGACAAGGGCTTCACGTTCGTTATTTGAGGATTTTAAGTGTCACGGTCGTGACTACTTCCTCACGGTCGTGATGGCCCAAATTTGGGTGTCACGGTCGTGACACCCTTGTAACGACCGTGGCTGTAACAAATTATGCAGACTTTTTGCAGGCTTCTGCCTTTCTTCATTTTCTTGTGGTTTCTTTCGTTCCTTTCTTCTTAATTCATGATTCGGCCTCACATAACGATGTACCTGCAAAATAGTAAGAAAAACTCGAGAAATCGAGCGTTAAAACGGTGAATGCGCGATAAAACGTCAATGAAATCTAGCGATATAATCGATGCGTTTTCTCGTCATCACCTAACATTTGCTGATGATCTTCTGTTATTCTCAAGAGGTGATCAAGGCTCCATGGAGATTCTGCAGCGCACTATCAAAAGCTTTTTGGATTCAACAGGTATGAAAATTAATCCTTCAAAAAGTAAGGTGTATTTTGGTAGTGTTCCAGATTCTGTTAAGAACCTGATTCTGCAGTTGACTTCTTATAAGGAGGGGACCTTCCCCTTTAGATATCTTGGAGTCCCAGTGACTAGTAAGAAGTTGTCTGTTGTTCATTATATGTCGTTGGTGGATAAATTAGTGAGTAGGATAACTCATTGGAGCTCTAAGCTTCTTAGTTATGCTGGAAGACTACAGTTGATTAAAAGTGTGTTGTTTGCTATTACTTCTTACTGGATGCAGTATATTTGGTTCCCTAAAGCTGTGATTAGCAAAATCAATGCCATTTGTAGATCGTTTCTCTGGACAGGTGGTAGCACTATCAGTAGGAAGAGTCCAATTGCCTGAGACAAGGTGTGCAAACCTACTATTAAAGGGGGTATGAATGTGTTAGATTTAGAGGTTTGGAATAGCATGTTTATGATGAAATTACTCTGGAATATTTGCAAGAAAACTGATGATTTATGGGTTCGGTGGATACACGCCTATTACTTGAAAAAAGAGGACATGACGCATAGAGTGGTTAAGGGATCAGACTCGACTATTTTTAAAACTATTCTTCTGCAGAGGGATAACATAAGGAACATGCAGATTGTTTGGAATGAGATGGTGCAATCAGGGAGATTCAATGGTAGGAAAATGTATGTGAACTTGTTGCCTGCCACACCAAATGTTGTTTGGGCCAAGTTAATTCTCCATAATAGAGCACGACCTCGCGCAATCTATACACTATGGATGATCTGTCATGGGAATTTAGCTATAAAAACTAGACTGTATCGGTTTGGTATGGTGAATAACAATCAATGTGTTTTTTGTTCTGAGGTGGAAACCATTGACCAGCTATTTTTTGAGTGTTCTATTTTGAGGAAGGTCTGGGTTGAAACGCTTCATTGGATTGGTATCCAACACACTCCTGGAAGTTGGAATGAGGAGAACAATTGGATTCTGAATTGCTATGGAGGTAAAGGTTGAAAATCTGAACTTGTTAGATTAGCTCTGACAGAAACATTGCATGAGCTGTGGCTCTTTAGAAATGACTCTTGTTTTAATCAAAGAGATGACAATAGGAATTGTATAGATAGAATTATTAACAACATAGTTTATAGAGGGTGGTCGAGTCCTAAGCTTAGACCACACATAGCTTTTTTGATGGTTCAGTAAGTTTAGGTTTGTTTCCTTGGTGTGGCTGGATCTTTGATCGCCTTGTCGTGTTTTGGTTTTGGATTAATGAAATTTTTTTGATTAAAAAAAAATAATTTATTTTTTGTATGGGTTTCTGTGCAAGATCAGTTTATCTTATTGTAATATACGGTGTATTATGGTGTATGTGAAAATGGTGTAGAAATATATGTTTGGAATAGGATGAATTATTAACTCTATCATGTGTCTGTCAGTTCAGTATCCAAATAATTTCTTTAAATATGTAAAATTCAGTTCACTATCCAAATAATTTCTTTAAATATGTAAAATACAAACGGTAGGAAAATCCTATAAAAGTTTTACATGAAAATAGCATAGTTGTACCAATTACTTTTTTTAATACCAAAACTAAAATTATATTTCCATTTCCGTGTTGTAAAGCGTGGTTTCATTTTTTTCTCAATTATTCAGTAAGTTTTTCTACGTCATTGAACCCATTATTGACCAGTAGAAAAAAACAAAAGTTTCCTTAAATAATCAACCTGTGAGAAAATACAAAATTTATTTTCCATCCATTTTGATATAAGGTTGTATACGATGTAATAAATGGTCAGAAAATTAATATATTAATTATATATGTTAATTACGTCACCAAGCAGTAACTGAGTAACATAAAATCGGCATATAAATACATGGCTTCTCATAATAATTTTATATTGATATCATTTGCTCAATAATAAGGCTTGGTTCAAAAATTCTAGTCATGGCTTTTTGAAAGAGTGATGGGGCTACCTTAAACTCAATAAGCTCAGTGGATTAGAAAGAAGAAAAAAAAGCATAATAAGAGTACAAAAAATGATTAAAAAAGCAGAACCAATCAATATTAAGGGCATCCACACTCATCAACCACATTTTGGTTCTTTAAATGGGACCCACATAATTTTTTATATTATATTACACTTCTATATTTTCTAAGAGCATAATTATCGGTAGATGTAAACCATTTCTACACATATTCCAAAGTCATCATGTCAGAATTAAATGGATAAAAAAACGTTCCTACATTTGCATACGTTTTCACATTTGAGAATGTTTCTTTCCTTTACTTTCCTATTCAATTAATATTAAAATATTATATTTCAAAGGTCAATAATTATATGGACATTTATTTTGAAAATTGGTGGGACCCATTTTAGAATTTTTAATGAGTTGTATGGATATTTGAAATATGTAGTTGAGTTGTTTAGAAAATATAGAAGTGAAATATAATATAAAAAATTATGTGGGTCCCGTTTAAAGAACCAAAATGTGTACAAAAAATGATTAAAAAAGCAGAACCAATCAATATTAAGTGGACTAAAAAGTTAAAAAAAAGTATAATCAATCAATATTAAATGTTCTCGAAAGTAGAAAAAAGCATCATCAATCAATAATAAACCTAGAAAAAAGTACAATCAATCAATAATAAACCTACTAGAAATTAGGAAAAAGTATAATCAATCAATATTAAGCGTACTAAAAAGCAGAAAAAAAAATATAATCAAACAATTGTGAGAGTACACAAAATGATTAAAAAAGCATAATCAATCAATATTAAGCGTACTAAAAAGCAGAAGAAAAAAATATAATCAAACAATAGTGAGAGTATTGAAAATGATTAAAAAAGCATAATCAATTAATATTAAGAGTACTATTAGAAAGTAGAATACCTTGTGGCCAGCAGCAATTACTAATAGTTGCCCATCTTCTGCATGCTTCTTGCCACCCGAAACAGGAGCTTCAAGGAAATCACCGCCTTTTGCTTTGATTGCCTGAACAGAGAAGAAGGTTTTTCAGTTGCAATTCATATGTAAGGTCTTTTGAAAAGTCGATTATCATAGCATTGCTAGGAAAATATAGTTACTACTGAGAACCTTTTGGTTCATATATACACAATATTTTTTGTTTCCTTTTTAACAAAATATCATACATTCAGCAACTGCAGAGTATACCAACCTCGGATATCTTAATAGATGTCTCGGCATCAATTGTCGACATGTCAATATAACCTTTTCCATTAATTTGCTCAAGAACACCATCCTTATCAAACACAACCTAAAAAATCCATCCAAAAGGAATTTCAATATAAGAAACTTAAATAGATTTTATCTCAAAAGACAAATTTCACATCCACCGACCTATAAATCAACTAAAGGATCAGATAACATTGCTATTGTATACTTGCATTTCTTAACAACAGCAGCACCATGCTTCACAAGTTCTTCACACTACAATTAGATCCAACAAAAGTACATAAAATTATAAGCAATCTTGAATAACAGAAGCAGAAAGTGACTAGGTTTTAGGTACCTTGGAGAGGGTTCTGTTCCAAACAGTGACTTTGAAGCCATGGCGTAGAAGGTTAATTGACATAGCTTTGACAACTTGATTGTGGAACTATTGTCAAACATGATGATTGTACCTTGGCTTTGAGTCTCACCAAGCTTGTCAAGAATGCTTCGAAGCCACACTACTTGGCAAGCACACGAGGCTGTTGTAACAAACTCAGCTTCAATGCTTGAAAGAGTCACAACGAGTTGCTTCTTTGAAGACCAGTAGTGCTTTTTCCGTCATCATCATTTCATGCATAATCAGAGTCTGACCACCCTTGCAAGACCATCTCATCATTCATCTTCTACAAAACTCTCAGGTTCATAGTTCATTTTAGACACCTTAGGATTCTTTTTGTAGCTTTCAGGTCAACTTCAATTGGTCCCTACGTGTATCTAGCATACTGAATAGACAAGGTCTGCCCTGGTAGCAAGCAAATACATCAAGCTTCCCACCATCTTATTGTAGCTTTTGACATCAAATTTCGTGCCATTTTCATCCCCATTCAACCTGCAAACTACCACAATAGGATTACAAACCTTATTGCATTGATCCATGTCAAATCTTGTGAGCATTTCATTTGCATATTTCTGTTGCCGAATGAAGATTCCTGCACTTTCTTGCTTTACTTCCACCCCAAGAAAGTATCACATCTTCCATATATCTGTCATGGCAAGCATCTTCCTCATAAAAAAAGTATAATCAATCAATAATAAACCTACTAGAAATTAGGAAAAAGTATAATCAATCAATATTAAGTGTACTAAAAAGCAGAAAAAAAATATAATCAAATGATAGTGATAGTACACAAAATGATTAAAAAAGCATAATCAATCAATATTAAGCGTACTAAAAAGCAGGAAAAAAAATATAATCAAACAATAGTGAGAGTACTGAAAATGATTTAAAAAGCATAATAAATTAATATTGATTACAAACCTTATTGCATTGATCCATGTCAAATCTTGTGAGCATTTCATTTGCATATTTCTGTTGCCGAATGAAGATTCCTGCACTTTCTTGCTTTACTTCCACCCTAAGAAAGTATCACATCTTCCATATATCTGTCATGGCAAGCATCTTCCTCATAAAAAAGTATAATCAATCAATAATAAACCTACTAGAAATTAGGAAAAAGTATAATCAATCAATATTAAGCGTACTAAAAAGCAGAAAAAAATATAATCAAATGATAGTGATAGTACACAAAATGATTAAAAAAGCATAATCAATCAATATTAAGCGTACTAAAAAGCAGGAAAAAAATATAATCAAACAATAGTGAGAGTACTGAAAATGATTTAAAAAGATTAATAAATTAATATTAAGAGTATTATTAGAAAGTAGAAGAAAAACATAATCAATCAATATTAAAGTACTAAAAAGTAGGGGGAAAATATAAACAATCAACTATTTATGAATATCTCAAATAATAAAGATGATTTGATTTGTAAGCTTAAATTTGATTGCATAAGTTAGTTGTTTCAATCAAAATACACTTAAAAGTGTTAAATTATGATGACATGAACAAATAAGTTTAAAATAATATTTGAAGAGTAAAAATAAGGTCATGCTTTTAAGAACATTGCTACATATCTGGGAAAACATCAGACGCATTTGAAAAAACATCAGACATAAAGTCGTATCTGGAAGAACATCAGATAGACACAAAAGAGGTTTCTGAAGACATATTAGAAGCAAAGACTCAATCTGAAAAAACATCAGAAGAGAAAAGTAATATCTGGAAGAACATTAGATACGCACAAGGGGGATTCTGAAAAAACATCAGAAGAAAAAGACACATCTGCAAAAACATCAGACGACAAAAGAGGTGAAATTCTGGAAAAGTAACAGATAAATTCTAGAAGGACATCAGAACAAAGACTCAATCTGGAAAAAAAATCAGAGAGATAAACATATCTAGTAAAACCTCAGAAAGATTCTGGAAAAACGTCAGAATCATAAAGACATATCTGAAAAAAAAAATATCAAATAAGTTCTGGAAGAACATCAGAACAAAGACTCAATCTAAGAAAACATCAGAGAGAGAAACATATCTGGAAAAACCTCGGATAGATTCTGGAAAAACATTAGAATCACAATGGAAATATCTGGAAAAACATCATATAGATTCTGGAAGAACATCAGAACAAAGACTCAATCTGGGAAAACATCAGAGAAAGAAACATATCTGGAAAAACCTCAGATATATTCTGGAAAAACATCATAATCACAAAGAAATATCTGAAAAACCATCAGATAGGTTTTGGAAGAACATCAGAACAAAAGACTCAATCTGGAAAAACATCAGAAAGAGAAACATATCCGAAAAAACCTCGGATAGATTCTGGAAAAACATCAGAATCACAAATAAATATCTGGAAAAACATCATATAAGTTCTGGAAGAACATCAGAACAAAAGACTCAATCTGAAAAAACATCAGAGAGACAAATACATCTGATAAAACTTCGGATATGTTCTGGAAAAGCATCAGATAAGTTTAGGGATGGCAACGGGGCGGGTCGGGGGCGGGTTTTACTATACCCGCTTCCATGTAACACACCCGCCCCCGCCCCCGAACCCGACCGGGCGTAAAAATTTACCACCCATACCCGCCCCCAGTAGAGAACGGGTGCACCCGCCCCGCCCCCACCCGAAAAAAATAATTTCTTTTTAATTACAATAAAATTTAATAATTTAATTAAAAAACTGATTATTTTAATAAATTATTTATTTATTTAATTAAAAATTTAATTAGTAAATGAATATTAACTTGATTAATTTAATTATTTTAATTGTAATAAAGGTATTAATAATTTAATTAAGAATATAATTAATAAATGAATATTAAAATAAGTAAAATAAGAGAATTAAATTAAAATAAATTATTCGGGGGTGGGGCCGGGTGCGGGCGGGTCTTAGTGTCTCCCCGCACCCGTAATTAAAAATCAGATTTTTCCCGCACCCGCACCCGCACCCGTACCCACTCAAATCGGGTTTTCCCCGCTAATTTCGGGCCGGGTCCGGCCGGGCCCCGACGGGTCTGGTTTTTTTTGCCATGCCTAGATAAGTTCTGTAAGAACATCAGAACAAAAGACTCCATCTGGAAAAACATCAGAAAGAGACAAACAAAGGGTCATTTGGAAAAACATCAGATCACACACAAAGAGAATCTTGGGAATACGTCAAAATGCAAAAGAATATCTAGAAAAACGTCAAATAACACAGAGAATATTTGTTTGGTAGGTGCCAAATGAGTTGGACTTTGACCACAAGGTAAGACGTGGATAACAACACGACCTCTAGAGAGTGCAAATGAGGATGAAACACTCATGGTATGCATATGTATATGAATTATGCAGATGATATATGATCAAATGCAAATGCAGATGCTGACGACACGACTCGATTCTTTTTTGGGGGAAGAGAAGATTGGAACGCTGATTCCTCAACACGGAGATCATTGTCATTCTGCTTGGAGACTAAAGAATCTATTGCTTTATCACACTAGTAAACTGTATCAAGTTGATAATCCTTTGGGAAGGAAGAAAGACTGCTTGGGGATTCTTCAAGTAAACCACCCCAGATTAGCGGCTTGTTGTAGATGAACTGATAATTGCTCCAGGTTTCCTGATATTGAAATTCTTGCTCTGCTCAGCGCTTAGGAAGCCTTCCCCAACATGAGTCTTGAAAGATCTTCTGGATAAACCAAATCCGAGAAAAACTTGCCCTGAACAAATCTTGAACTGATTCTTCAACAGAATGTGAAAAGAGTTTGCTCCTAATAGGATCACCGACCAAATTTCTCAATTGTTTGAAAATTCCTTGAGAGGAAAGCCAGTTTGCAAACAAAAGTGCTCATACAAACATGGTAAGTTCAAACTTCATGCAAATTTTGAAATCAAAATAATTTTTGAAAGATGCAAAGCATAAGTCACATGTCAGAACACAGCGGTTCAAAACATGGAAAGTGAAAAGTAAAAGCAATAGTGGTAATGCTAAAATAATTGATCTGCAAATGTCTTTTGGAGTCAGTTTACGCAACCTTGTTATAGTATGCTTTCAAAATAACCTTGCTTCAGTTAGGTCTATTGAGGGTTGTAACGTGGCCTGGTTCATGGTTTATGAAACAAAGGATAAAGGCTCAAAGTTTATTTTTTCTCACCCAATCTTCGTGATGATATTCAGTCATATGCTTAGCTAACTCGGACTAATGCACTCAGGTTCCTATAGGTTAGGAATTGCAATGATGATAGCCATAATGATGGTTCAAAAGCCCAGTTCTGCCTAAGTCTCCTTCATAGGTTTTGACTTAGCGGGCTTTTTATTTTGATTTTTTTATAGAAATAAAGAGACTGACTACCTGACTTAATGATTACGGCGAATCGTCCTTGGCTTTTAACTTGATATGCATCTTCGACACTTGCTTGCTATGTGCGAATGAAAACTTGTGAGTGCAACCTTTATATGAAAGGTGTCTTACATGAACACACAACCGAGTTAACTAAGAACTACCCACACCAAGGTTAAGATTGCAGGTTTTTTTTGTAAAGAAATAAACTCCTACTTCTAGGCTCGAAGGGGTTGACAAGGGAATAACTTCCTTATTTCTCCAGTGTTTGGGAGTTGAAACAATGCCTTACATCGTCAGCAAATTTTAATCAAAAGCATACTGACAGTAGTTATGAATATAACGTTTTCATCATCCTCCCTCAAATATTTGCATGTCAAAAGTTTGAACAAAAGGTGCATATAAAGCATAAAGATGCAAATACTGGACAAAATGAATTGAATCAAAAGTTGCAATGCTCATTTCATTAATTATGAAAGTACAAACATAATTTGAATACAAATGCTACTACAAAATAAGGAAAGTGCAAACAACAAGAAACATGGCCTAGTGACTAATCAGTAATATGAGATGTCCTGTCTGAAACACTGGCTTTTAGGAAGATAGTCTGCTGAGGTTGCTCTCCTCTTGCAATCAGAACTTGGAGCATCTCGATGAGTCTAGTCATGCCTGATTTAAGATCGTCGATTTCCATCCTGGTCTCTGCATTATGTACCTCTTGCTCTGACATTATGCGTCTGTAGTTAGCTCTATTCCTATATCGATGTCGAAGAATCAGCGTGACGACTAACAAGTGACACTGGAAGATAGAGACAACTGGAAATGAATCACTGGAAAAACAAATGGTATGCAATGGATCATGCAAAGATTCAAATGATATGCAATGCGATACAATACAGGATGCAAAACACACATAGCAGGATCAAAGGTTCAAGGTTACGGCATGGAGTCGGGGTAAAGAACCAACCAAAGGGTGTGTACTAAGGGTAAAGCATCTGCACAACGAGTTCTAACAAGGTTCCTAGAGTCATCGATAAATCTTTCGGATATTATCAACTTACACAACTACTCATGTGAGTCAAAAATATTCTCAAGATAAACTTGTCTGAGTGTAGTATCGTGTATCAATATATCGGGACTACTCACCCACAGTCATTGCACTACGTCATAAAAGGCCAAGTGGGGTAAGTGGATAACTAAAAGGTTTCTCAGTGTCACGGACTCCCGGGTCAGAAAAAGTAATGAACGTATGACTACTCATACGCCATCAGTAATCCCAAAGGGGCTTCGACTGAACGCGGTTACATCATATGTCAAACATGTTAGGATTACTCTCAACCGTCAACTATTGATCATACCACAATCCTATCATAAATTCACTCAAGTATGGGTTAGGACTTATCTCATCATTCAAAGGACATAACCCTGTACACAGAAAACAACCAGGCACAAGTAGATATATGTATAAAATATATACAAATATACAAGTATAACAACAAACAAAAATAGCAACACAAATATAACAAGTTAGGCTCAACCCACTGAACAATTTCCCCAGTGAAGTCGCCATTTCTGTCGCAGTGAGAATCAGATATCAAACTATTGAATTAACTTGAATCACAAATCATAAAATATCACCACCGGTCTTTAATTTATCCGAGGGAGGGGAAAAAGAAAGAATAACCCATAAATAAAATACAAAGTAAAAAAGCAAGGCCTAAAGCTAAGCAAAAGAGAGATCAAAGGTACGGGGGTTGGTTATACTAAGGGAAGATACTAGCACCCTAAGCATCTGTAGTACTCTACAGGAACCTCTTGAAATTTTTGTGTCATTGCTAAAATTGATTTCTAAAGGTAAGGATGGGTAAAGTAAGGAGAAAAGGTGGAAAAAGAAAAAGGTAAAAAAATAAAGAGGTAGCTCGCTAGGATCTCGCAATCCTATGCCTACGTATCCTTAATAGGAAGTCAGAGCAATCATAGTTCAGAACTACGATGAAAAGGGTGAAAAAAAAGAAAGAGTGCTCGCCAAGGATCGGGGCCTTATGGCTACATATTCTCAAGCAAAACTTGAGAAATCAGAGCGTCCGTAGTTTGTGAAACTACGGGTGGAAAAAAGAGAAGGTTGAAAAAAGAAATGGTTGTGAAACGAGGGAAAAAAGAAAAGGTTGAAATGAGGGAAAAAAGAAAAGTGTGCTCGCCAAGGATCGAGTTCTTGTGTGTCGCTACTGCGAAAAAGGGCCGACGGAAGACAGAAGAGTCGCCACCATTCGTTATTTATCCCAAAGAGAGGGAAAGGAAACGATCAGAGAAAACCTACAAAAAAAGGAAAAAGACAGGTCATCGCAACCAAATCTTGGGTTCGAGAGTTGGTTACGCAAGGGGAAGGTATGAACACCACTCACGTTCGTTGTACTCAACGGGATCCACGCTTGTTATCTATCTAAAAGGGTGTTAAACTATAAGGCAGGTCACAGGGACAAAAGAAAATAAAAGAGACTCGATAGAGCATCGCCGCTCTATACCTACGTATTCCCTCGTGCAATGGGAAAGTCAGAGTCAACATAGTTCGGAAAATTATAGGTGAAGGTGGGGAAGGTTGCTCGCCAAGACATCGTCGTCGTGTGCCTACATATCCTCGTCTGGTACGAGAAATCAGAGCAAACGTAGTTCGGGATGACACGACCACAGGTTGGTTCAAGTGTTTTACCCGAGTAGGGTTAAACCTTCGTTCTAGCAGTTAGGTGTATTGTTGCTTGACCATTGGAGACTTAGGCGTTACCTGTTTGCGGTAGAACTAAGAGTTAACAACACTCTCTTTGAAAATGATTTTCAAATAATCCCGAAGGATAAAAAGGTTTGATGTTTGTTTTTGAGTCTTTTATGAAGAATAAGTGAATTGAATTGTGTTTGTAATTCATGTTACAGTAAAGACTATGACTTAGGAGAGAATGCGTCGCATATTGCCCAATGGGCATACGCTAAACAATCTAGACAATTGAGAGGAGGCCCCCCAATCATCATTTCCCAAATACTTAAGGCTCGTAGCGTACAACACTTATTATCCTTTATTACATGTTTTGAAGAAGTTTTGAGATGGGAAGAGAAGACACAAACTCTAAGGGGAAACTAACTCAACCCTAATGTTATCATGCAATGTGCTCCTTGTTAGAACACAGATTAGTGTTTAATATATCTCTATGTTTTGATGATAACATTAATGAAATTTTGTATTCAGAAAATATATACTCTAATTTTGTTCAAGTATTTTTGTTTTAGATATTAAATTAAATATTCTTATGGAAGAAAAAATGCATCTGAACATTACTCTACGCAAAGCTCTGAAGCATCAGAAGCAAGTCATCAGAAGACTCTGAGCGCTGTTAGAAAAGACTCTGAAGCAGAAGCTGCAGAAGACTCTGAAGTGTGGCTGAAGACTTTGTATGAAGAGTTTCAAGCATTGTTTCAGAAGACTCTGGAAGTACTTTATGCTGCAAGTACAGAGGCTCTGATCTTCAAACTCTGCTCTAATTGATATTCACTCTGAAGCACATTGGCTGCAAAACTCTGATAACATCAGACTCTGATGTTGATAACTTTGAGATAGAAGCTTGTTGAAGAAGATGGTATTCAAATAAAGATCCGTTGGTATGTTCCTTGTCTTTATTTGAACGACTCTTTCCTTATTCATGTATGGCACAGGAAATCAGACAAAAGGGATTTGTCTGAACATTCCTCTTCTGGGAAAGCTAAAGTCAATAGAAGACAAAAGGCTACATCTACTCTGTTACGCACAGTCTTCAAGCATTGGACTTTCAGCACTATAAAAGCAAGCCTTCAACAACTCTTCAAAGTTGACGAATTAATTGAGAAATCAAATTAGAAAACTACTCTCAAGCTCTCATACAATATACTTCATAAGCTTAATAGTTTTTATTCGTTCTTAATCTAAGTGTAAAAATCACAGTTGTGATATAGCTTTTTAGAAGCATCTTAAACACTTGTTTAGTTTACATTATTTGTAAAAAGGTTCCTTAAGAAGACCAAGTTGTGGTCAGGATTTCTTGAGAAGACTAAGACAGTTGTTCTTAGTAGTTGACACTGTAATCAGTTTGAATATAGTGGATTAAGTCCTTGCTGAAAAAGGCAAATCACCTTGGTAGGGTGGAATGGATTAGTTGAGTTCAACGAACCAGGATAAAAATACTGTGTTGTTTTTATTGCCATAATTATTTCAAAACCCTTATTCAACCCCCCTTCTAAGTGTTTTTCCCACCTTCAGTTGGTATCAGAGCTCCGGCTCTGTTGTACTATTACTTAACCGTGAAAGAAAAAAGATCCAGTGGAAAAACTCTTGATATATTTTTGGTTGATACATTATAGCTGAAGCTTCAACATCCAACAACAAATATGAAGACAGAGATAGAATCAGCACCAAACCTCCCATGTTTGATGGTGAGAGGTTTGACTACTGGAAAGATAGAATTGAAAGCTTCTTTCTAGGATATTATGCTGACCTTTGGGACTTGGTCATTGATGGTTATACTCACCCCACTGATGGGGATGGTAAGAAGATTGACAGAAAGTCAATGACTGAGGCTCAGAAGAAAGAATTCAAGAATCATCATAAAGCAAGAACCATTCTATTAAATGCTATATCTCATACTGAGTATGAAAAAATTACAAACAGAGAAACAACATTTGATATGTTTGAATCTTTGAAGATGACTCATGAAAGGAACTCCCAAGTGATCGAGACCAAAGCTCTGGCGCTGATCCAGAAATATGAAGCCTTCAAAATGGAGGAATCTGAATCTGTAGAAGTTATGTTCTCTAGATTCCAGATTCTCACAGTTGGCTTGAAAGTTATAGACAAAGGTTACTCCACTGCTGATCATGTCAAGAAGATCATCAAAAGCTTACCAACTAGATGGAGACCAATGGTCACAAATCTGAAGCTTGCAAAGGATCTGAACAAGATCACGCTGGAGGAACTGATCAGCTCCTTGAGGAGTCATGAGATTGAACTAGAAGAAGACGAACCTCAGAAGAAAGGTAAGTTTGTTGCTTTAAAGTCTAACAAATCTTCCAAAGCTTTGCAGGTTATAGAAGAAAGTTTTGAAGAATCTTCTTCTGAAGAAGAAGATGAATTGTCCCTGCTGTCCAGAAGGATCAACAAAATCTGAAAGCATAAATAGAAGAAGTTCAGAAACTTCAAAAAACCAGATCAACGTAAAGAGTCTTCTGGACACAGAAGATCTGGAAAGAAAGAGGTGGTCTGCTATGAGTGCAAGGAACCTGGGCACTATAAGAATTAATGCCCAAAACTTTTGAAGGAAAATCTAAGAAAGAAGTTTGATAATAAGAAGAAAGTTATGATGGCAACATGGGATGATTTAGATGCATCTGAATCTTCATCAGAGTCAGAAGAAGAATGTGCAAACATGGCACTTATGGCTGACGTGGAGGACTACGCAGAAACATCTGGATCTGAATCAGAATCTAATTTTGAAGAGATGTCTTTAGCAGCAAAGTCAAGACACCAATCATGGTACCTGGACTCTGGCTACTCACGTCACATGACGGGAATAAGGTCTATGTTCCAAATCCTGGAACTTAGATCTGGAGGAGACGTCAAGTTTGGAGGGAACCAGAAGGGAAAAATAGTTGGCTCTGGAACTATTGGTAATGGTAACCTTCCTTTCATATCTAATGTCTTACTAGTAGAAGGATTAACACATAACTTATTGTCCATAAGTCAATTAAGTGACAATGGTTATGATAAAATCTTCAATCAAAAATGTTGCAAGGCTGTTAGTCAAAAGGATGGCTCAATCCTCTTTAATGGAAAAAGGAAGAACAACATTTACAAAATCAATCTTTCAGAACTTAAGGTTCAAAATGTAAAATGCCTTATGTTTGTTAATGATGAGCAACGGGTCTGGCACAGAAGATTGGGGCATATTAGTATGAGACGTATATCTCAGATTAATAAACTCAATCTGGTCAGAGGACTTCCTCAGTTGAAGCTCAACTCAGATGCTTTTTGTAAAGCATGTCAGAAAGGAAAATTTTCAAAATCTTCTTTTAAAACTAAAAATGTCGTTTCAACCTCAAGACCATTAGAGCTGCTTTATATTGATCTGTTTGGACCAGTGAAAACTGCACCCATCAGAGGCAAGAAGTATGGATTAGTCATTGTTGATGACTACAACAGATGGACATGGGTAAAATTCCTAAAACACAAGGATGAGTCACATTCTGTGTTCTTTGACTTCTGCAAACAAGTCCAAACTGAAAAAGAATTTAAAATTGTTAAAGTCAGAAGTGATCATGGTGGAGAATTTGAAAATAAATTTTTTGATAAATATTTTAAAGAAAATGGCATTGCACATGATTTCTCCTGCCCTAAAACTCCTCAACAGAATGGAGTTGTAGAGAGGAAAAATAGAACAATGCAAGAAATGTCCAAAACCATGATCAACGAGACAAACATGGCAAAACATTTTTGGGCAAAAGCAATTAACACAACTTGCTATATTCAGAACAGAGTGTCTGTAAGACCTCCTCTGGAGAAGACTCCCTATGAATTGTGGAGGAATAGAAAGCCCAACATTTCTTATTTCCATCCTTTTGGATGTGTATGTTTTATGTTGAATACTAAAGAGAATCTAAACAAGTTTGATTCTAAAGCACAAAAGTGTTTCATGCTTGGGTATTCTAAACGCTCTAAAGGCTACAGAGTATATAATACTGAGACACAAATTGTGGAGGAATCAATTCATGTTAGATTTGATTATAAGCTTGGCAATCAAAAGCCAAAGCAGCTTGAAAATTCTGCAGATAGAGAAGTCAATCTCACAGACTCTGAAGACTCAGAGGCAGATAAGGCTCAAGTGAAAGAATCAGAAGCAACACCGGATGCAACTCCATTGGCTTCTCAAATGAACAGTTTGAATATTTCTGAAGAACCAACTGTTAAAGGATCATCCAGAATCAAATCCTCTCATCCAGAAGAGATGATAATTGGAAAGAAGGATGACCCTATCAGAACAAGATCTTTTATCAGATCATCTGGAACATCTTTATTTGGTCTGGTGTCAGTCATTGAACCAACCTCTGTAGATGAAGCTCTGCAAGACAATGATTGGATACTTGCCATGCAAGAGGAGCTAAATCAATTCACAAGGAATGAAGTTTGGGATCTGGTTCCAAGACCAAAAGGATTCAATATAATTGGAACTAAATGGGTCTTCAGAAACAAACTGAATGAGCAAGGAGAAGTTGTAAGAAACAAAGCAAGGCTAGTTGCTCAAGGATATAGTCAGCAAGAAGGAATTGATTACACAGGGACTTACGCTCCTCTGGCCAGGTTAGAGTCTATATGCTTACTTATATCTTTTGTTGCACAAAGTAACATCACTCTTTATCAGATGGATGTTAAGAGTGCCTTCTTAAATGGTATTATAGAAGAGGAATTTTATGTCCATCAACCTCATGGTTTTGAAAATGATAAATTTCCAGAACATGTTTTCAAACTTAAGAAATCACTCTATGGTTTAAAACAAGCTCCCAGAGCTTGGTATGAAAGATTGAGTAATTTTCTCCTGGAAAAGAATTTTATCAGAGGCAAAGTGGATACAACTCTCTTCTGTAAATCATTTAAGAAAGACTTGTTGATTTATCAAATTTACGTAGATCATATTATATTTGGATCTACCAATATTATGCTTGGAAAGGAGTTTGCTCTATCTATGCAGGCTGAATTTGAGATGAGCATGATGGGAGAACTTAGATTCTTTCTGGGAATTCAAGTGAACCAAACTCCATAATGCACCTACATACATTAGGCTAAGTATGTGAAGGAGCTTCTGAAGAAGTTTAACATGATTGAAAGCAAATTAGCAAAGACTCCAATGCATCCTACAAGCACTCTGGGTAAGAAAGAGGTAAGTAAAAAGGTAGACCAGAAGCTCTACAGAGGTATGATTGGTTCTCTTCTGTATTTGACTGCTTCTAGACCTGATATCCTCTTTAGTGTTTGTCTGTGTGCTAGATTCCAATCAGATCCTAGAGAATCTCACTTAACAGCTGTTAAGAGGATTCTGAGGTATCTGAAAGGTACTACTAATGTGGGTTTGTGTTACAGAAAATCTGATGAATTTAAATTAGTTGGATTCTGTGATGCTGATTACGCTGGAGACAGAGTTGAAAGAAAAAGTACTTCTAGAAGCTGTCAGTTTCTGGGAAGTAACCTAATATTTGGTACAGCAAGAAGCAACCCACAATAGCTCTTTCAACCACATAAGCAGAATATATAGTTGCAGCTGGTTGTAGCACTCAGATGATATGGATGTAGAGTCAACTAGAAGATTATCAGATATATGAGAGTAACATTTCTATCTTCTGTGATAATACTTCTGCTATATTCTTATCTAAAAATCCTATTTTACACTCTAAAGCTAAGCATATAGAAATTAAGCATCACTTCATTAGAGACTATATTCAGAAGGGAACTTTAACCTTAAACTTTGTTGATACAGACCATCAATGGGCTCATATCTTTACTAAATCCCTTGCTGAAGATAGGTTTAAATTTATTCTGAAAAATATAAGTATGGATTTTTGTCTAGAATAAAGTATTTATCAGAAGCAAATTTACTCAGATGCGAAATGCTTAAACTCTGAAGTATTACTTCTGTTAATTTCTTTGATTATTCATTTGTGTGTATCTGAATTAACAAGCCTTAGAGGATCTGAACGTTGGCTAACGTTTCATTTCTCAAAGAGTTTCAGAAGCACATGCAAGCAAACACGTGTAACCCTGAATCTGAAAAGGTGGAGTGCACAACACTGAAATGACGTTTGAGGTAGTGTTTTGAATAATCTTCTCTCGTTTCCCCCCCAATTTGTCAGAATTATTAATTGCTTGAAATGATTATATTCTTTTTATTTAATGCAATTAAATGCTAAGTGTAAATGTGCTGAACGTGTGACTCTATGTGTGCCTTAATTTCTTCTATAAATTCCACAACACATCACTTCTCACACTTTTCACTCTCTCACACTCTTGTATGCATTTCTGTTTGTTCCACTGCTTTCATCTCTCTCCTAAACCCAAAACCATTCGTAACCCTAAATCTCTCTCAAGAACAACAATGGCTACTTGTTCATCAACTTCTGCTCAGTTTCAATCAACAATGGTTGTTGTTTAATCTTCTAACATGGGTGTTGTTCCTTTCAAAGAACCTGTTAGAACTCTTCTCACACCAGTTGACAAGCTTGAAGTTTTGTGTGAATCAATGGTGAATTTTGACTCCATGGCTGATAATGGGTTTGATTTGCATCCTATTGTTGATGCTCAAGGCTGGGTGAAATACTTTGATAGACTGTTTGGACCAGTTTATCCATATTTGGTGAAAGAATTTTGGATTCATGCATATGTCTATCCCAAATTCATAGTCTCTTCAGTTTTGGGAAAAGATATTATTATAACAGAAGATCTGATCAGGAAGCTCATAGGGTATGAAGAAACTGGTGGAGTTTCTCATCATGCCATCTGGGCGTGTTGATATGGATGAAGTGTATGATGAAGTGATTACATCTGGACAAGCTTCAAACAAGTTTAAGGATCTGAAACCTGAATACAAGATCTGGGCCAAGATTTTTCTGGGTTGTATACATCACAGAAAATCAACCAACTCTCCTGATTATGTTAACAATGATCAGATGTACTTCATGTTCTGTCTGAGTTAGAGCACAAAGGTGGATCTGCCACACATTCTCTTCATGCATCTGTGGAACCACATTAATGCATCCAGAGAATCTATCAAGACCAAAGGTCAGAAGATCAGAACTTGGATTCCTTTTGGAAGGCTGATCTCAGATATTCTGATTGAGAATGGACTGGTGGCTCATTTGCATGAAGCTGGATTGAAATAAGAACTTGCTTCTATTATAAGAAAACCTCTGAATGGAAAGAGTCTCTAGAGGATGAAAGTTGTAGATGAACTTGCATCTACACCTGCTAAGCTAAATGTGGAAGAAGTTAGTCAAAGAAGGATTCCTCTGACTGGCTTTCCTATCTTTTATGCTGAAGAACTTATTGAAGCTATCTTGGAATACATTGCCCTATGCAAGGTAGATGGAACACCTGTTCCTGCTGATATTCTGCTACGTGCAAAAGAACCGGTACTAGATTTTTATGAGGAAAATCTGAGGAAGAGAAAACAGGCTTCAGAAGAAGAATCTGCAATCAACAAGAAGCAGAAAATATCTGAAGAACCCAAGAAGAAGAAGAAGAGAAAAGCTTCTAGAGAAGCTTCCCCTGTCACAATCAAGCGTGTCAAGAAGACAGGTATTAATTCATCTTTACCTAGTATTTATGAATTAGTAACAGAATATTCAACTGTTAGCTCTGTACCTATACCTTCTGTACCACTTCAACCTCCATCATCTGTACAAATTTCATCTGAACCAAAAACCACATCTGAACCAATTCAAACTGAATCTGTTACCACACCTTTACAATCATCTGAACCACCAACTCAAACTGAACCCATAACATCTGAACAACCTGAACCAACACCAAAAGAACCAACACCATCAGAACCACAACCACAAGAACTAGAACCACAACAACCAGAACCACAACAACCACAACCAGAAGAACATTTTCCTTCTGATCCATAACCAGAAATTCCTCAACCATCTGAATCAAATATTTCTGATTCAGATATTTTGGACATCCAACCCCTCAAAACCCTTTATGACGTTTCTTCTACATCTTGTCACACTACAGATTCAGGTGATTCTACTGAATCTGACTTACCCCTAGAAGTAACCTTTATCCTTTCTCAACCCACTCTAAAACCAAGACCTACCTCTGCTTTTATTTCTTTTGCTTCGTTTAAACCTTTTCCATCTGATGACCTTCCCTCTGGACTAAAACTTAAAAACTTTTATCCAAAACCTAAGGCTATCACTTCATCTTCTGAACATCCATCATTTCCATCTTATCCTCGTCATATGTTCATTATCCCCACCTTTACTATACCACCCTCACCAGAACAACCCAAAACATCACCTCTGGAAGCCTACCTGAAACCTAAACCAAGGCTGAATGTTGATGTTCTGATTGCTAATTTTGAAAATGAAATAAAGATAAATTTAGATGTTGTTAAGGAGAAATGCCTCAGAAGCATTAATCCAGATGGCTATGATGCTATTTGGAATAGCTTCATATCCAGATTCAACTATGTTGCTTCCAATCTGAAGAACATTTGCTCTGATGATGCAAAAATCAGATTTGCTGAAGTAGTCAGAAATACTCTCTAGAACGTTAGCAGAACGCCAACCCTTGTTCTGGAGAATACACCTCCTTCTGAAGTATCTGATGCCTCTGTGACTATTGAAGAAGCTAGAATTGAAGAAGTTTCTACAGAAGAATCTGCTGAAGAAACTCTGGTTAATCATCAGTCTACTCTGATGGTTTTGGAACAAGCATCTGACTCTGTGATCCAAGAAACTGCATCTGCTATGGTCATTGACACTGCTCCAGCCTCTGCATCTGCATCTTCTCCTACTTCTTCTGAGATCAAGAAAGAGAATCCAGACTTAGAGGAAAAGTTTTCTCAGTTAGAGGCCAATAACCCTGAGATAAGAACGTGGATGGTTAAACAGGAACAAACTACAGATGAGATCAAAACTTGGATGGCTAAGCAAGAGGAATCTACTTCTGAGATTACAAACCTTCTGAAGATGATTGTTTCTCGCCAACCTTAGTTTTTTTATCTTCTATGTTTGTGCACTTTAAGTGTTGTTATGTTCTGTTTCTGTATCTTCTGAATTATGTTTTGTTCTGTTGATGTATTCTGATTATTTATTATCAATGAATCTGAATGTTTTCCTTTATTTATTTATATCTTTTCTTCTGTTATCCTTTTTAGGTATTTAAAAGTTTTATTTTTGATTATGACAAAAAGGGGGAGAAAATGAAATTCTGATTGTTCAAATAAACAGTTACTAAAATGGAATTCAGACATAATTAATTATAACTAACAGTGATTTTTTAGTCTTTCAGAACTATAACGTATCATCTGACAAAATTTATTGAAGTTACCCTGAGAATCCCCAAACCAGACCTAATCCAAACCAGACTCTGATTCTGAAATGTTAATACAAACCAGGCTCTGATTCTGAAACGTTAAACCAGGTTCTGATTACCAGGCTCTGATTCTGGAAAGTAAACCAGGATCTGATTCTGGAAAGTAAACCAGGCTCTGATTCTGGAAAGTATATTCTAACCAGGCTCTTATTCTGAAGTTTACTTATGCAAAAAGGGAAGTATTTATTTCTATTAGAGTATTCATTTCAGGGGGAGATTCTTTATCTCAGGGGGATTTATATATTTATCCTTTTATTGAACAAAATTTCATATGTTTTTGTCATCATCAAAAAGGGGGAGATTGTTAAATCACAGATTGGTGTTTAATATATCTCTATGTTTTGATGATAACATTAATGAAATTTTGTATTAAGAAAATATATACTCTAATTTTGTTCAAGTGTTTTTGTTTCAGATATTAAATTAAATATTCTTATGGAAGCAAAAATGCATCTGAACATTACTTTACGCAAATCTCTGAAGCATCAGAATCAAGTCATCAGAAGACTCTGAGCGCTGCCAGAAAAGACTCTGAAGCAGAAGCTGCAGAAGACTCTGAAGCAGAAGCTGCAGAAGACTCTGAAGCAGAAGCTGCAGAAGACTCTGAAGCAGAAGCTGCAGAAGACTCTAAAGCGTAGCTGAAGACTTTGTATGAAGAGTTTCAAGCATTATTTCTGAAGACTCTAGAAGTACTTTATGCTACAAGTACAGAGGCTCTGATCTTCAAACTCTGCTCTAATTGATATTCACGCTGAAGCACATTGGCTGCAAAACTCTGATGACATCAAACTCTGATGTTGATAACTTTGAGATAGAAGCTTGTGGAAGAAGATGGTATTCAAATAAAGATCCATTGGTATGTTCCTTGTCTTTATCTGAATGACTCTTTCCTTATTCATGTATGGCACAGGAAATCAGACAAAAGGGATTTGTCTGAACATTCCTCTTCTGGGAAAGCTAAAGTCAATAGAAGACAAAAGGCTACAGCTACTCTGCTATGCACAATCTTCAAGCATTGGACTTTCAGCACTATAAAAGCAAGCCTTCAACAACTCTTCAAAGTTGACGAATTAATTGAGAAATCAAATTAGAAAACTACTCTCAAGCTCTCATACAATATACTTCATAAGCTGAATAATTTTTATTCGTTCTTAATCTAAGTGTAAAAATCACAGTTGTGATATAGCTTTTTAGAAGCATCTTAAACATTTGTTTAGTTTACATTATTCGTAAAAAGGTTCCTTAAGAAGACCAAGTTGTGGTCAGGATTTCTTGAGATGACTAAGACATTTGTTCTTAGTGGTTTTACATTGTAATCAGTTTAAATATAGTGGATTAAGTCCTTATTGAGAAAGGCAAATCACCTTGGTAGGGTGGACTGGATTAGTTGAGTTCAACGAACTAGGATAAAAATACTGTGTTGTTTTTATTGCCATAATTATTTCAAAACCCTTATTCAACCCCCTTCTAAGTGTTTTTCCCACCTTCACTCCTAATATTGAGATTAATTAGGGGAAAGACTATCCTAATGTTATCATGCTTGGATTGAACACTTAATGTCTCTCCTACTCCCATCCTAAACTGAGGGACTAGGAATCCTAAGGGATCATGGCAAAAGAAACCAAGTAAACACAAGATGAATCAATCACAAATGAAATGCAAGAAAGAAGATGAAGATGACATAAACAAGTCAAGAGAAAATGCAAAAATGATATGCAAGATGCAAGAGATGCAAAACAAATACAAGATGGGAACAAAATGACTTAAACAAGTAAAAAAGAAAGTGAGATGAAAACATTAAAGCTTAAAGAAAGTGAGATGAAAAAAGAAAGTTACAACTCCTACAACCATTCATGCATCAATCACTAAAACCAAAAGGTAAACATTAAAGCTTAAAGAAGAAGCCATGATCAAGATTAGGATGGGAGAATAGGCTTAGGCAGCAAGAAACTTGAAATAATATCTCAACCAAATGCATCAAATTGATCATGCAAAAAGAAAACACAAACAAGTTCTCAAAGTGGTCTTTCATTCAAGGCAAACTCAAAGTACAAGCAAGGAGTACCAAATCACCTTGGATGAGTTCCAAAGTCCAAGGGACAGAAGTGAGAACAAGAGGAGAGAGCCCAAAAACAAGGGAAGAAACAAAGCCAGGACAAGTCACAAGATAGGGAAAGGGAAAGAACCAAAGTTCAAACCACTTTCAACATTCAAACACAAATGGAAAACTCAACTTTAATGTGACTTGCAACACAAACTAAACAAGTGTGTGACCTATAAAAATGAAACCATCATCATAACCATGTCAAGAATGTGAATCAAGAAGCATAGGATGCAAATGGGATCCACAAAGGTCATCTCCCAAAGGAACTAGGTCAACTAGTTTATATGAACTTCAACTAGGTTGACTTGACTTGCAAGGTTCACCAAAAATAGAAGAAATGTTCAATAAATCTAAAATAAAATGCACAAAGCTCTTAAACAAGTTGGAAACCAGAGGCCAAAACATCCAAACCAAATTCCAATCAAGGCATCACCAAATGATTTAATCAACAAGGATGCTTCACTTTGAGGAATATTTATCGAGGGTCAAACAAAAGCAACACAAAGTCAAACAAAAATTGATCAAACCTTGACCAAAATAAGCCTCAAAGGTACCTTAATCCATAATCAAAGTGGAGAGGAAACATCATTCATTGGTGATTGCAAATGATCCATCAAACAAGAATGATCAAAGGTAACCAATATTAAAAACACTTCCAATTGAAAAATCAAAATAAAATTGAAAAATAAAAGAAAATCAAAATTAAAAATTATGGAAAATTAATTAAGACTTTAAAGTATTGGAAAATATTTTTTGGGGAATTTTCTGATATTTGGAAGTATTTTTAAGAATGCAAAACCAAAACAGAAAATAAAATAAAAAGAAAATACAATGGAAACCAAGGGAGGTGCCAAAGTAAATCTGATAACAAAGGCAACATGTTCAAACACGTTGGGCTCAAATAACCTGGGGGTGGCAATAGCACAAGAGGCCCAATCCACAAGACACAACTGATTAAATGAAACACATTGTTTCATTTAATCTATGTGGAGTCAAACAAGCCAAGTGTGCAAGTCAATCCAATTAAAACGAAACACGCGCATGGTCAAAAGGTCAAGGCAAGACACATCAGATCTGAACTTCAAATGAACCAGACACCGGAGCCCTAGCTCTGGTCGTCTTCTCCGGCGGAATGGTCGGAGCCCAGTCCATCAAATCTCAACCAAACACCATAAAATGGGTACCAAATTAAAACTGAACTCATGTAGGTCACGAATCCAAGATCCAATCATCCCAAACATGCATAAAATAAGAGAATCAAAGGCAACAAGTTTGAGATGCACAACCGAGAACTCAACCAAACATGAACAATAATGGATCATACATGGCCTACACAAGGTAGGGCTTCAGATGCAACCAGTACGAACCTAATTCATGGCCCAGAATGAGAGAATTGTGAAGAAGAAACTTACCAAATGGAGACACTCCGTTGGTGCTTCAGATGCTTGCAAGTTTGCTTCTAATGCTCCAGATCCACTCCAAATTCTTCAAGGAAGCTGAATTGATCTTCAATTGGACTTGATTTGTGTAGAAAAGTGAAACACAATTTTGAATTTTACTTGAGAATTTCAAATCTGAAAATGCTCTCTCTTGCTCCAATGCTCCACTTCTGAGCTCTCAGGGCGAGTTTTGAACTTATATATGATGGATCCCAAATGATTTTGAAGGCCCATGAAGCCTTAATTTGATGAATTTGAAAAATGCCCAAAAATGGAAAGCTTCTCATGCACACGTGAAATGCTTGCATACACACCAAAACCACTTCATTCTGCAGCTTGTAAGTTTAATTTTACAATGGAAATGAATTCGGCTTTTGATTGGATCCAATTTGAAAGTTTTGGATTGAAACCTCTTTGTGAAGAAAGCTTTAAAATGTAAGTGTTTTGCCTCTTTGCACCCAAAACCAAATTGTGCAATTTTCTTGTAAGTGCATTATGGAGTGAATTGAATCAAAATAAATCATAAACATGACCTATAATGAATTGAAATCAAATCACACTTTAAAGTTCACTTTTCACTTGAAAATTCTCCCACATGTCCATAATCAATCATAATTTAGATGATCCATGAGTTTTATGATGCAAATGAGGTATTTAGGAGAAAATTTCATGTTGGTTGAAAGTTCATTTGAAGTACACAAGTGCATGAAAATGACCTATGTAGCAAATGACCTATAATCAAACTTTCCCAAAATACCCTTGCCTTGTAAGGTCCATAACTTGAGTTCCACAAATGATATCAAGGACTTCTAGGACTTTTTGGAAAGCTAAGAACATGAGGAAAAACTTTCATGTTCACTCCAAGTTGAGGAGAAACTTGATTCTAAGTCAAAAGTGACTTGTGTAACGCCCCGATTCTGATTTCCCATTTTTATTGAGTCTTTTATTTCTAATTGGGTGAATATTATTATGTTATTTGTGAAATTGATGTGATAATATGTTATGTGTGCATATTATGTTATTTTATCGTCTCTGAGAGTTTTCGGGGAAATTAAGTTGGAGAGTATTTTAGATATTTCTTATTTAATGATAAGATAGATATTTTGTGAGAAAATGGATTAATAGATGTTTTGAGAGGATAATGATAGAAAGAATTAGAAGGGAAAGATATTAAAGAGAAAGTAGAGAGAAAAGAAAAGAATAGTAAGGAAAGAAGGAAAGGAGAGAAAGAAAGAGGAAGAAGAGAAAAGAGAAGGAAAAGAGAGGAAAGCTTGGAATCATCAAGAACAACCTCTAGGATTCGATTTAATGGGGTAAGGGTGTGAAATCTTATTATCTTATCTATGTGTATGATTATGTAAGTGTTGTTTGAATTGTTTGGTGTTTTTTCCATATTTTTCATTTCTAGGTCAGAAATGGTTTAATCGATAGAAATCGATGTTTTAACGGTTAGAATCCGGAATAAATGGTGTAGTTTAGTCGAGGATTGTTAGGCTAAGACTACTGGAACTCGTTGGAATTGAATCAGGTGATTTTGTGAGCTTCTGAGGTTTTTGGATAGTTGTGGTTTTGAGTATCGCAACATTCGCTAGGCGAATGGCTAGCGAGCGAGGTAGCGAGTGTTCGCTAGGCGAGCTAGTAGCGAGCTGCCAGCGAACGTTCCCAGACTTGGACAGAACTAAAATAACCCTTATTCGATGCAACGAGGGAAGTCGCGAGTTGTTCGCTAGGCGAGGCGCTAGCGAATGGGTAGCGAACACTTCCAGTAGTATTTTGATGGTCTTCGCTAGCATGTTCGCTAGGCGAAGCAGGTAGCGAGTGTTCGCTAGGACCTCGCTAGGCGAGTGGTCCAGCGAGCGTGACAGTGTTTGATTTTCTTGTTGTTTCCATCCAATGTCGATTCTTCGATTCGAATGTGATTAACCCTTTCTCTAAATGCATAGTTGTATGCTGTGATATGTTATGCTGTGGGTAGCCGTATGGCGTGAATCGTAGATTGTGGAATCGATTGTGAACTATGGTCGTTTGGAAAATATATGCATTGTTTAAATTGAATATAAATGCATGGTAATTGTGATGGAGTCTGTTTTCGTTGGCGCAATATTGTGAATGCATATTGATTGTATGCGATAGAATGTAATGAGTACATGAAAAATTGTAAATACGTATGCATTCCAAGAGTGTCTGAGTCATTTTGCATGTGAAGCATCATGATGTGCATTCTTGTGTTGATTGATTCCTAGGAGAATCTGCAGAACATTGTGTGCCCAGTTGGGGTGTGAGCAATGAGTAAACGTCGTGTGCCCGTGCGGGGGTGTGAGCGATGGTTATAAGCACTGTGTGCCCATGTGGGGTGTGAGCAATGGGTGAACATCGTGTGCCTATGAGAGGTGTGAGCGATGGTTGCAATCGGATTGTGTGCTCAGTTGGGGTGTGAGCAATCCATAAATATCGTGTGCCTATGAGAGGTGTGAGCAATGGTTGCAAATGATTGTGTGCCCATGTGGGGGTGTGAACAATCAGATTGTGTGCCCAGATGAGAGGTGTGAGCAATCGGATTGTGCGCCCAGATGAGAGGTGTGAGCAATCGGGTTGTGTGCCCATGTGGGGTGTGAGCAATGGGTGAACATCGTGTGCCCATGTGGGGGTGTAAGCGATGGTTCCAATAAGTTCCCGAGTGAACTTGATATGATTGAGTCGGTACCGCATTGCATCTGCATAGAGTCGTGAGTTGGTCTCTATGATTTGCATTTGTCATCTTTATAGTGGTGAATGGGTGAATAAACATGATTGTGTCTGTTCATGTGAATTGGTGAATAAACATAAATGTAAATGTTTATATGGAATGAGTATGATTGTGAATGGGTGAATAAACATAATTGTGTATGTTATGTGAACTGGTGATGACATAAACATAATATATGTATGTTTATGTGGAATAATGATAATTGTGGAATTATGCATGATGAAATGCTTGGTACTATATATATATATATATATATATATATATATATATATATATATATATATATATATATATATATATATATATATATATATATATATATATATATATATATATATATATATATATATATATATATATATATATATATATATATATATATATATATATATATATATATATATATATATATATATATATATATATATATATATATATATATATATATATATATATATATATATATATATATATATATATATATATATATATATATATATATATATATATATATATATATATATATATATATATATATATATATATATATATATATATATATATATATATATATATATATATATATATATATATATATATATATATATATATATATATATATATATATATATATATATATATATATATATATATATATATATATATATATATATATATATATATATATATATATATATATATATATATATATATATATATATATGTATGTATGCATTGCGATGTATAGGAGTGGATTGTGATGAGTTGTGGTGAGAATGCGGAATATGTATTTATTATGCTGTAAATATATGATTAAATGCATTGTTATTATGATAATATTTCTCACCCTTCTGCTGTTTTATGATGCTTTATGAGGCACTGCAGAGTAGGTTTTCTGGAGGTCTTTTGGGAAGCGTGGCTTCATTCTTTTTGGTCGGTCGGCTCTGATATGTAGCACCGGGTTGCTAGGATTGTTGTGATTCTTTTGTGATACATTTGTATATGTATCTTAGTGATGAATGTTTATGTAAACATGAATGTTGTTGTGGATCAAACTGGATGATATATATGTATATATGTTTGATGTTATGCAATGTTTAGATTTTCCGCTTTTATTCTAAATGTTGAGATGTGGGTATAAGGACTAAGTTCCTCTGTTGCAAGTTACCCCACTGTTGCATATCAATTGATGAACAGGTGTTGTATGTTTTAATTTAAAGTATAATGTGACGCACCTCTTTTATACCGTGTTTTAATTATACTATGATGAATTTTTAATATGTTCCTAATTGATTAATTGATTATTTGAGGGTATAGAAAGGGGGTGTTACACCTTGGAAGTGAGTTGACTTTTAGTTGACCAAAAAAACGTTCATCTGAGACCTCTAACTTGATGGCATCATAACTTGAGTTCCACAAACCCAATGGATGATTTTTAGTACTCAAAAGAAAGCTTAGAAAATGCCTTACAAGTTTCATGTTTGCGTGAAAGTGAGGTTGAACTTGTATCATGAGGTAACTTGTCCTTGAAGTTGGGTACTAAAGAAGGGGATTTTACACTGAGATCCTCTGAAACCCTAATTTAGTAACTTTTTGAACTCTTGATTCTTCTTAATTTGAACTTGACATGACATCCTAGATGTCTCACCATAACTTCCCATGACTTCAATGACTTAAAACCAAGTCTCAAACTCTTTCAAGTCCACAGCTGACCTTGAGTTAACCAGATGAAACCCTAGGTGCACATCCCTTGACTGTGACCTCTTGCAAGTGAAATGAAAACTTAGACAAGCTCCACAATGACTTCCAAAGCACTCAATGAGCTTCTCAAACATCTCTTATCCATAACCATGATCTTGTGAACCCCTGGTGATCCTCTATTGATCCCCAAGATAGGAGATAAGCAACACATATCAATCTTATTCTTTCTCAAAGAACTTTGACCACCTCTTGATAATTGTAAGCCTTTGATGACTTTAATAAGCACTCTTGCTTGAGCTTGAAACCCTTGAAACTCTTCTCTGGAGTTGGCACACCTCTCTTGATCCCCTGTAAAGGACAATGCTATGTAAATGCAAATGCTAAAAATGAAATGAAACATAAGCCAAATAAAGAAAAAGGTTGGTCAAATTTTAGGGTACAACAGTTGCCTCTATTCAAACGACTTGGACCTAAATGGGTGAAAAGAGAACGAATTTCAAATAATCAAGGTAAAAGACGGTTGAATACCAAAGAACCCAGATATTTGCCAACCGCAGAAATAGAACTGCAAACTTGTTATTGGGAACAAAATCTTCGGAAATAAATGAATTGATAGTTGCAACAACAGCAAGCAAACTGATTACCAATCAGAAAGCCTCGACACGCAGTCGGAAGAAACATCTGCTAGCGCGCAGGCAACGACACTAAGTCGGAAAGAACATCTGATTTCACCATCAGGCATCGAACCCGAAGGTCGGCTCAACACACAGTTAAGAATCTCTACTAACCAGTAGGCATTCGCTAAATAAAAGCGAGCATCGAACCCGAAGGCTGGCTCAACACGAAGCTGAGAACATCTGCTAATCCAAGCAGGCATTCTCTAAATAAAAGCGAGCATCGAACCCGAAAGCCGGTTCAACATGCAATTGAAAATCTCTACTAACCAGTAGGCATTCGCTAAATAAAAGCGAGCATCGAACCCGAAGGCCGGTTCAACACGCAGTTGAAAATCTCTACTAACCAGTAGGAATTCACTAAATAAAAGCTTGCATCGAACCCGAAGGCCGGTTCAACGCGCAGTTGAAAATCTCTACTAACCAGTAGGAATTCGCTAAATAAAAGCGAGCATCAAACCCGAAGGCTGGTTCAACACGAAGTTGAAGACATCTGCTAACCAGCAGGCATTCGCTAAATAAAAGAGAGCATTGAACCCGAAGGCCGGTTCAACACGAAGTTGAAGACATCTGCTAACCAGCAGGAATTCGCTAAATAAAAGAGAGCATCGAACCCGAAGGCCGGTTCAACACGCAGTTGAAGCCATCTGCTAACCAACAGTCATTCGTTAAATAAAATCGAGCATCGAACTCGAAGGCCGGTTTAACACGAAGTTGAAAAGTGAATCTAAGATACTTCACAAACTACCTCCGCTGGGGAAAAGAGAAACTTAAACAATCAACTCTGTTAGGGAGGCATATGATAAGATAAATGCATTTATCTATCAAAGAAACTGTCGGAGGTCTGGATACCACATGGGGAGTCGTAATGATCGCCCCAATTCCGCTACCGTAGGAATTAACAGCACCGTCAAATATCATTTGCCACTGGGAACCCAACTCCAGACCTTCATCAGATAGTGGCTCGTCACAATCCTTCATCTTGAGAAACATGATGTCTTCGTCAGGAAACTCAAACTTCATCGGTTGATAGTCGTCGATCGGTTGTTCAGCGAGATACTCTGACAGAACACTCCCTTTAATATAAATTATGTTATGTCCGCCTAGTGAACAACCTATTCGCCTAACGAAGTCTACTTTGAGGCACTTGAAGTGCCTCAGGATTAGTTAAACTGCCCTTGGAAAATATCTGATTTCGTCGTGCGAGCACTTCTTTGCACAGCGAACTACTTCACGTCAACTTTGTCCAACGAACTTTGGGTCCTTTTCCTACTGCCTCTAATCTGAGGTGGTTCGCTGGGGCTTCGCCAGGACTTCTCCCAATGAATATTTGTTGGCTGCTCGCTGTTGTTCGCCCAGTGAACATGTTGATTCCTCTTCATTTCTTTAACTTCCTTGTCCACTTCTTTGTGTCTTAATCATTGATGTTTTATGCCTATTTTTTACATAATAACGCACACATTAAAGAATCCAAAGGTATTTGCAATATAGTTGAGAAATCACACAAGAACAAGAAATACATCTATTAAAACATGAGAATTGAGTAAAAATTTCCAAAAAAGATGATTCAATTTAAGTCAAAATTTTCACTTAACACTTGCCAAAATGAGAAGTTTGTCGAAATTTGGAAATATGTAGCAAATTTTGCTTCATGTTCCGAGAAACATTTTTGGAAAACACGATACTCGACTTTTCCTCACTGACCTCCTGGCCGGTTAGGCTACAAAAATGCTGAAAAGCATCCATAACACATCTCATTTGGTCTTTTGTGGCTTCCCCAAACAAAAGAAGATCGTCAACAAACATAAGATGCGAGATCTTGCGACCACGCATTCCCATTATGATGGCTTTCCATCTCCCTTTATTAACCTCATGCTCAATAATATGAGATAATTTTTCCATGCAGAGAACAAATAAGTAGGGTGATGTTGGATCCCCTTGACGAATTCCACATTGCGGGCAAAACAACTCTCCACGAGAACCATGCCAGTTAACATTCAAATCTGAGTTAGTAACCGTGTGTATTATGAGATTGATTAATTCAGCAGGCATATGAACTTCCTTAAGAACTTGCCAAATGCATTCCCAACTAATTTTATCATAGGCTTTGGACAAGTCAATCTTGATAGTAATCAAACCCTTTTTTTCCTTTCTTACGGTGAATAACTAGTAGAAGACCCATGCTTCTCCACGGGAAAGTTTATTCTTAAATTACAAAACAATCAAATTTTATTTTCTCTAAAAATGTTAGTAAAAAAAACAAACAATAAAAATATTGAGATGTATAACTAAAATCAACCTAAACATTTTTTGTATAATTACGAAAGAATCTTTAATTAAATAGAAATGCTATAAACAAAATGACCACAATCTCACATCATAAGAGTGAATATATTCAACTTCATATGTGGAATTTTCTATAATACGATATTTTAAGATGCACTCGTATTGAATAGCCACTACTGTGTTTGGCATTGAAAATAATAGTTGAAAAAAATCTATGTTGAACTACTTTTCATGCAATTCATCAATTTTTTAAATTGTGTTGACATACAACGCATATCAGGAAATTAACATAAATCTGAAGTATGCATAATGTATCCAGACTTGAAGGCAACGCTGAACGATAAGTAGGACGTGTCTAGTGTGGTGGCAAAGGTATCCAGACTTGACTGGTTCCGAAATGTTGCTGGCTTGATTGATCCCAATTACTGGCGTGGCATTCTTTAACCAATCCCTATCCTCCATTGACATTTGAAAAGAGTCCATGATGCTGTTGAAGAGGCCAAGGAGTTGGCACCACCAGGTTCCACTTTATTGTTGATTGGCGACTCAATAGGAGGATGGTTTGCAAGCCTCTATATGGAACAATATGGAGTCTCCCATATATCCTTGTTGTTAACTCTTGGTACCCCTCAGATGTTAGTAACTAACTAATTTCAACATTACTTTATTCAATCAATCATCAATAATTTTCATCTGTTAATTAATTAATTGTTGTTTTGTTTCAGGCCAGCTCCAAAAGGTGTTCCTGGTGTTATAGATCAAACCAGTGGTCTCCTTGATTATGTTGAACAATATTGCTCTAAACATTTTTACACCCTGGAACTCAAATATGTATGTATAGCAAGAAGGTATATTAAAGGGGCACCACTTCTTGGCAATTCTAATCCAACTCTTGAGCCTGTAATTCCTACTAATTGTTCTTAGCTAGTTTAAGAATTATGAGTTAACTCAAACTACATAGCTCTAACAGGGAATGAGGAAAAAAATCATAGCTTGCTCATCCAAACACAATGAATGTTATGTGTTTATGAAAGAAAAGTATGTGGTTTGTAATTATGCTCCAGGAAAGAAAAAGACACATATTGTTCAAGGGCCTATTCCTATCACTCATGTATTTCCGATGATGGCTAGAAGTGTATTCGAAAAAGGAATAGATTTTGCCTTTGATACCAAAGACAACGAAGCATTCATCTTCCATGGAAACTAATGTGCCATTTTGAGTAATAACAAAATTCATAGCTTGCACACTCATTTTAGACATTTAGCTATAGCAGTAATATTGCACTAATCACTGAGGAAGTAAGTTGCAAATATAACAATCAATAGTATGTGTAAATTGAAACTAAAAAAATAAGTGTAGAAAATTGTTTGGATAGATTAGAACACCATAACATACCTGAATGTGGGATAAGTGTGAAAGCTGAAAATGATTCAAAGGACTTAGTTGTGGGATAAGTCTGGATATTTAAAAGACAATGAACAAAGGTGTTGACTTTTTAGTTCAAAAAAAAAGTCAAATAATGCGATGGTAGTAAATTTGAATTTCATTCCCTCTCACAAAAAGTCTGTGTTTCAGTAGAAACCTCTTCATGTCATCAATGGTGGAGACTTGGACGACCTTCTTATTAAACCTCTCAATGTAAGTTCGCAGAGGTTCGTCCCTGCCCTGAATAATGACCTCTAGGTCTCCGACCCCTGCCACACTGGACGCTTTCTCCCTTAGAGCTCAGTCATACATTATGTACGAGGAGAAGGAAGCTTCCAGCTCTGTCCGAGAGTCCAGACACCGAGAAAATGCCCGGTCAAACAGGACCGACAAGCCTTCGACTTTCCGTCGAGGAGATAAAAGACAGAAAGACCGTCCCCGAGAGACCCGGAACAACAAAGGGCCCTCCGGCAGGTTCCATGATTACACACCCGTAACAGTCTCAAGGGAAAAATCCTCACTAAGTGCGCCAACTCAGAATTTTGCTAAGCCGGGGTCCAATTACCAGAACAGATACTGGCCAAGCCCAACACGGATAAATCCAAGTACTTTCGGTTCCACAAGAGTCACGACCATATCACGGAAGATTGCATCCACTTGAAGGATGTCATCGAAATACTCATTAGGGACGGGCACCTGAAACAATTCGCCAGGCGAAAAAGAAATCCCTCGACCAGACGCCCAAGAAACTCAGAAGGTCGAGGAAGAGATACCTACCCCCGGGGAAACCAAGCTTCAGGTCACCATGAGCATCTCTCGACCTGAGGACTTTTGCATCCCCGAGGGGCTCGCCGCCCCTCTATATTTTGCAGCGCACATCCTGTGGGAGACGTTCCCCTCCTCCATGGTCATTTCAGGGGGAGGATTCAACAAAGTAATAGGATCCGTCTAGAGGAAATTCGAGCACCTCATAAGCAGCAATTCAAACACTACAAGAAAACATTGTTTTTCCCTAGTGAATTAGTGACGTGGTAAACACTTGGGAAAAAAATTGCGTTGCCAAGTGATTATCACGTCACAAACATTTTTTATTAATAAAATTTTTACCTCTAAAATCTGGAACGAAATTTTGGATTTTTAAGAGAGGGGGAATTTTGAATTTTTGACAAATTCTGTTGTGACGTGTATTTCACATGAGAACCTAAAATTCAAAAAATAGATTTTTGTTGCCACGTGATTAACCTGTCACAAAATACCCACATGGATAACACGTCGCAACCCACTTACATTAATACCATAGCTTTTGGCATTTAGTGGAGCAACGGTAAAAACTTAATATAGGGGGATTGTTCTGACCTTGCTTCCACGTCGCAAGATAACGAAGTGATTCCCACGTCGCAAACTTTGAAAAGCAAAAATGACATTAATGGCATAACGTTAACAATTTAATACATGGGCTGTACCGACTTGGATATCACGTCGCAAACTTGCGAAGTAGATTCCACGTCGCAAGTTGCGAAACAGTTATCACGTCGCAAATTTCCCAAAGGATGGCCACGTCGGAAGGCTTATTATATATAAAAATTTGCAGAATTTCTTTTGCACACAACGTTTGAGATAATTTCCAGACTGTTTCTTTCTTCTTCCCCTTTTCTTCTTCCCCTTCGTTCAGCCCCTTGCTACTTCCACTCCAGCTCCTTAATTACTTCATACTTCTTCAGTTAATTTTTTCTTCTAAATTTAAGGTGAATGTTTGTAAGTATTTTCCTTCATAGTTTATTTTATATTTTTCTTATTATTAACTGATTTTTTTTTTCCAGATCTAAGAATATTAATTGATTTATAAGAAGTTTTATTTGGAAGCTTTGAAAGAGGTATTTATGCAGTTTAATTTTTTATATTTATTGTGCATTATGTTGTTATTGTTGAAAGCTAGCATTGAGATTTAGGTTAGAAAATTTGTGATTTTAGTAGCTTTGAAGTAATGTTGTTGTTGTTGGAAATTATAAGACTTTAGTAAATTTGAGATATATATTGTATTGTGTTGTTGTTAATTTTGAAGTTAGACTTTTTCAGATTTTTATAGAAAATTTTCTTATAAAAAATTTGGTATAATATAAAACAGATTTTATTAAATTTGAGATATAAAATTTTAGTTAATAGCTTTTAGAGAAAAATATTTGGTATAATATAAAACAGATTTTATTATAAAAAATATTAGTGAATATATATTACTTTATTATTTTAGTAAAATAAAAAATATTTTAGTGAATATATAAAACAGATTTTATTAGAAAAATAAATTATACAAAAATATTATTTTAGTGAATTTATTATTTTAGTATAATATAAAACAGATTTTATTTTAGTGAATATAAAAGATATTTTAGTGAATATAGAAAAACAAAATTTTATTATAAAACAGATTTTAAATTTTTTCTTCAAGATTATAAGTTATAGGTATTTAGTGAATATAATTTGCTAATGGTATTAAATTATAGAAAAAGATTTATTTTAGAAAAACTGAATTTTAAAAAAATATTTATTTTAGAAAAACAGAAAAACAGAAAAATATTTGATATAATATAAAACAGATTTTATTATAAAAAATATTAGTGAATACATATTACTTTATTATTTTAGTAAAATAAAAAATATTTTAGTGAATATAGAAAAACAGATTTTATTATAAAACAGATTTTATTAGAAAAATAAATTATAGAAAAATATTATTTTAGTGAATTTATTATTTTAGTATAATATAAAACAGATTTTATTTTAGTGAATATAAAAGATATTTTAGTGAATATAGAAAAACAGATTTTATTATAAAACAGATTTAAAATTTTTTCTTCAAGATTATAAGTTATAGGTATTTAGTGAATATAATTTGCCAATGGTATTAAATTATAGAAAAAGATTTATTTTAGACAAACTGAATTTTAGAAAAATATTTATTTTAGAAAAACAGAAAAACAGAAAAATATTTGGTATAATATAAAACAGATTTTATTATAAAAAATATTAGTGAATACATATTACTTTATTATTTTAGTAAAATAAAAAATATTTTAGTGAATATAGAAAAACAAATTTTATTATAAAACAAATTTTATTAGAAAAATAAATTATAGAAAAATATTATTTTAGTGAATTTATTATTTTAGTATAATATAAAACAGATTTTATTTTAGTGAATATATATTACTTTAAATATATATTAGTATAATATATTATTTTAGTGAATTTATATTTTACTTTAATACGTATTAGAACTAAAACACGTATTAGCATTTGAAATGTCAACTTTGAACACATATGAGTCAATAGTCTACAATCTATAATTTTTTTAATACCATTGGCAAATTATTTATACTAAATACCTATAACTTATAATCTTAAAAATAATGAATATATTTTACTTTATATGAGTCAATATTTTACTTTAAAAATAATGAATATATATTATACTTTAATGAATATATTATTTTAGTGAACATATTTTATTAGGTTGGTGTCGAAATAGAAAAAATAGATTTAAATTACATATTTTATTAAAATGATATATAATGATATGTAGTACAATTGTGCAATATGGAATATTTTCGTTACTATCGTAGTTGGATGTACGATAGAACGTTACCAGGCAGACGTGGACTTACGACAAATTTTGAGGAAGGAGTTAAAGGGTTTATCACGTGGGCATTTGCACAAGAATGTTGTCGACGTGAAGGAGGAGTGAGATGTCCTTGTCTTAAATGTGAATGTAGACGTATAATTAGTGACCCAGAGGAAGTAGAACGTCATTTGAAGAGGAAGGGTTTCATTAAAAATTATTGGGTTTGGACATATAATGGAGAACAACTGCCGAGTAACGTACATGCAGAGACAACTAATACAGACGCATCAAGCAGTCGATCACATATGGAATTTGATGAACAATTTAATCTGATCTATGAAATGGTTGGTAATGCATTTGGAGTAAATGTGACATATGATGAACCTCAGGATTTTGATGGTGAAGAGTTGCCGAATGAGGAAGCACAAAGATTTTACCAATTGTTGAAAGAAATGAATACACCGTTATTTGAGGGGTCGGCAGATTCAAAATTATCAATGTGTGTGAGATTATTGGCTGCAAAGTCAAATTGGAATGTTCCTGATCAGTGTTTGGAATACTTTGCAAAAATGATGTTGGATGCGACTCCTACGAAAGACAACTTGCCTACAAGTTATTATGATGCAAAGAGGTTGGTGTCGAAGTTGGGTTTAGAAGTACGAAAGATTGATTGTTGTATAAATGGATGTATGTTGTTTTATGACAATGAGTTTGGTATTAATGATGAGGCGCTGGAGGAATGTAAGTTCTGTAAGAGTCTGAGATATCAAGTTCATAGTAAAGCGATTAACCGTAAACAAAAACGTGTAGCAGTGAAGTCCATGTTTTATTTGCCGATAATACCAAGGTTAAAAAGATTGTTTGCTTCAATGCATAGTGCAAGTCAAATGACATGGCATCATACAAACAAAACATCTTCAGGCATTATGCGGCATCCATCTGACGGTGAGGCATGGAAACATTTTGACAGGGTACATTCTGATTTTGCTGCAGAACCTAGAAATGTCAGGCTCGGACTATGCTCTGATGGTTTTACTCCATACGTCAAAGCATCTGCAATTGTATATTCCTGTTGGCCAGTTATTGTAACCCCTTACAACCTCCCTCCAGAGATGTGCATGACAAAACCGTACATGTTTTTGACTTGCCTCATTCCAGGTATCTAGCAGATTATCTGACATGCTTAGGAATGCTAGACAACATTGGGAAAGAGATCACACTCGTCCTAACTGGATAGGCGAGGAAATATTTGGTGAACTTGTTGAGTGGTGGAAGACAGAAGATTTTCAGAGAAGATCTGAACATGTTAAAAAGATGAGGGCATCTGAAGCAGGTGGCTGTCTTAATACAGTTGGAAGTATCAGTATCGGCGAACATCGTCGACGAATGGTAATTATAACTATTTTTTAAAGTTTTTTTTTGTATTATTATATATATTTAATTAAGCTTCATTATTTTAATTAGAAAAAGGACTTGGGGAGGGAGCCACGAATTAATGAGCTATTTGTGAAGACTCGAACCAAAAAATCGGGCGACTTTGTTGACGGTCGTTCCAAATCAACCTTGGTAACTTGTTTATTTTAGTAGAATTCTTTTAATTTCATAATTACTATATAATTAAATTGTTTAAATTATATTTAATTTAATTTTTTTTAATGTGTGTGTAGGAGTTGTACCAGACATTGCTTGCCCAATTTCTAACTGAAAATCCTCAATATACGCCGATTGGGGATGCACCGCTTGATCCGCGCGTTGATCTTTATATTTGGAATTTAACAGTAGGCGGGAAGAGAGGTAATGGATGTTTTTTTGGTCTGGGGTCTTTGGCTGGTGATTATAGAAAAGGGGACCGAACTTTATTTCAAAGACTCGATGATGGGGAATGAGGATCGCGTCCAGCAGAATTGACACCAGAAATGTTGGCAACAGTGAGACAGTTAGCTCTAGCTGAGGCGAGACGAGAGGCGGCCCTAAAGGCCGAAATGGATGATATGAGAAATAGACAAAATGCTGAAATAGAGGAAATGAGGAAGCGGCAATCAGACATGGAGGCACAAATGCGAAAATATTTTGCCTCGAGATCGAGTTATTCTCCCAGAGGTGATGACCAAAACGAAGATGAATTATTTAGTGACGAAGAATAATTTTTTTTATTAGTATTTTTATTTGTGACGTGAATATTACGTCACAACTTTTATTATTATTATTTGTATTTGTGACGTGAATTTCATGTAACTAAATATTTATATATTTTAAATGTATATTATTTTAATTAAAATTTATTTTAATTTTAAATTTATATTTAATATTTAATTTATATTTTAATTTTATAGCTTTCAGTTAATATTATTTTTTTTTTATAATTAAATTTAATAGTGAAGTGAATCCCATGTCACTAATTAGTGACGTGGGAATCACATGGGAAGAATATTAATTCAGTGTGGTTTCCCACGTGAAAAGAAAGTCACAACTTTGTGACGTGGATATCCTATGGGTACTAAAGTATACTTGTGTCAGGAAAGCGTACAACCAAAGTTGGTAAAGTAATGTTCCCACATGATTTTCACGTCACTAATTAGTGACCTTGTTTTCACGTGGGAACATTTCCTCTTTATTTTGTTGTTTGTGACGTGGTTAACATGTCACAACTTTGTGACGTGTTTACCCCGTGGGAAAAAGTTCCCACCATTGCATTACCGGCGTGTTTTATCCACGTCGCAAATTCTGTTAGTGAAGTGCTTTTTATGTTAGTGACGTGAATATCACTTGGGAAACTGCAATATTTCTTGTAGTGAAACCGAAACTCCACCCTTGACAAGATCAGAGGAGAATCCGTCCCTATTTGCTTCTATCGAGAAGAGCTCCTCGGCGGAGCACCCAACGCCAACATCCCTCTGCTTGTCAGGGCTCAAATGGAGAACTTTGATGTCCGACGAATCCTCATCGATCAAGGCAGCTCCGTCGACATCATGTATTCCCAACTGTTCTCCACTCTCCAGTTGGACGAGTCACATTTGACGCTCTACGTGTGCTCTGACCTCCAAGGGTTCAATGGATCAATAATAAAGCCTTGAGGGTATGTTGAGCTGATCGTTACCTTCGGGTCCGCGGAGACGGCCAGATCTATCAATGTTCAGTTCCTCGTGATAGATTTCTCGTCCCTCTAATAATGCATCTTCGGTCGACCAACTCCAGCCGAGATGGTGGCCCTGCCTTCAACGGTACACCTGAAGATGAAATACTACACTTCCAAAGACCTTATCGCAACTCTTCACAGGGATATAGAAGCCGCGAGGAGATGTTTCGAAGCAGCATCGAAAGGATTGAACGTTATCATTGCCAGACCGAAGACTCTTTCCTAGTCACCTCTACCCAGCAGCTTCAACGAAGCAAATCCACTCCCTCATGTCGACTCCATCGACCTCGACAATCGCTTCTCTGAAGACGACCAGAAAAGGGAGATCCAATCACCTTTAGACACCTACTCTGGTAGCAGCGAAGCCGTCCATCCTATGCGCCCCATCCTAGATGGAGAATTCGAGCTCGTCCCACTCGACGACGACCCCCAACGAGGAGTGAAGATTAAATCCAGTCTCCCCAAGCTAGCGAGGAAACAACTAAGAGCATGCCTCTAGGAGAATGCAGACCTGTTCGCATGGAGCACCGCGGAGATGCCCGGATTGGACCCTAAGGTGGCCTGTCACCACCTTACCTTCGACCTTGACACTAGAGTCGTTGCCCAACGTAGACGATGGCAGTCCTTGGAGAAAACGGTGGCTGCCGAGAAAGCTGTAAAGGACCTCTTAGAGGCAAATTTTATATTAGAGGCCAAGTACTCCACCTGGCTGTCAAATGTTGTACTCGTTAAAAAGAATAATGGAAAATGACACATGTGTGTTGATTATACCGATCTTATTAGGGCATGCCCTAAAGACGCGTACCCCCTCCTCAGCATAGATAAGCTAGTGAATAATTATGCCGGTTTTAAATTACTATCGTTCATGGACGCCTACTCAGATTACAACCAAATACCCATGGCCAAAAGCGATAAGAAATACACGACCTTCATGACCGAATCAGACAACTATTACTACAACATAATACCCTTCAGCCTAACGAATATGGGCGCTACCTACCAAAGAATGATGAACAAGGTTTTTCGAGGAGAGATTGGGGACATGCTCAAAGTCTATATGGACGACATGATCGTGAAGTCCCATGAAGAAATAGATCACACGATCCATTTAAGAAAGGTTTTCGAGCAGGCCAAGAGGTACAAGATGCACTTCATCCCGAAGAAGTGCAAGTTCCGGGTACGAGCAGGCAAGTTCCTCGGTTTCTATCTAATCAAACGAGGAATTGAAGCAAACTCCGACAAGTGAAAAGCCTTATCCGAGTTCCCCACATCGAACTCAAAAAGGTCCATCAAGTCCCTCAATGGGATGCTCTCATTGCTTTCCCATTTAGTAGCTAAATATTCCCAGCATGCCCTCCCCTTCTTCAAACTCCTCCGCGAGGAGGCCACGTTCGAATGGATAGAAGAATGCGACAAAGCTCTCCTCCACTTGAAGCAAGTCCTACCTACACCTCTGGTCCTCTCACAACCAGAGAACGGGGAAACCATCTTTCTCTACCTCGCCGTTGCAACTGAGGCTATAAGCGCAACCCTCATCCGTGAAACCCAGGAGGGGCAGAAACCCATCTATTTCACGAGCAAGGCGCTGCATGGGCATGAGTCATGATATCAACAAATAGAGAAGATGTCTCTCGCCCTAATCAATGCTGCAAGGAGACTAAGACATTATTTTTTGGCCCGCACCATCGTGGTACGCACAGACCATCCCATAAAGCAACTGCTGGGTCGCCCAGAAGGATGCTTAGATGGTCGTTAGAACTGTCTAAATTCGACATCCGGTACGAGAGCGGGAAGGCCCTGAAGGCTCAGGCACTAGCTGATTTCGTGGCAGAAATGACTTCACTTGTGCAACCAATTCGGCAGGCAGCGGGGCATGCATCATCCTAGAAAACGAGGACGGAATCCTCATCGAAGTCTCACTTACACTATCTTTCCCAACCTCCTTGATTATTTAATTTTAATTGTTGCCCATATGTATAAATTATGGGTCATTTATTTATTGCCTTATAACTTAGTTTCTTAGAGGTGAAGCAACCTAAATTTTGGTGATGGAGAAGAAGAAAAATTAGAAAATTTTTCCATCTGTTATACCATAATACAATGTAATTATGGTGAATACAAATAAAATGGAAATCGATTATTTAATTTTAAATATTACCCATATATATATATATATATATATATATATATATATATATATATATATATATATATATATATATATATATATATATATATATATATATATATATATATATATATATATATATATATATATATATATATATATATATATATATATATATATATATATATATATATATATATATATATATATATATATATATATATATATATATATATATATATATATATATATATATATATATATATATATATATATATATATATATATATATATTATATATATATATATATATATATATATATATATATATATATATATATATATATATATATATATATATATATATATATATATATATATATATATATATATATATATATATATATATATATATATAGATTACAGGTCATCCATTTATAGTCCTTTAACTTTGTCTCCAAATGATCGAGAAACCTAAAATGTGGTATTGAAGAAGAAAAATGTTACATTTTTTAACATTTCATATACCATAACTCAATGCCAATGTGGTAAATATACTTAATATTGAGCTTTACTATTTAATATAATTAATATCCGTAGATATAAAATATTGTGAATTCATTTATAGTCTTTTAACTTTGTTGCTTTGGTGGTGAAGAAACATAAAATTTGGTGACGGAGAAGAAGTCAAATATTGAAATATTTTACATCTATTATACTATAATACAATGTGAATATGGTGAATACAAATAACATTCAGCGTCATTATTTAATTTTTGTGATTACACACACACACACACACACACATATATATATATATATATATATATATATATATATAGTATATATATATATATATATATATATATATATATATATATATATATATATATATTATATATATATAATATATATATATATATATATAAATATATATATATATATATATATATATATATATATATATATATATATATATATATATATATATATATATATATACTATATATATATATATATATATATACTATATACTATATATATATATATATATATATATATATATATATATATATTATATATATATATATAATATATATATATATAAAATTAAGTTGTCAATCATTTATAGTGTTTTAACTTTGTGGCTTAGTGACGACGAAAGATGAAATTTGGTGATGGAGAAGAAACATATTGAATATATTTGCATCTAATATACCATAATTCAAGCTGAAAATAGTAAATATAAATAAATTTGAGCTTGATTATTTAATAAAAATTATCACCTATTTTACATGAAATATATTTCATGGATTATAGTCTTTGAAGTTTTTTTCTTATTGGGGAAAAAACCTAAAATTTTGTGAAGAAGAAGAAGAACAAAATATAATTATTTTTACTTCTATTATATTATATTATATTATGTTTGTTGCTTAGTGATAAAAAACCTAAAACTTTATAACGGTGAAGAGAAATATTGAATATTTTTAGGTATAGTGTACCATAAGTCAATGTGAATACGATAAATATAAATAATATGGAGCTTGATTATTTAATTTTAATTGTTGTCCATATGTATAAATTATGGGTCATTTATTTATTGTCTTATACTTAGTTTCTTAGAGGTGAAGCAATGTAAATTTTGGTGATGGAGAAGAAAAATTTAGAAAATTTTTCCATATGTTATACGATAATACATTGTAATTATGGTGAATACAAATAAAATTGAAATCGATTATTTAGTTTTTATTATTACCCATATATATATACATATACATATATTATATATATATATTATATATATATAATATATATATATATATATATATATATATATATATATATATATATATATTATATATATATATATATATATATATAATATATATATTATATATATACTATATATATATAGTATATATATATATATATATATATATATATATTATAGTACTATATATATATATATATATATTATATTATATATATATATATATATATATATATATATAAATATATATATATATTTATATATATAGTTTATGGGTCATTCATTTACAGTCCTTTAACTTTGTCTCCTAATGATCGAGAAACCTAAAATATGGTATTGAAGAAGAAAAATGTTAAATTTTTTAACATTTTATATACCATAACTCAATGCCAATGTGGTAAATATACTTAATATTGAGCTTTACTATATAATATAATTAATATCCGTATATATAAAATATGGTGAATTGATTTATAGTCTTTTAACTTTGTTGCTTTGGTGGTGAAGAAATATAAAATTTGGTGACGGAGAAGAAGTCAAATATTGAAATATTTTACATTTTTATACTATAATACAATGTGAATACGGTGAATAAAATAACATTGAGCGTCATTATTTAACTTTTGTGATTACACATATATATATATATAAAATTAATTTGTCAATCATTTATATTCTTTTAACTTTGTGGCTTAGTGACGTTGAAAGATGAAATTTGGTGATGGAGAAGAAACATATTGAATATATTTGCTTCTAATATACCATTATTCAAGGTTAAAATAGTAAATATAAATAAATTTGAGCTTGATTATTTAATTCAAATTATTACCTATTTTACATGAAATATATTTCATGGATTATAGTCTTTGAAGTTTGTTTGTTATGTTTGTTGCTTAGTGATAAAAAACCTAAAACTTTATCCGGGTGAAGAGAAATATTGAATATTTTTAGGTATAGTGTACCATAAGTCAATGTGAATACGATAAATATAAATAATATTGAGGTTGATTATTTAAATTTAATTGTTGCCCATATGTATAAATTATGGGTCGTTTATTTATTGTCTTTAAACATATTTTCTTAGAGGTGAAGAAACCTAAATTTTGGTGATGGAGAAGAAGAAAAATATAGATTTTTTTTTATATATTATACCATAATACAATGTAATTATGGTAAATACAAATAAAATTGAAATCGATTATTTAATTTTAATTATTACCCATATATATATATATATATATATATATATATATATATATATATATATATATATATATATATATATACTATATACTATATATATTAATATATACTATATTATAATATATATATATATATATATATATATATATATATATATATATATATATATATATATATATATATATATACTATTATATATATATTATATATAGTTTACGGGTCATTCATTTATAGTCCTTTAACTTTGTTTCCTAATGATCGAGAAACCTAAAATATGGTATTGAAGAAGAAAAATGTTAAATTTTTTAACATTTAATATACCATAACTCAATGTGAATGTGGTAAATATATTTAATATTGAGCTTTACTATTTAATATAATTAATATCCGTATATATAAAATATGGTGAATTCATTTATAGTCTTTTAACTTTGTTGATTTGGGGGTGAAGAAACATAAAATTTGGTGACGGAGAAGAAGTCAAATATTTAAATATTTTACATCTATTATACTATAATACAATGTGAATACGGTGAATACAAATAACATTGTCAATCATTTATAGTCTTTTAACATTGTGGCTTAGTGATGACGAAAGATGAAATTCGGTGATGGAGAAGAAACATATTGAATATATTTGCATCTAATAAACCATAATTCAAGGTGAAAATAGTAAATATAAATAATTTTTAGCTTGATTATTTAATTAAAATTATTACCTATTTTACATGAAATATATTTCATGGATTATAGTCTTTGAAGTTTGTTTCTTATTGGGGAAAAAACCTAAAATTTTGTGAAGAAAAATGAAATATAATTATTTTTACTTCTATTGGAGTATATTATGTTTTTTGCTTAGTGATAAAAAACCTAAAACTTTATCAGGGTGAAGAGTAATATTGAATATTTTTAGGTATAGTGTACCATAAGTCAATGTGAATACGATAAATATAAACAATATTGAGCTTGATTATTTAATTTTAATTGTTGCCCATATGTATAAATTAAGGTTCATTTATTTATTGTCTTTTAACTTAGTTTCTTAGAGGTGATGCAACCTAAATTTTGGTGATGGAGAAGAAGAAAAATATTGAAAATGTTTACATCTATTATACCATAATACAATGTAATTATGGTGAATACAAATATAATTAAAATTGATTATTTAATTTTAATTATTACCCATAT